>CM053506.1:12489804-12525563 GCA_028627145.1 Eidolon dupreanum | reverse complement strand
GAACCTGGAGGCATTGACTTTTGGACATGAACTATACACTAGTGGTTACGAGAGGGTAGAGGGTGAGGCAGAAGGGGGGAGGTAGATGGGGTAAAGGGGGTCAAATATAGGGGGGTAGGGAGAAGGTGAAGTGGGTAAAGGGGATCAAATATATGGTAGCTGAAAGAAACTGGACTTTGGGTGGTAAACACACAATAGAATATACAGCTGCCAAATTATAATGTACATCTGAAAATTACATAATCGTATTAACCAATGTTACCCCAATAAACTTAATAAAAAAATTTTTTAAAAGAAGTTTGAGAGAGATTTAACCCATGAGAAATTCTGCTGGCTTAAAGATGGAGAATGCTATGTGTTAAGGAATATGGGTAGCCTGTAGGAGCTAAGAATGACCTCCCACTGACAGGAAACAGAACCCCAGTCCAGTCCTACAGCTTGCAAAGAACTGAATTCAACTACGACCTGCATAAATGGGAAGTGCCTGCAGATCAGAATGCAGCCCGACACCTTGATTTCTGCCTTGTAAAACCCAGAGCAATAAACCCAATTACAGTTGTCTGAATTTCTGAACTTCAGAATTGTAAACTAACAACTGAACATGGTTTTAAGTTGTTAAATTTGTGGTAATTTGTTATGCCACAATAGACGAGTACACTGGGTTTCTTGTCTAAGGTACCCACTTAAGCCGTAGCATTTTGCTTCTCGCCAGGTCTATCAGGTGGTTTTTCTAATGATAGTTGAGCTGCAATTAGGTAAGCTCTGCCCCTTTTTTCTTTTCAGCCAATGGTGGGGCGGGGTGGGGGGGGCGTGTTGTTCCAACTAGGAGCCAAGGGCTTGGTATCTATATTCCTCTTTGTAGAAGTTTTATAAGGAATATTTTCTTGGTGCTTAAGTTGTTGATATCTGGTCGCTTTAAGAAATCATGACACCATGCTTCAGATGAGCCAAAAGGAGAATTGCTTGGATGTTCATCTCATTTTGTCAGTAAAAATCCCCATTCAGAGGAAATTAGTTTGTCCTCAGATGAAAGTTGGAATCAATAGCCATTTTGAGCATCACCGTTTTAGTTTTAATGATATATTTCATTAAATTAGGGCAGTGGATGATGGAGATGTCCTTGGATCTTATTAATTATGAATAAGCTGTTGTTTACAGAAAACAAGGTGGGTCCTGCCTTGCCAGAGATCAGCTAAGCTATGCCTCTAGAAAGACAGCTTTCTGAGTTAGCTGCTGATCAGATTTGGTCTTGCTGATCCAGGTGCCAATCTAATGCAATCACAATCTTCTATGCCCAGCCTGACTCAGAGAGACAGCTACCTACAAGGTAGGCCCTGACCTTGAGGAAGCCCCTGGGGACATTGGGTGAGAGAAACTAAATGGGACAAAGCTCATATGGAGCTAAATGAAAGATTGGAGATAGCGGATATCTTGGACAGACAAAGATCTTTAACTGTTACATAGAATCATTGTGATTACTCATTACAGCTACTAAGGATAATGATGTTATTGTATCAGCTATGATTTGGAGGGCACTTTCTTAGTGCCAGACACTGCACTAAGTGATATATTGTTTTTACTCCTACAACAACTCTTAGACATGTAACTGCTGGAGAAATAAGTGAGTTGCCCCTCATATATAGGAGATTCAGTGCTAGATGTTCTCATCTATTATTTTGCCATTGACCAGTGTAGTGTAGTACATCAGAGCAAAGGTTCTAGAGTTTGGGTTTAAATCTCATCTAAGCTTCCTAGTTTCTGAGTATCTCGTATATTATATTTTATTTCTCTAAAACTTTAGTTTATCCTGTAAAATAGGGATAATGATAGCAGTTATGATACAGGGTCTTTTCGAAGATTAAAAGAGTGCATTAGAAGAACTCAGCAGAATGTCTGACTTAAGAATATACTCCATATATATTAGATAAAGGAAGATAAAATGGTGAGCCCGGACATAAATAGATGAGCTCAAGGATACAAATAAGAAGCCACATCTTAAGGGTTTTCCAGGTCAGAGCAAAGATGATCTTCTGAAATTTGATTACCAGTCAAATAAATAGGCTACCCAAGAACTGTAATGCAAAGGGGCTACTTCAGTGAAGTTGGAGACATCTGTAACCAAGGTGGCCAGATGACAAGAGTGATTTTAAGCAGAGAATGGGAATTAGAGCCTAGTATCATATCAGATCTGACATGTAGGTGGCTGAAGGCACTGTAGGCCCCATGGCCAATGATCTTAGTAGGGTTAGAGTTTTAAAAGAGGTGGTATTAGTATGGACACCAAAAAACAAAAAGAGACAGCCAGATCTTTTTTCCTTGAAATCTAACAGCCATTCTATTCTCTTCATCCTTACCATAAGACTCATTTATACTTTTATGTTGTCAAACTTCATCCTTGGAATAAGACTGGTTATTATATCCTTGGCCATAGATTGGATCTGTTAATGATCCTGTACTAAATGTAATATCAGCTAGAGAATCTTAAAAGTACATTAGATCTATTTTAGGAAAATGCCAATCTATGCCCACTCTAGTGGGTTCTTGACTCTTGGCACCTTGGAGTGTATGTTTTACCAAGTGTCCCAATCCTAGATCCCTTCACCCAGCCCTCAATGACAGGAAAAGATAGCTGAGTAGAATATCTAGCATGGAAAAACTAGTAAGTCAGTGGGATCTCCAATGCTGAGAATGTGAATCAGGAGACATAATTAAATTCTAAGTGGTGGATATGAGAGGTGCTACGAAGTCAAGACTCAGGCTCCCAGTGTCAGAACATGCACACACAGAATTATGAAGTTCCACAGGAAGCAGATAGGGAAAAGAGAATGGAACATATGGGGAAAGAGACCCATAGGAAGAAGTGATTAAGCTAAGAGAAGTTCAAGTCTTAATCTTCCTGTGGCTTGGCATTCAGCTTTCTTTGTGTCCCGGTGAAACCTTACTGTGATCCCTCCTTCCACCCTCTGCATTCGAGCTACTTGTCTTTCTTGGCACAAAATAAATCTTGACTAGCAGAGTGGCCTTGTGTTTATTCTGAAAGCAGAGTTTGAGCAGTAAACTAACCTTATTCTTTCATTCATTCATTCATTCATTCATTCATTAACCTGAGACACTGCACAGTGTAGAACAGCACTTTTCCCTAGGAAACAATTTCTGAGGTGCAGTATTGGCCTCAGTATCCAGTGGAGTAAATACAGAGCTCTCCAGTGGCAGAGATCAGGGTTTGAAATCCAACATAGCTCCCTAATAGTTATGTGTTCCTGACTTAGTTGTTTCACTTTTCCAAACGTCAGTTCCCATATCTTGGTAAACGAATAAATATTTTCTATGGGTTTTGTGCACAGTAAATACTATACAGTCTACAGAGCTTCTAGTCTATTCCTGCCACATGGTAGCTAACTTCAGTTTCTCATACGATGTTTTTCTGTAAATTAGAAAAAGTAGCCCCTTTTTTTGGGTAGCCAAGTTGGCAAATAGAGTAGGGCAGGATTCCACACATCATTTTTTTCCTTGGCTGGGTAAACTTGTGAGATATGCAACCTGCATAGTTGGCAATCATCAACTGACCACTATTCTGATGTCTTTGCAGATGACATATCTCCAAGTGCATTTCCTTCAGGAAAACAGCACAGATGGCACAGAAACATGCATGAAACTTTGAACTGATACTTTTTCTATTTTTTTTAAATTTTTGCTATACCAACTTTTATAAAAAAAAAAAAAGAAGCTTAGTATAGGTGAAATAAAAGTGTCATCAATGTTTTCAGCTGGATAGAAAAATCAATGAAAGTCAAGGTGTTGTCAGTGTCACCAATTATATTTCATTATATCTAATCAAAAGTGGTTTGCACTCAACTATCACAGATTATTTTTTTAACCTGATGTTTTGTCACTTGTCACCCTAACAACTGACTCAAAAGCAGATTAAAAAATTTTTTAAATCCATGTCTACTACATTTGTGGCTACCAGCTGAGAATGTTTATCTATAATAGAGTACATAATTCAAATTAAAATTTGAGAAAAAAATAATTTACTTAATTTTGTGTACATGGAAATTTTAAGTTGCCGATAGATTTATGAGATTAAACATACTGACACTTTTTACTCACTGACATTTTTTACGTACTTCCTATTGAGTAGAGGAAGATCATTTGGTTAATCTTCAGGCCCTCAGATGATCTTTCTGGGTCTCAAGAGACTAAATCTGTCAACAAGGAACTTATTTAGTCTGATTTGATGTTATAAATGGTAGCAGTCTGAGGCCCTGAGTTAGAGCAGCTCTAAAAGTGACAGACTCTTTCAAATGGCATTTACAGGGATAGCACTGTAAAACAGGCTCATGACACACAACCCCAGACCATTGGCCACATTGTGTTTTGTTTTGACTTTAGTGAGAAGAAAGGATGATAGTAAAAAGAACTCAAAGCAACATGATACTCACACCTCCAGATCCAATGTGACAGTAATAAAGAAAAACACTTCAAGTTCATGCTTAGAATTTCAGAATATCATATGGGTAAAAAGACAGGAGCAATATCTTTATTCTAGAGTAGGGAACTCCTAGCTGTGTGTTTGGAAGCATTCTAGAGCAGAGAGATTCAGGAAGGTTTCAATCTAAAACCTTGATGTGGGTAATGAAGACCACGAGAAAAGCAAAAATGGCAATACTTCTGCAAACTGAGCTTTCTAGGATTTGTTCCCATCTGTTTGCCTCATAAAGCAGTGTTTTAGCACCCAACTCTAAACAAACAAACAAAAATAATGGGTTTTCCATGAGATAAGTCTAAAAATGCCTAGCACACAGTAGGTGATCAAAGAGGATCCTCCCGCCTTCTTCAAAAAATCACCCTGGTCTTTTCCTACTAGTATTGAAGAAGAGAAGAATTAATTCTGCCCAGTGAGGAGCTACACCTGCAAATTCTGAGTCTGCGACAGAAAACTGCTCTTATTAATATCTAGGGTATAGAGATGCCCCTCATCCATTATCACCTCACCTCTAGAAGCCATCTCAGTGGGTACAGAAGTACCTCATTAAGTTACCATACCAAGTATGAATCTATATCCCTGATCACTATCCTATGTGAGAGAAGTGATTTGGAGAACTAGAGTAGCCAGACCTAAAACAGTAGAGAAAAGAGCAAATAAATAGAAGATTACAATTTCCCAAATCTCAACGAAGTTCATATTTTTTATAGAAAAATATGAATGCCATTTGCCAGCTATTATCACAAATATGTCATTACATAGCAACACTCCAAAGACACTTGAATCCTAGTAAAATATGGAGTAGAAAGAGCTGAAGTATAAACTCCGAATTCTACCTGAACAGGAAAAGCCTAATGCTGAGAAAGTGGTAATCATTCTTGAAAGGAAAACAATGAGGAGAATAAAAGAAATGGGAAGACAAAGAGGAATGTATTGCTAGGGGTAATTCCTAGACTTTTAGCTGTAAACATCAGAACGATTTGAGTGTACAAAACAAACTGTAGATGTCATTGCCTGTTTTCCGTTACCAACATGAAATCCTCTAATTGTGAGACTCAAGTGTTTTGAAATGAAATTTAAGGTTCCTGGTTGTTTGCTGTCCATTTTCCCTGGCTCTATTTAGTAGAACTGGGCTTTCTAGATATGAACCCAGAGGCAAATCTTGTGAACTCACTAAGTTTCAGCTTTCTCCTCCCTAAAATGGGGATGATATTAGTAATTAACTTAAAAGGCTTTCTGAGGCATAAACAAGACCGTATATGTACAGTACTTACCCAACTCCTTGGGTAAGAGTTATTATTCTATTATTCTTATTTATATTATTATTATATCATCATCATCACCACTCAATACACAGAAACTTGAAGAGTCATGTTTGGCCTTCAGTGGAAAGAAGCACCATAGTTTACTCCGCATTTTCCTAGATCACTGTCAGCTCGGAGTTGTTCCTTCAGAACTCAGGGCACCTCAAGAAAAGTCTAAGACTGTTTAAAGGGCTTGAAGTCCAAAGAATTGGCAACCAGACATAGAAACTTCTCAGTAGAGAAGCTGCCCTGAACAGAGCCACTCAGTGAACCAAATAACTCTGGGGCATTATTCCAGTCTCTACCAACAGAAGACGACTGATCGAGGGTCCCTGATTCCAAATCGCCCACCCAGCTGGTTAGGAGACATGGGTTTAGGATTCTCTGAAGCACCAAACCACACAGTGTAGGCAGCTGCAGGCTTTCATGAGCATTAATTTTACTTACTATTACACATTTTAAATGCTGCAAATACATACAAGCATAACAAATAGAAAAGTACAAAGTGATCATTAGGGTTATAATGTGTGTGTGAATATGCAATCAGAATAGGCATGTTGCAAATAAAATACTATATAAATGCTAAATACCTCACCATTTGCTACTACAATAATTTGTCATAAGACTGGAGTTCTTAAGTACTTTATGTTCTCTGCTGGTATGAAGTCATTAATCTCATTTATACAATTAATGAGAAAACCCTGGGCCCAAATTAGGGACCAGAAGAAAAAAAAACTGGAATTAAAGACAAATGATAGGTTGTTTTTCTCTAAAGCTGTAATGATGCTTCACTAAATAACACATATTTCTCTGAACCCTAATTCTAACACTGCACAATTCACCCTGAAAAGAACCAATTATTACCACAACATCAGTTATTTTGAGTTGGAAAACCCACACATCACCATGACCCACATATCTCCACAACCCAGCATGAACTTGGGTCTTTTAAAGGCCTCTTCTAGAGCATTCATTTTTTAATCGCCCCTTATAAGCTTAGTCAGTTAGAATTCTAAGTGTCAATGAGACAGGATCGGAACAAAGAGCTTCTACTTTGCAAGGCTGACTGTTTTAAAACTGTGAACTTTTCATCAGTGAAGATAGCTGTATCGTAATTGTGAATGGAATAACCTCTGGAGCCAGGCAGACCTGATGTGAACCCTCTTTCCATCCTCAGCTGAATGACCTTTGAGCAAGTTACTTAATATCATCGAGGCTAGGAGTCTTTGTAATTAAAATGGGCATAATAATATCATCTACTTTTAGGGTTATTGGCAAGGGTATTTATTTTGATTAACAAAATAATAAATTCAGAATAAGAAAAAAAGTTGAATGTAAAAAAAGAAAAAAAGCAGATATAGCTTTTAATAAAAGACCTGAGATAGAATAGTCTGAATGAACCCTCTCCATAAATTGAGGTTTTCTTCTAGAAAACAATTTAAACTGTCTCCATCAAGAAAAACATAAATTTGAGAGACAGAAACCTCCTTCGAGGGTCCTGATCCCCTAAGACTATCAGGGTAATGACAATTCACTTTTTTTTTTTTTTTTTTTGATATTGACATTGATATGTTGGTGCCAGTTGTGTTGGTCTCATATGTGTGCACACGGGTATATGTGTTTAACAAACAACCTTACCAGAGAAAGAAATGGAGAACAGGAACTTTGGCTGTTCTCCCCAGCAGGGAAAGTCTGTAGATGGAAGGACTTCAGAGAAAACCTTTGTCGCTTTTGTGCAATTACAAAGCATAATGACAGGGGAAGTTAAAACAAAAGAGCCTAATGCAACTTAAGTGACTTTTATTAACCACTATGACCACACATCTCCTCAGAACCGTTAGGCAAAGTCTTTCACTCCAGCCTGTGTCTGCTGAGATCCCTTCTCAGCATCATTAGGTGGCAACTGTTAGAGGCAACTCTTCTATCTATCCATCATGGTGAAATGAGACAATCAATTTGCTCCCTGGAGAGGTGCTTGGACCTAATGAAACTGTGCTTTAGTTAGAGTAGAGGAATGCCACTCAGATCTTAATGCCACCCAGATCTCCCTTTAATGAAGATCTGGGTGTCCAAATGCTATGAGTGCTGTTAGTAAAGGGACCATTTAGTAATTTCTACAGCAGAAGACAGCTTCTCCACCCAAGTCATACCTCTAGCAAGGTGGCCCATATCCAGTGACTGATCAGTGCATTTCAGCCAACTTAGACAACTCTGATTTGGGTTAAGGGGCATTTTATCTCCAGAGATCCCCATGGGATCAGCCAGTGCTACCACTGGGCTTGCAACCCAGCTTACTTTCTGCCTAACCCTGCTTCTTTCCTCTCCTTCTCATAGGTAATGATTACAGGGGCACTTTCATATAAATATCCTGAACACTGAATCCTTTATCAACGTCTATCTCTTAAGAATCTAACCTGCTAAAGAGTCCTTATATTTATCTTCTAAATGAGGATACTTTAAAGAGAAAAGAAATGCTGTTGTAATTTTACTGGGACAACAGACTTAAACTAAGGTTGTTCTTGGCAGAGAGGAAGTTATGGTAGCCCTGAGTTGCCATAGCTAAAGCGGGAACAAACTCAGGTAGGGTTTCTTTCATACTGTGGGCACCCACACAGGAAGCAAGGTATGGATCTTTCATTAATTCACCTTTTCCTTTGAAAACAACCTTAACTCTTTTTTTTTTAAATGTACATCTTTAAAAAAGTAAATATGTTCATTTTAAATTTTAGGTTATGTAGAAAAGTACAAAATAGACTAGAACAAAGAAGAAAATATGCAAAACAGTATTACCCAACCAAGGGGGAAATATTAGTATTTTTGTTAGACATCACTTTGTTTATAAGGAATAAATGGATAGATGAATGGATGTATGTACACACACTAGATAATTTTATGGCAATAAAATCACATAATGTAATTATTTTTAATTATATGTATACAATTAATGATACAGACACATATTTATACATGAATGCACATTGTGTGTATATATCTGACTTTACTTATCAAAGAGAAACTAATATGAAATCAAAGGAAATTTTGAATTTTAGCTAAATATTTTTTCAACACAGGAAAATGAATTCTTCTTCCAAAATCTCCAGGTCCCTACAATCCTGCATACCCAGTCTCGTTGCGACATGACTCCAGTTCATTCAGTATGACTTGGGTCTTTTGCTAGTGGAAAGAAGTAGCCCTGATGCTGTGACTGCAGGCACACCAAAGGTGCTCCTTTGCCCCGTGGGTCTCCTCTACAAACTTTCTGCAGGTCTGTGATTTGCACCTTCAGTCACTGTTTGAGGAAATGTCCCCCCAAGCACATTGCTTGGGAGAGGTGATATGACGCCATCATCAGAGCACTTGACTCACAGTAAGAGACTAAGTCCTTGTGCCGGCTGGTAAAGTCTGAAGGTCTCTTAAGCCTTTGGAGCCTAGTGTTCTGTTTTCCTCAGAGGGCTGCTGTGAAGATCAAAGGGGAGGGTACAAGAGAAAAGTTTCACAGCTCATAAAGTCCGACATTAATGCAGAGTATGTTTAAAAAAGTATCCACTAAGTAAAATGACAACATGTCCTATTTTGCTTGGGACAGCTCCAGTTTATCCCTCTTGTCCAAGCATGATTATTAAAACTCCCCTTTTTAACTTTCAAAAGGAATAAATTACAGCAACTCTACCATTAAGTCATTGTATGGTCTGAGGAACTCTTCCCAAATTAAGCAATGGGGAAAAAGAGCAAATGTATGGACACAGTTGTATGTGTTCTGTCTCTGTGACATCTGCCAAGTGATTTGTATTTTAGGATCCTCAGTTTTCATATCTTTGCAACAGGGATACTAATATAAGCTATTTTAGGATTATTATGAATATTAAGTGAGACTCCTTATAATAATTTATAGCACAAAGTCTGACATACCATGAGACCTCTCTCAAAGGAAGTCATGGAGAGTACTAGATAGGGCACTTCCTGGGATGGACAGGATGGAATGGATAAGGCAGCCCAAAGATAATATGATGCCAGCCTTGGAGAGAAATGGTAAAGTGGGGATCTTACTGTCCAGTGAGGTTTGTAACTCTGAAAAATTGTGGTGCAGGGTGTCCTTGTACTTCTCAAGCTTTATAGTGCCCCAGATTGAAAAGTTCTACATGTGAGATCAATTATCCAGAAACCTCCATCTCTCCAAAAGTCAGGAAGATTGGTTTTTCCAGGAACTCACTATCTGTTTGCCATCCTCCTCCAGGGGAATATAACCCACAAAATGTACAGAAAACTCATAACCCTGAGACTTGATTCGCCTCCATGAATGTGCAGCAAACAGTTTTTAAGGCAAGGATCCTGCTCTGTGAAGGGTATCAGGATTGCAACATATGGCTATACCATCTTACCTTCTTGTATTAAATTCTCAGTTCAGATGATTCAGACCTCAGGGATGAAGAGGAGAGGGTGGAATCTGCTCTGCCACCTTGTATTTTATTTCTATATTTTTACATTGTACCAACTTCTCCAATCCTTGAACTGTTTTCACTTTAGCTTAGAGTCAGGAGAAAAGATGATGTGAGTTTCCTCAGCCTTAACCATTAAATGATGATGAGGAAAATATTTAAATAGTAGTTAAGGGTTTTTACTAATGATGAGGTCCTTACTCAGACTCAAAACATAGTAATGTGTGCCACTGTTAAAAGTACAAATTAAAAATAACATGTGAAATGACTAGAATGAACTCAAAATATAAGATATATAACTACAATATAAAGTGAAAGGAACAAGACTTAGAAAAAGCATTAAATAATTAAATGCAAATCATTTTTACAATTTAGGTATATTTGCATCAATATCCTCTCTCTTTGTTTCGGTGTCTCTTCACACGCACAATAACACAAAGGACAGAGTCTGTATTCTTCGGCAACTTTGTCTACATTTGTGTGGCCCTGGAATGCTAGAATAAAAATCATCGGGGAAGTTCATCTTTAAAAAAAGAATTCTGAGGCTCTAACTCAGACCATCTTGGAGAAGAAGAACAGGAATTTACATTAAAAATAATTCTCCAAGTGATTTTTATGCCGATGGTCCACAGACCACACTTCGAGAAATAGAGAAACACTATTATTCTTCTATGATTTATTTGCGATCAGCAAGATTAAAGATTGCATAGGAAGGATGGATAAACAGATATTAGGTCAGATGTTGCTGGTGTTTCTGGTTAATTATGTCTTTTTGAAAAGCTGTGAGACCTGCCATATCAAGGATAGATGATATTGTCCTCAGCAAAAGTTGTATATTCTTCTCACATTTGTCTTGGTTTAACTGAATAGGTGATGTGGGCAAGTAAGAGAAAAAGAAGTGCTGCCTCATTGTATGCCAGTTACTTTAAACAGGTAACTCAGGGAGCACCAACTCTGGTCCCAGGAAAAGCTTTTTTATGTTCTGTGTCTTCAGAACCAGAGGTTTTCCAGGAGGTGAGAACCGATCACTATAGTGTCTCAGCCCTGAACCTAGGGGTAGACAGAATAACTGCTTACTAAAGGTGTCCATGTCATAGTGCCTTGAAATTGAGACTATGTTAGGTTACGTGGCAGAGAAAAAGTTAAGTTGCAAATGGAATTAAGTTTGCTAATCTGCTAAATTTGAGATTATCTCGGATTATCCTGGGGGACTCAGTGTAATCACAAGGCTTAATTTTTCTTTGTCATTTAACTTTAAAATGGTAAAAAACTGATATAAGCTTCAGATCCTTTATATTCACATGTAAAGTGTAAGATGTAAAGACTCTTGAACTATTAAATGCCAGATTCTTGTTCCAACATTCGCCTAGGAATGTCCTAGAAGGTTTTATTTCATCTGAAAAGTAGAAATAATGAAGCATGCTCTGACTAGGATCCTATTAAACTCCACATTTCCAAACATGTTTATACTTATAAATACTTGCTTAATATCTGGCTTTCATTAAACCATAAATTCATTGCGAGCAGAAGACTACATTTGCTTTATTCATTGCTGAATCCTAGTTCCAGGCATAGTGCTTAGCGTTTAAAAGGTACTCAATTGATATTTGACAAATTCAATAAAATTAGGCAATACATAATGTGAATAGAAAAGGAGGAAATGCAAATAAAACTATAATTTAATTGACCTTGACCTTGGGCTCAAAATAATGGAGGGTTCAAAAGTTTACTTAAGGAAATGTCAGGAAATCTGGATTTTAATCCCAGTTGGCATTGACTAGAGTTATAACCTTAGTTAATGATTAAATTTCCTGGGTCCTCAAATTTCTTACTGCATATAACAGAAATAAAGTAGGTCATTACTGAAATCCCTTATAGAACTAACCTCATAGACCCAAGAATGATGTGCTTCCTTCTCTCAAGCTATTAGCATTTATTTCATAGATCAAAATCTGATACACAATGATTGCTCTAGAGTTACAGAACATGCTTATAAATCCTGACACTTAAGACTATTTATTTGCTCCTCTCCTTCCCTCCATACTTTCATGTATTCATATAGTTATTAAATGCTTACACTCTACGTACCTTCCCTAGGGAAATTTAAAAATATTTTATATGCCTGTCTTGAATTAAGTACCCCATATTCTGGCTGAAATCTCTTTCTTTGAAAGGATTCAAATTCTAGCCATGTGTTTGCTTCATTAAGTGGTTTAAAAAGAGGTAGATGGTATAAAAGTGGTCAAATATGTATTGACAGAAATCTGATTGTGGGCGGTGAAAACACACACGAAATACATACATACATACATACATACATACATACATACATACATACAAAGTTGTTTTCTGATCTTGATGCATTATGTAAATGACAGAGGTTAATTCTCTTCAAATCATAAATTCTGGGAATTAGAACTTTGATCTCAATGAGGTAGACTGACGCACATTGGAGAGAGCCTTGACTCACGTAATTCTTTCTCCGAGTCTTTTGCCTTTCAAGAAGGGGTAATGTCCTTGTGTTTACTTTCCTGATAGATTTCTTTGTCTTCAAAACTAAATCAATAGTTATTATATCAGATTGACTTCCATGATGTAAAACAGTATCCCACCACATATTCTCCCCTCCCTTCTACTTTAAACCTGTAGATATAAACTTATTCATTGGTTTACTGTCATTAACACAACCATGATCAAATGGAAAGACCCCAGGCAGAAACCTGACAGAAGCTAGAAAAGAGATGTTGGTTGGAACTCATTTGTAATATAATAATATTCCAGCATACAGTAGTATTTGACCTTAAGCAAGGGAAAGTTGATGACTTTAAAAGAGTTTTCTTTATGAACGTTTTTCTTTTTCTTTCTGCTTTGAAACTGCTGACTTTTTTTTACAGCCCTGCCTCGCTTACAATTGCTTTCAAAAGCATATTTCTAAGTTTCAAAGCCAGAGTTCACCTCGGTAATGTTTTGTTAATTGTATGGGCACTCACACTGGATGGCAAGCTGCCCAAGGCCCTACTTGACAGCATAAAATACAGCCTTGGAATGCCTGCCCCAACTCTGTCTCTCATCCACGGAAAGCATTCACCCTAAATGTGAAAAAATATTTCTTTGATTCCAATTGTCTCAAAAGTAACCTAATAATAATAACTTAGTTCTATAGTCCAAGAAGTAGGGCATTTCTGTTAATATACATCTGGATTCAAACACCACCACTTACAGACATAAGCAGTGAAATTTTAGGCAAAATTTTAACCTTCTCTAAGGCTCTGTTTCCCCTTCTCTCAACATGACTGATAATAGTACCACCTCATAGGATCATGGTAAGAGTTACATAATGCGCTTATAAAGAAATTTATAGAAAAATAAATAAATTTATAGAGATCTTGGCATATACCATGTACTTTGTAAATGATGGTGGTGGATATGTGTGTTATTGTTGTATAGCAACCTGCTTTTGCTGAGTAAGCAAGGAAATGTCTTTGGTCTTTGGCTGAAGACAGTAATCAGACCAATGACAAAGAAAATTCTGCAGTTTGAGGTATGATAAGAGCTGCTGACTATCTCGAGCACCCTCCCTCCTTCCTTTTCAGCCTGACTTGTAACCATGCTTTTTATATTCGTGATATGCTTCCTTTTCACAGCTCCAGCCAGTGGAGTCCTGCTTTTGCTTTCTAACTCTCCTTCCTCCAGATCTCTTATTACTCAGTGGTCTTCTTCTCTCTCTTTTGTCCAAGTTCATGGTTCATTTAAAACAGCCTTTCTCCACCACTTTGCACATTTTCTAGAGCTGCTGTCAATATAAGACTAAAAAAACTGACCTTACAGAATCTATAAACCTGGCCCCTACAAATAAATTTTTGAAGTTATGTGGTTAGAAATATCAGTCCGCCACCCAATGAATAGAAATCTGATACTCTTTGTCCCAAGATATTTTTCTAGAAATAGCATTATGTAATTCTCAGCAATCAAAGCTGCTCTTAAGGTCTAGGGTACGATAATGGGTCCGAGACTCCAGAGCTAGAACTTAGTTGGCAGCATTGAGAGGTTAGTTAATGCGACCCCTCTCTCCATCTGTGACAGTTTCCAAGCTGTTCCAATAATGCCCTCCTTTAAGAATATCTCCCACAGGCCTATGGCGAGTAATCATTACTTTTGAAAAACTCTTCTAGAGGCAACTTACTACAGACTTCAATCAGCTACATCATCAGGTTCAGCAATGACCAATTTCTCTGCTTCTGTGACTTGATTCTGATCTCAATTCCTTCTTTATTTAGTTATATAGAAATCGTTCTACACAGAAATTTATATTCTTGTGATTAGGGATGTATATGGCTTCATTGTCATATCACTTTGAAATTGTATATATTCCCTCTCACATTTCTCTATCCTATGCATGTAAACCTCTCCTTCTCCTTCTGTATATCTATATATCTCTCTCTATCTATCTGTCTATAACTATATCATCTATATTTATAATCTTTCTAATTCATTTGTCTATTGTAACCTTCAGCATGGTAAAATGTGAAATGTGGCTTTCTCCCTCATGGGTTAGGAGTAGAGATGGGAGCCCCAGCTACATCATTCTAAATGAAACCTAGATGTCATCTGTCACTTAAAGGGCTTAGCTATTAGAAATTCTCTTTCCCAGGAAGGCCATTCTGGTGATAGCAAATGAAAAGAAATGAATATGGATGTCCAGGTGCTAAATTAAAATGTCAACCTTGACCTTTGTAGGGCAGAGCCTTCAAAGGCAGCCATGATCAATTGTCTCTCAGCCCTCACAGGTAAAGGAAACATTTTGATAAATTGAAGTCTCAAAGGGAATGGAGGAAGGTGTGTGAATGGGTATAGGGCAGAGTGTCAAAGGCATCCGGATTCAACTCTCCACCCGGTCCTCCAGGTTAGCATCACATAATTGCACCAACTTAAAATACTGATAAGAATGTGGTTTTGATTATTTATTCATAAGCTTTATAGCAAATTAAATTTACATGACAGATTTTTTTTAATGCATTAGTGGCTAGGAATCTTCCAGGAAGTTATAGAAAAAAAAATAATAACCAACTAGGCAGACATGCAAGGTATTGCAGCATACTCTTCCTGTCCACACCTGAAGATATTATCTCTTATCAGTCCCAAATCAGGTTCAAGGGGACAACAGATAGACTTTCACTTCAAGCATCTTTACTTGTCAAAATTTCCTGTAGAATAACAGAATCTGCAAGGTCTTTTACATGGTATTTCCCTGTTTCACGAGGTAAAAAATCAAAGAGAAAAATTGAAAGTCACAGTTACTGGTTATTTTAATCCTAGTTCCTGCCAAGTCATTGCCATGTCTCCCCACGCTCCCACCACACATACATAAATGCACACATCAAGGATAGAAGAAGGTCCTGAAGGCAGGGGCAGGGACCCGACTTCCCATAGTAGAAACAACGACTGCCTCTTAGACACTTCATGAATAAACTAAAACTGCTGTCAACCCATATTTGACTACTTGGTTAATTTTTCTGAAGTACAGATTATATTACCTTTTACCTCTTCAAACTTTTAATGGTTCTCTACTACCTGGAAATTCTAAACAAATTCCATATTTGATCTGATGCCAATTTACCTTTCCAAATTTACTTCTCCTTTTTCTTCACTAAGTATTCTACATCCCAGTTAAACTAGACTTCTTTTTGTATGAAAATAGTTTTCTATGTTAACTTTTTTTTTCAGATTTCCATTTCTATGTTGACCTTTGTATAGTTCATCTCAAGCTAGTAGGAATCATTTCAAATATTTCCTTCTCAATGAATCCTTTCCTTACCTAATTCCCTCACAACTACATGAGATCTTTCCTTATATTATATTCCCTTAACATTAGTGTCATTTACATTTTTGAAAAAAATAATTCCTTCTGATTTTTATTGTAATTATTGACCTACTGTTTTATCTCTAGGTTAGTTCTTTGAAGACCTTAAATGGTGGCCTTAAATACTTTTGTATGTCATGCAGAGTCAGATAGAGTACCTTACTCATAGTACATATAGAATATATATTTGTAGAATTAGACTAAATTTAAAAGTAGCAATAAATTACTGCATTGCAATCAGAGTTTAATGACTATGAAAATAATTTATCTACCATAAAATTCCATATACTTCAGTGGCCATGAAAATATAGTCATGAACCTTATAACAGTGTTTTAGTCAACAAAGAACTGCATACACAACAGTGGTGGTATACCATATAGCCTAGGTGTGTGGTAGGCCATACCACCTATGTTTGTCTAAGTACACTCTCAGATGTTCGTACAATGACAAAAATCACATTTCTCAGAAAGTATCTCCATCATTAAGCAGCATATGACTGTGCTACATTTTATGAAATTATAGACTCAAATCCACATGACATGCTCAAGAAGGAAAGGTGCAGAAGGCCCCTAACCATACCAGTTTGCTCTAGATTTCTTCTGATTCTGGGAAGAATTATGAATCAGAAAACTATATTGGCCAGAATTTCAAAAAGGCCAGGAAGGTGAAGAGAGATGCTTAATTCATACCGGAGAATTTCCCTATTACAATAAGTGAATATCAGGAAATGACTCACCAGAAATGTTTACCACGGTCAACAGCATCTGACATTTGTTCTGACTTCACCAGTCCCTTGCCATCTTAATTTTTGCCTCAGTTTCAAAATATCAGAGTTAGGTTTATTTATTAGGGGATTTGATTCTTTGTAGGATGAATTAATATATTAAATGGTTTGTGGAATTTAAGATTTCAGAGTCCTGTGATAATTGAAAAGTTGAGTAAATAGGTCTTACCAGTTAGCTTGGTATCTTCCAACGACTCAGAAACTATGTCTTCAAACAGCTTTCTTCTCTCTTCAAGCAGTTTCTTTCTGCCATCCAAGAGACTAGACTCTGCTTATTTATGTGATATTCTGTTGCTTGATGTAAAAATATCTAAATAAGAAAGACTATATATAGATATATATATATATGTATGTATACATACATATATATAAATAAATAAATATGTGTGTGTGTGTGTGTGTGTGTGTGTGTGTGTGTGTATTTATATGTATATTCAGCAAGTAAGTCTGAAAAGGGAAACAAACAAACAAACAAAATCTATGTAAACTGTCAGGGCTAACTAACTTCCAACTTCTGCTTTTAGTCCTTGTGATATATTTTTAATAGGAAAAAAGTAATCTAATGACAGTTTTAAAACTTAGTGAAAATAATTTAAGACAGTGATAGTGTACAATAAAATATCTTGGAATTTATATTTTTAATTGTCATTAATAATACTAAAGGACATTAGATTTTTTAAAAAAGGCAAATAAACATGTAAATAGGAAAATAAATACAAGCCCAGGCTAAGGGTGGTAAATATTCAAAAGACAGGTGAAACATGCTCTAATGCTAGGTGACCTATGGCTTGGCTTTAGAGGTGCCTAATAGTCAAAGTAAAGAGATAATGTAATTAACTCATGAGTTATAGGATTCGGGAGATATAACATTAAACAATATTTAAGAGTTTCAGAAGTATGTCTCATAAGAGAAGCTGAAAGAAAGTATGCTGAATAGTTTTTACAAAGAGAATATGCTCACCATCATTTGCTAAATTAATGTCACAGATTAGTTAACAGGAAGGTGTGCTGTCATACTCTTCAGTGGCAGCTTTATAATGCTTTTTGAAAAGGCTTTGCTTTTTTTTTTTTTTCAGGTAGACTAAGGAATTTTAACTTCAAGGGTTGGATAGAGGGAGATTCCAATGGATTTTATAGAAATATATAGTAAAATATTACTTAATATAGTATTTTAGTGGTATATAAATAATGATTCCTCAATACCTGAAATTTAATTAGGAGCTCAGGAGACAAACACAGATTTTTGTCTTTATCAAAGAGGATTATTATTATTTTCCCTTCATTAACAGGAGAGAGACCTGGGAAGGGATTATGGGTTTGATTAGAAAATATTTACTATTTTGAAATCAAGAGTGGTAACAAAATATAACCACTGATTACTATGTCTGCTTTGAAATACATCAGTGCATAATTGACTACTGAATTCAACATAACAGTATTTATGATATGGCAATAAAGTGTAATTACATTTCTTCAGAAGTACTGTTACAAAATAGAAGAACTTTCCTTAATTTTATTATGTGTTCTTTTTGTATTATATTCTTTGCAAATTAGGATTTACTGACTTATTTAGTAAGAGCTGGCAAACCAGCAATCTCTGCACATGAAGTAATTCCAATTCCAATAAATGTATTTTTGACAAATGACTTTTGCCTCTGTGATTTGTCAACTTAATGTGGGCCTAAGCAGCCAAGTAGTAGGCCCTCTTTGCACTTGGTCCTGTCTTTGCAGACCAAAGGGAGTAAATCAGAAAATAAAAAAAAATCTAAGAAACGTTTGGAAAAATATTATGTTTGTGTTAAGTTTGACAGCATATGGATCAAACAACAGAAAATAAAGCAAAAGCAATAAAAATACACGAAGTTTAGTTTTATTCAATCATGGAAATCCTTGACATTTGCTGAAGAAAGAAAAAAGCACCATTAGAGTTAACTGAGCATATTAAACGATAAACTACAAAGTGACTTCTCATATCATAAACTTTGTTCCAAGGGGTTGCAGTCAGTTTAGATTTAGAGGCCACAACACCACTAGCGTGGATTAATAAGACGTTAGGAGCAATTTGGATGAAAAATGCTACAGCTGAAAAGTATATGGAGTTACTTTCTTGATCACTACTTTCTGATTTACGGTGATCTAATTGCAGGGGTTTATATGTCTTGAGATCCTTCATTACCTGATCATTCTCTACAGTACTTAGAATTACATGGTTGAAAGCATCTGCTCAAAACTTTATGGATACTTTAGTGCCTTTTAAAAGAGACCTCGGAAAGCACCTTTCCCTACACCTTCAGCCTTGTGAGGACATAGCAAGAACCAGAAAGTGGGTTCTCACCAGATGCCGAATCTGCTGACAACTTGATCTTGGACTTTCCAGCCTTCAGAACTATGAGAATTAAATTTCTGTTGTTTATAAGCCACCCAGTCTATAGTATTCTGTTACAGCAGCCTAAATAGATAAAACAAACACTTGTCACCCTTGAAGAAATGACGTGGAATAGAGCAAGCATAGAGGCAGGAAGGATTATGTAGCTATGGCAAAAGTTAAAGTAAGTAATGACAATGGCAAGAACTAGGAGGAAAGCAGTATACATACAGAGAACTGGATAAAGTTAAGAAATATTTAAGTAGTAAAATAATGAAGACTTGTTGGTATCAAAGATTGGAGGAGTCAGGGAGAGAAATGTCAAAGACTTGCAAGGCTTCTAGGCAGTGAATGGCAATACTACAACTGGATGATGTTATTCACCAGAAATATACAAGAAGCCCAGTTAGGCATAATAAACATGTGTTTAGTTCTATACTTGTAGAATCTGGGATCCTAGACTAATGTGTTAAGTTTGATGTTGCTTTGTAACATCAACATAGGCATGCTATATATAGGCCATTTTCTATAACAGTATGAAGCTCAGAAGATGGGTCTGGTCTGGCAAAGTAATTGTATAAGTCCTGTAAAGATGATATCATCTAAAAATGTTTATATCCAATAGAGCACCTACACTTACGTCCTAAGGAACTACAAACTATAATGTACTAGGAAATGTGTTCTACTTCCATGTAGGGTAGGGTAGGTTGTAGCAGCCACCTAGTTTACCCCCTATGACAACTAAGAGAAGCTGTATAAATTATACGAGTCTATTTTAAAGAGTACATTATACGAGCAAGAGGTGAAAATAAATTTAAATTCTAGAATCAAGGAAACTCATTCAAGTTGAATTGGCCATTACTAGGACCTTAGCAGAGTTTGGTCATAGACTGAGTATTGTTTGGTTTACATAGATTTAATATAATGGGAGAAAAAATATTAGTAAGACATTGGTAGACAAAAAGGGATGAGGTTATAGATTGAAAACTTGTAGACCCTTAAATAAGCAGACAGTTTTCTTCGTGGGACATTTTCTGGGCTCTGAGGCTGCACTCAGTAGGCTTGAGGACTGGAAAGCATCTTCTAAAAGGCAGTAAAAAAGCTCTTATGATTTTTCAGTGCTTTGTCGGCATTGCCTGTCAGAGGTAGAGGCCTGCCTCAAGCACACATTCTATCTCTCCATAAGACTCTTTGTCCTATTGAAGCTTCAAAGAATGGGACTAAAGAGCAAAGTTCAAAACATCAGAAGGTGAGAGCTGAATGTTCTTCATTCTTTGTGAGATGAAGAAATAGAGACATTCTAGATTTGAATGAAAAGTCAAGAAAGTCCCTGCATGAGGAAGAGAGACAAATCAGAAGTGAACCGACCCTTAATAAAACATCAAACATACCCTGACCCAAAATGATACCTTTTCTCTATTTACCACATTTTTTATATCATTTGATGCAGAAAAATCATTTGACAGAGTCCAACATCAATTCTTGATAAAAACTCTCAGAAAATTAGAGAGGGGAATTGTCTCAATTTGATATATACGTTAATTAAAACTACCAGCTAATATAATACCCAATGACTATGTAGGCCTTATAAGAAAAGAAACCGAAAAATAAGAAAAAATAAACTATGAGCAGAGTTTTTTCTCAGTAAAAATTCACTCCTTCCTTTCACTCACTAAGCCAGTATAGTCTCTGGCCTTGCCCTATTCCCAAATTCTTGTGGCCACACAGTATAGGTGATAATCTGCTGCAAGTTGTCATTGAAAACCACCTGCTGTCCACCCCCACCAAGTCTGAAAGCCAGGCTGTGGAGCAGATCCTGAACCAATGTGATAAATACACCCAGGAGCACTGCCTTCCAATGGTTATATTATTGAGTAAAGCAAAAGAGAAATCGAATACTATAATCTAATCATCACCATTCATTCTATATATTGTTTCAAGACTTATTAATAAGGGCATACAAATTTAGAATGAATGCATATTTCTGTTGGCTTAACCCTTTTATCATCATTAAATGTTCTCTTTAATTCTAGAAATATTTCAGACCACAAATATTTATTTTTTAATAGTAGTAAGGTAATACTAGCTTTATTTTTTGGTTAGTAGTTACTTAATGCATCTTTTTAATCTTTCTACATCCTTTTATTTTCATCTTTTCTATGTCTTATATTTAAAAGTATTTTTATAATGAAAATTTAACTAGTTTAACTTTGTCTTTTAAAAATATTTTTTATCATTTTTATTTTAATTAGAAAACTTAATTTATTTTAATTAGTAATATAAGGTTAAATCTACCATCTTAATCTTTTTTCTATTCGTTTTACATTTTAATAGTCTTGCTTTTTTTGAAATAATTATGAATTTTAAAAATCATTCCATTTGTTCTCTAATAGAGTGACTGTTACTTATTTCTTTAGTTCACTTCCACATTTATCCTTGTCTTATCACAGTATATAATAAATTATTACTTTTATCACTTCCCCAACAATAAAAAGATTTTACTTACAACCTATATTAAAACTCAAGAACCATTATTACTGTTATTTTAAAAGTCTTTATTTATTTAGATCTACTTATATTTTTTTACCTTGCTGTATGTTTTATCTGAAATTATTGGATTATTTTTCTTCTAGCTAAATAATTTCCTTTTATGTTTCTGTTAATGTGATTTACTATGATATAAGTTCCTGTATCATATCCAGAAGCAAAAGTCTTAGCCATTGTTTCTTTATTTTGAGCTCAATAAATAATTATTTGATATGCCTCTTTCTCCAGCTAAGAGGGAGGATAGAAGATGAGAAATAACTGCTTATAGCATAACAGAGAAAATAGACCTGCAACCAACTAATTATATTCAAAGTTGAAATAAGTACTAAATAGAGGCACAAGTACTTTGAGGTGGATATAAATAAAAGGAAGAGTAATAGTGAAAAGTGATAGAGGACAATGATGATAACTTTCAATTCTTATATCTGAAGTTTAAGTTGAAAGTTGAAGCCATTCATTATAAACTTGTTAACATTAAGGGATAAACAAATAAAACTTGTCTAAGCTTCCAGCCACACTCCTAAAACAAGAAAACTAATACTTCACTTAATAGGATGAATATGAGGATTGTAATAAATAATAATATATTTAACACAGAATAATGCCTCTTACCTAATAGAAGCTCTGTAAATCATACAATTACTAAAAATTCAAGAAAGGCTTCATGAAAATTGTATCCTTAGGGTTGATGCTAAAAAAAAAAGTTGATTTCCAACAGAAGTAGATCAGAGGGAGTAATCAGCTTGGTTAAGAACCAGCAGGAGTAATGTCCTGGAGTATGAAAAAGACGACCATGATCAGGACCCAGCAAAGAGCTTACATTGCTCAGGCTCTGGTGCCCTTAGGTACCCCATGAGACACAACTCTGGAGTAAGGTGCTTTGGAGCATCATCATGGACTGCTTTGGGTGCCATGAGAAGTCAGCAATTCATAGAATAGGCAGGTAGCCTGCAGTGGGGATGAGTGCTGAGTGGATTAAACATCATTATGGATACTTATGCAGTAATGTACCATCTTATCACCCAAAGTCAGGCTTGTTTTATTAAATGCATAGTATAAAAGGAGTCATTCAAGTCTGCCAGTTGTGTGATCCTCTGCCCATGAGTCACCTCTCACTCCACTGCCAGCCACCTTAGTAGACTGAACAACAATAAAAATTTCACCAGGAACAGAATATTTCATTCGTTTTCCTTTAGGTCATTTCCCTTAAACCTTGTTTAATCCAAGTTTCCAATTTTTCTTCCACACCTTTTCTTGCTAGGTTGTAACACACATTCTCTTTACCCTACTCCATATCCCCCTAACCTCTTAAAGAACAGAGTCTTCAGTCTTGTTTGTGGGTGGTATATAAAAATCTTGCAACAGTTGTTAGAAATACAACTTTGCAAATTGCAGATTCACCAAGGAGGTTATGTGTTCTGTTTTGCCAACCCTGTATACAATATCTACCATGAAATGACAAATTTATCATCTCTGTAATGAGCCAAGTTCTATGGAATCAGGACATGACCAACCAGATACATGGTTTTGGGTTTGCAATAGAGGTAAATCCTTGGTGTCTACACATAGCCTTTGCAATTTCCCTTCTCTCTACCTCTGGGCACCTGTAGGATCCCAACACATCTAGTTCAGGTACACGTGAAAAGCAGTTCTGAGAAGGATTTCAGGCAGGTTAGAATTGGTTATCTGATTCTGGATCATTCCATTTCTTTTCTGTTGCAATGAGTTTACTCCTTCCAATGTCAGTAAATGATTTGAAGGAACGCACACACAAAAAAATGGTCATTTCTTCAAGCTCCAATCCAGGGTCATTGGCTGGTATTCTGTAAATACACTAAATTAAGTAATTGGAAATCGTCTTAGGAAGCAATACTCTCTCTGTACTTGGGGAAAGGATAGCAGATGTGGGTATAAAACATCAGTAACATTGCTCTCCTGGGAGCATTTAAGAAGACCCTCTCTAAGACTTAGAGATTTCAAAGTTCTATGACCAAGAGTCATTATTAAATATAATGGGGAGAAACAAGTTGTCTTGTTCAGCATTGCTAAAAGCCAAAGGACAGAAGGATGTGGTAAGCTGGAGGAAATGGTCAGAGACATTTAGAAATGGACAGAGATGTAGGGCACTCTTTGAGAATTTCAGCCAATGCTACATGGCCATTCTTTTGTAATGTTATATGTGATATTAATACATTTAATTGTATCAAATCACTTCGGAGACCCTTTTCAACACTAAGACACTGTCTTTAAATCAAGAGATACTTTGGGACATGTGCAGTCTCTTTTCTGTTATGCCTAAGCCTTCTGCTCTTCTGTCCATCTCCTTGTTATCTTCTCAGAAGTATCTAAAATCCAGGAAACCCTTTGATTGGCACCACTTGAGATCCCTCAAGCCTCAGTACAGTGTTTTGTTTTTTTTCAAACTATGTTCATAGATTCCCTACTCAAATATCACCCAAATAGCTTATTGAAAATATACATTTCTATGCCCCACTGTAGATATAATAAAACAAGATCCCTGGGCATGAGATGCAGGAATATGCATTATAACCAGTGCTCCAGGTAATCCTCATACTCATCTAAGTTTGAGAACAATTGCCCTAATCTATTTCTGTCCAACATTTTCTGTCCTTGTTAATTTATAGGTCAGCAATGGCCAATTCTTTCACCTCAGATTGAGGACTTGAGATTCAGAATGATAATGTCCTGGTCTCTGAATACATCTGGTTAGTTTTCATCTCCTTCCCTTCCCCTGCCAAACAGGCAGCTCTGTGCAGATATTGGGCCTAGCATTCTCTCATGATGGAATCCTGAAATCCGAATATGAAAATTTTCCATTGCCTTATCCCTGGGAGAGATCATAAAGCCGCTACTGCCAAGAAAGAGAAAGCTCAGCAGGACTGGTACCTATTAGGTGGAGGTCCTTCGTCTTGGCTACATGTAGACATTATCTCAGAAACCTAAAAAAACAACTACCTAAGTTGGGTCTCACAGCAAGAGAGTCAGATCAGAATCTCTAGGGCTGAGGATGTATTTTCTTTCTAAGAAGGACTGATTCAAGCATCACAATTTCTGTGCTCCTACAAACTTTGTGTACGTAGAACATTACTTTTATACTGATCACAGTTTTTGGTAATTATCTGTGTCTTCAGTCTACCTCCTCATTAGTACCTGGAGTGAGGACTGTGTCATCAGTACATATGACCTAGGACATATGCATATTTAAAAGTAAATGAAATATTGTAGAAAAGCCTTGTAGTTGCACGTGCTTTAAAATAATCTGTGGAATATCAAAGTTTACTATATGCCCCCTGGAAGGAAATTTCTGAATGTATTTTGCAAGCCTATCTCTGCATTTGTGAAGCTGAAGAATTACTCTAGCATATTTTAGTTACAACTCAGAAGTAGTCTTTTGACTAAGCATTAATAAAATTCTAAGTCATAAACAAACTAAGATTTATCACTTGTTCTAAGGTTGACACTGCCATTATTCTTAATTACTCCTGAAATCTTGCACATTATTCACGCTGTCCCCAGAGAAGGGAAATGAGTAGGGAGTTCTGCTTTAAGAAAGAATAAATTCTTCCTCAAGTTACATCTTGTATACTCAAAATATCATATCTATAGCATTCTCTGGGGAAGGTAATGGCATGTTCTGGTAGGCAGAACATTTAGAAGAAGAAATAAATCTTTGGGATTCTGTTGGGGAGCTATCACATCCTTGAAATTGCAGATCAAAAAGAGAATTGCTTCATGTTTATCCCTGGTCCTTAGTTATAGAGGAATGAGGTGAATGGGAAGCAAGAAGCAGAATCTCTCCACCAGGATGCCAACTGGTGTTACCTGGTGGACTGGGAGACAGACTAGAAATTCTAACTCAGAACAGCAGTCCAACACCCTAAGTATCTCCCTTTGGTAATATTGGAGATGGTCGTAGCCTGTCCCATGGTTAAGGGCCATCTTGCAAATATTTTTATTCTACTAAAAAGCCTTAATTGAGATGTCCATTTAAAATAATTGCGATATTATTATCTTCTATTTATTGAATGACTTACATATACTAGGTGCTGTTCTAAGTACCTTAGCATATTGACTCATAATTCTTACAGTAATCTAGAAATGAAGCTATTAATATCCCAAATTTACAAGTGAAAAGATTGAGGCTTAGGGAGGTAAATGTTGTGAGTGCCTTATAGATGGGGCCACCAGTATTTTATCACATATATTTTGTGTGTGAATATACTTAATTTGCTGGGCCATATGGTAGGAGGCACCAGAAATACTTTAACAGGGGTATTGTCAGTGGATAAAATGGGGCCTACAATGACTTATAAATGAGAACTGACCTGTGAGGCTGACCGAAGGCACTGAACACATAGGTGTTCAATGAGCTATCAGACCTTCCCCTGCACTCATCCAACTGTAGAAGCCTTTCAATTTTCAACCATTGACTCCATCTAGTGGAGACTGTTCCTATCAGGGAAGCATTCTAGGCCCTCAAAGATTGGCTAGAAAATTCAGCTGAGGACTCTCCAAGCAAAAGAGAGACCTCTTTTGCCTATGGTAGAGTGCCCACTGGGGTGCCAGACAGAGTGCCTGAGTGAACAGCCCACACGTGCCATCTGCTCACCACATGGTGGGAGGCTCAGCTGTCATTTTCACTATTGGGCCAGAAATGTGTTCACTCAAATGGACAGGCGAGGAAGCATAAGGCAGGTATCTAGGATGTGACCATCTCTTTGTAATACTATCTGGATGGTAGTGGCTCTGAACCCCTCATAGAGAGCTTGAGCTGGGGGAGGAACTTTGACTCTTCTGAATGATCCATAGGATAAGACGTTAGATAAATACCTTGAGTGCAGGAGTTTAATTGCCATTAGTATCTGTGAAGCTACAGAGCCGCTTGTCATGTTTGGTCTTCCTTATCTCTTTCACTTATTTCCTCCCATGTGTGTGTGTGTGTGTGTGTGTGTGTGTGTGTGTGTGTGTGTGTGTGTGTTCTTCCTTCTTTTCAAGATCCTTATAATTGACAGTTGCCATCTTTTTGTCTTTTTATAGAGTTATGTGAATTAGTCTGCTAGGATTGCCATAACAAAATACCACAGGCTGGGTGGCTTAAACAACAAAAATTTATTTTTTCATTTTTCTGGAAGCTGGCAGTCTAAGATTGAGATGTCAGCAGGGTGAGTTTTTTCTTTGGCCTTTCTCCTTGACTTGCAAATAGTCACCTTCTCAATTGTGTCCTTGTATGGCCTTATTTCTATGTGCGTGCATCTCTGGTGTCTCGTCTTTTCAAAGTCCTCTTGGATTAGGGCCCCATCCTTATGATTTTATTTAACCTCACTTCTTTAAAGGCCCTATCTCCAAATTGGAATGCAGTCACATTGGAAATTAGCATTTCAACATATTAATTACAAGGCATAAAATTTAGCTAATAACACTATGTTTGGATGCTCAATTTTGGGACTTGTGTAATTTTGTTCTATAACTTGAAGTATTACATACAGAAAAAATACCCATATATGCAATCTAAATTGAATATGTAACCTTATCTTAATTTCCCATTTGATTTTTGTTTGTTCGTTTTCTTAATGAGAAAGACAAAACTGGAAAGTAACTGGAGGCACCAAAAGTATAATTTTTGGTCTCAGGATGAGAAAGGAATGAAAGCTGCCCTCTTCCACAAGTATAAGTAGGAGGAGGCTAAAAGAGGTGAAGCTGAAGAGTCAGAGGTCTGATGGAGTGAGGGGCTGAGGTGCAGGTCATTGAAGCAGACATCCTAAGCCTGCATCCTCCTGGGTCCACCACTTACCAGTTGTTTGACCAGGAGCAAGGTATTTCTCAATCTCAATTCCCTCTTTTGTAAATGGGTCATACTAATCTGTTTTTAGGAGACACTGCAGAGGCACAAAGGGGCCAGGCAACACAGACACACTTCTGTGTTAACACACGTTAAAGTGCCCGATTCAGAAAGAGTAGGAACTCTGTGGACCACATTTTTAGAGAACCTTAAAAAACATTTTATTTTATTTATTTATTTATTTATCTATCTATTATTTATTTATTTATTTGTATTTATTTATTTATTTATTTATTTATTTATTTATATTTATTCTTAAAAAACCATTTAGATGCCAATGTCTCACAGATACCGAGCCCACAGGCAACACACATGCAAATCTAAAGCCATAGAGGAAATATCAGACTTTCACGTTCAATAAAAACAGACTCTTAAATGCAGAGCTTGGAATCTTCTCTCTATCACATTAGGGGCTCAACCTAGTGAGGGAGCTTAGAGGAATGGACTTTTGTTCACACTAGATTGAGACTCCTGGGAACAAAAATCCATCAGTTTTGTTGGCTATTGTGTGTCTAGAACTCAACACAATGCCTGGCACATAGATGACGTTCAGTATTATTAACGAATGGATGAAAACATGCTCATGAATTACTGTGCTTGTCCTTGTAGGTAGATAATCAGAAGCCTATAAAATGAAAATGTGAAAAAGGCCTTTCCCCATCCTAAAAACTGAATAGTACTTAGAAGTTGTTCAAAGTTGCTTTAGAGTTTACTTCGCAAATAAAATATAACCTAAAGGCTTACTATAAAGAATAACCAAGAATTCAAAAAAAATATGTTGATTTAGTTCTTTCACATCCCATGATGAATGAAGCAGCAAAGATGCTTCTTAAAATAATCTTAAAAGCCCTACAGCAGGGCTGGAGAAAAAAAAATTATGTTAGAAAATAATTTTTGATGGATGAGAGTTACCAGTTTTCTAGCAATCAGAAAAGAGTTGCAGAATTATAATATCTGGTATTAAACTATTTTGGCCTAATATTCCTAACAGAAGACACACGTATCAGGCAGAAATGATGATTCTCTCTACATTTTACATCTCTAAGACATTGACCTCTGCAACAATTCTTACGTATAATATAGAAGAACAAATTACAGTTTGCAGGGATGGTTGCCTAGAGCTCAAGAGAGAAAGGAGATTTCTGCAGCTGAAAATTGCATATACTCTTTTTAGGGAAACAAAACATCCATCTCTAATTGCAACTTTTAACATAATTTACATGACCTAAAACACATTTATAAGACCTAGACAGCATTTTCAAGCCTTTGATTTTTTTTTTAGCTAAAAAATTTTAATGTCTTTTATATTACATTTGGTCTAAACACAAGATAAGGGTAAAGGAGGTCAAATATATGGTGACAAAAGGAAATTTAACTTTAGATGGTGAACACACAATGAAATATACATACAGTGTATTATTGAGTTGTACACTTGAAACCTATATAGTTTTATTAACCAGTGTCACCCCAATAAAATTAATAAATAAAAAAAATTACCCTCCACACAACAGCCAGGGTGAGCTTTTAAATGAAATCCCTTCCAATGATTTCCCTTGACATTTAGAATAAAAGCAAAATTTCATCCCGTATTCTGTATGATCCCCATGATCTAGTTAGGATTTCTTGGCTAGGAAACTTACAAAATTTTTGAAAGAGAAAGAGTGTAACCTTTGGATCTATTTATATGGTAGTAGTTGAATAGGTTTAACCTGGAAATGTAACCAGATTGAACCAAGATTCCCAACAGCCACTATCCCAACAATTTCTCTTTTTGCGCGCCCCCTCCCCCCACCTTTTTTTCTCTCTCTGGCCTCGTATTTAGAAGTCCTCTAAATATACACCTGTACCAGAAAGACTCTGCTACTAAAACTGGCTTGTTCAGATCTGAGAAATCTGAAAGGGGTGTAATATTCACTCCCATTGTCTTCGCATTGGATATTTTTGCTTTTTTTTTCTAAATCTCAGTATTAAAAATCAACAGCCTAGGTCAACTTTATTAAATCACTCTGACTTTTTGAGACATAGCAAAAGCAAGCAAATGCCAGCCATCTGTGGATGCAAGAAATCACCTTGGTGTAGGACAACTCCAGAAATGACCACCTCAGAGCTGCTGTCACCACCAGGTTCACTGTGGTCCCTCTCAAAAGCTCTCTGTCTCCCTTTCAGTTGTGTCATAGATTCATTCATATTATTCTTCTTTAGAAACACACTTTCAGATTTTGATTTTCCCCATTGTATATTTGATTTTCTTATATTTATCCACTTCTACTCCTATCATTCTCATTTTCTTCTACTCTTTTAGGGCATTTGTTTCATGTCCCTTTCTGAAATTCTTTAAATGAATTATTAAATAATTACTTCCTAGGTGTTATTTACTTTCTAATGTATGTGTTTAAGACTATAGATTTCTCCTATTCACAGCTTTATCTGCATTCCTTGAATGTTGTATTTTGGTTACAATGATAATACTCATCTTTAATTAAAATTAAATTATAACTTTATTGTGACCTATGAATTAGACACATATTGCTCAATTTCCAAACTTTTGGCAATTTTCTGTTAGTGCATTCTAGCTTAATTTCAAAATAGTCAGAGAGCCTACTCTTTTATTTTTATCAGTACATACAAATTCTTTATGTAATAGCAATTTTCTTATTTACACCAAGTACCAGCAGGTGTATTTAAGAGGAAAACCATGAAGAAAACTCCTGTTGTAGCAGCAATAGCTGATTAGAGAGGCTACTCTTTTGTATTTCGATTGTGTGATGTTTTTTGAGAAGTGGTCTTAATATATAGTCTATTTTGTTAAAAAAATCCCATGTGCACTTGAAAATGAAATGCATTTTTAAATTTCAGTTCTAAGGTTTAGTGATCATCAATTTGTCCAGGTGTATCATTTGCTTATTTTTCTAGACTTTTCATATTTTATTGAGGAAGAATTATTCTCTAAAGTATGCCAGCACCTCGATTCTGAACTTGGGCCTCCAGACTGTGAGAGAAGAAATTTCTGTTATTTTAAACAAGAGATTTGTGACTTTTTGTTGTGGCAACCCTAGGAAATGAATAAACTATTTTTTTTCCTTTAATAAGAATATTTAGTCTATTGTTCATTAATATGGTTATCCATATATTCATATAAAAATTTCTCATATTTTATTTATTATACATTCGTGGTGCTTATTCATGTTCCTTTTTCTCTGCTTCCTTGACTTTTAGTTGAGTTAGTACGCTTTTATTATGAATTTTGCCCTATTTTAGCCTATTATATAATTTTCATAGTTTTAGTGATATACTAGAAATTACATCTAACAAATATACCAAAGTAATATTTTACTGCCTTCCAAACAATTCAGTCTATAGAATACTTCAACACTATGTATCCTTCTTCTGGCTTTGGTGCTACTGTTGTTATGTATTTTAAATCTCGCAATGCATTGTCTTTTGTAAATTTTGTTTTTAGCATTAATACTTGTTTAGATTTGCTTGTATTACTATCCTCTCATTGTCCTTCTTTCTTTCATGTGTCTTCCATGTTTCATCTAGGCTCTTTTTCATTTTGACAGGAGAATACTTAAATCTGGTGATTTTTTGTTGTCATTGTTTCTATTTTGTTTCATTTTAGTACAAGCGTGCTAAATATTTTTGCCTCCTTTTGAAAACTACTTATTTTTATTGTTTGAATTTTTTCTGAATAGATGATTTAAGATTTGAAGTTATAATATTTTAACTTATTAAAGACATCCTTTACCTGTTTCTACTCTCTCAATGTTTCTGTTATGAAGTTAGCTAGGACTCTCACTATGGCTCCTTTGAAGATAATACAGAACTTTTTATGCCTATTTATAAGATTTTCTCTTTGTTTTTGTCTTTTACCAAACTTATGATGTTCTTAACTGAATTTTCTTGGAATTATTATTGATTTGATATATTGTTCTTATTGAACATGTACCTTGATGGCATTTATCATTTTGGAAAAAATTCACTGTCACTATCTCTGCCCCTTTTCTCTTCCCTCACTATTTTGGATTTCGATTACAGGCATGCTAGGTCTTTGCAATATTTCATATGGGCCATATGCTTTTTCTTTGCAGTATTCATCATTTTTGTCCCTATTTGCTTCAATTTGGATATTCTCTTTTTATCTATCTTTTGGTTTAGTAGTTCTCTCTAGGTCTGTCTAATGTTGATAAATCCATTGATTTTTGATTCAATAGTTATATTTTTATTTGTGTGATTTCCCTTTGTTTTTATTTATAGTATTTAACTTTTCTGTTGAAATTTCCAGTACTTTGATTAATTCCACGAACACATTAACTATAATATATTACGAGTCTCAGTGGATTTGCCTCTTTTATAAATATATATATATATATTCTTTGAAAAATAAAACAAAACAAAAATGTCTTGTCTTCTTATATGCCTGGGCAGTTTTTTTAATTGATATCCAGATGATAAGTAGGAAACTTATAGAGATATGATATGACATTAAATGAACTATTTTCCTCCAGAAAGAATTTACTTCTGCTGCTGAAAGGCAGGTAGGCTAGTAGCACTACAAATTCCAGATAATCTTAATCCAATCTGGAATTAAAATCATTTAAAACTGAGTTTCATTTAATGTAGGGACTGAATGATTTCATCTGTACTCTTCCCTTATTTTAGTCACAACCAAAAATGTGAGGTGTTTATCTTTTTTCCCTTTCGGTGTCCCGCAAACCCCACAAATATGTCAGAAGTTTTATTCAGTTTCTCAGCCACTGATTTAAGAATTGGAACTAAGCAGCCCAAACTCCCTGGCTAATAACACTGGGTTTTCTCCTTGTATATCTTGGCCCCATCACTACTGACGGCCTTAGCAGCTCTACAATCCATTCACATATTGCGTGTGCCCCTATCTCCTCTCTCTCTCCCTCCCTCCCTCCCTTCCTCCTCTCTCTCTCCCTCTCCCTCTCCCTCTCTCTCTCCCCTATCTATCTACCTACCTATCTATCTATCTATCTATCTTCTATCTATCTATCTATCTATCTATCTATCTATCTATCTATCTATCATCTATGTTATCCGTCATCTATAATCTATATAATCTATCTATGATTTTCTTCCAATATTTTTAGTTTTTATTACAAGGCACATTGTTCAAGAGTAATGAATTATGCCATTATTAGGAGAGGAAATCACATTACTAATCTTACCAAACATGGTATTGTGTCCATTTAACTGCTACATTTTCAGCCTCCTTTAAGTTAGGTTTTTGACTAATTAGAAGTCATTTTGTACAACTCCCAGGAAAGCTTCTTAAAAGACTTGAGCCATCTCCTTTTGTCCTACTCCTTATGCCGTCTAACATGTAGGCGTGATTTCTATACCTCCAAAAATCATTTTGAAACATAAGGCACATTTTAAGATGCATGATATGTGATATGAGTGTCAGGAAAGAACAGTTTAAAAAGTTAAAGTTATATCTGAATACGATTTCACAGAGTTGTTAATACTTAGCTAAATATTTTATTATTATTCTGATATAAATGGACTTTTTAAATATATATCAGCCTAGCAACTAATAACACTAGATCTCAGGATATATTTTTCCACCAAAATATCTAACTAAGCACAAGTCGACTTCTGAGCATCAACATATTAGTTGATTGGAAGAATGCTTATGCAAAATTAGGTTGAATATTATTATATTTTATCTGCTGTATCACTTGCTATTCTCTTACTAATATTTTTATCCATGACTTTGCTGTCTTCCTTTCATCCTTTTTCTGTAATATTAGGTGTACTTAGGGTTTTATAAATATCCCTTCTAATAGTATGAGTTGTATGACAGCTAACAGCTTATATTACGTATAGTCTTTGCTTTTTAGAGTAAAACAGGAAACTATGAAGTGCAGTGATTTACTCAGCTGCAGTACACAAGGTACTCTAGTCCTTTTGAAGAAGAATAATTGTTATGATTATTTAATGATATATACAATGCCTGTTATTAGCTATTTAGTGATATATGAGTACTTGAGATCTGCTGCTTCTAGTGCCAGTGAGAACAACTCATTTTTCAATCAAACCTAATTGCCGGTGCTGGTATATGGAGAAAAATTTAACTCTTCTCATCAGATTTATTGGATAGCACCATTCTTGCCAGATCTCATATTGACGTGTAATCTATATTAATGTCAAGGTGTTTTATATTTATAGTTGTGAGATAAAGCCTAACCTCTAACATGCCAATCTATAGGAGCAAGAAAATAGCAGGAAAGATGTGTTGAAAAAAGTAATTTGCATATTTTTTTGGATTTCGCTTTCAAGGAATTAGTAACCTGAGGAAAGCTGCTTCTTGGTAGTTTGTCTCCTATTGTCTTGGAGGAACAGCAACCACCTGTAAAGTATAGAATTTATAATTTATCTGTATGCCTGCATGCAGTCTTCACTGCAGGGCAATCAAGTGGGTAAGTGGAAAAAATGGAATGAGGGAGTTGGGCAGAGTGTCTAAACCATTCATCCATAGTTACTCGGATTTAGGTGTACATCTAAACTAGTTAAAGGAGAGTACAGTCCTTTAACTCCCTACATCCTTAATTTTGCAATTAGTGCAAATTACATTCTATATTGAACAGTATATGACACCAAATAAAGAGTCAGAGTTAGACAGGTTCTGGCATTATAGTTTTAGGCACTGGGGTTCCTGAGAACTCCATCCCTCTGTTAGACATGGGTTTGAAATGGCTTGTCTTTTAAAAAGGATTTATCAGGAAATCTATGCTACTTTGGGGAGAAAAAAAAATCTACAGAAATTCTTCAGGCTTGTTGGTGCTGTTATCCACTCTGAAGTCTCTGCTATTACAATTTAGAGCTTTTTTGAGGGGAAGAGGGACAGATGGTATCACAATTAAGACAAATTATTTAACCTTTCTTTGGCTTAATTTCCTTTCTGTGAAATATGGGATAAAAATAGTATTTATTTCAAAGTATTATTGTGAAGATTACATAAGTTATATGACAGTAACTTAAAATAGAGCTCAAGAGAAAGAAAGTAAATTCTGAGTGTTATTAACTACTCCTATTATCACTATCATGCTGATCACTGTAACAGTCAGCATTATCTATCTATTGTTCGATTGATCAATTGGTCAGCATCCTCATCATTGATCCTCATTCTTGAATTCTGAGTTTTATATAGTTGATTTATAAAACTGAAGATCTTATTGCCGCAGGAAAACATCCTTGACATGTTTCTTCCTGACTAGGTGGTGAAGCTTTATTATTTATGCCTATATTGAGTGAATGAAACTAACCCTGCTTGTTTTGTTCACAAACAGTTGGATCTGGAAATAGTCATAAGTTGAGGTTAAAGGAATCCATACCTGATGGAACCCAGAGAGAGAGAGAGAAGGGGAGGGGAAGGGAGGGGAAGGGAGGAAAGAGGAGAGGAGGGGAGAGAAGCCCAGCTTCAGAAATCTCCTACCTCATTTTCTTTTTTCTCTGAAAAGTCTTCATTCTAATCCTATTCTTTCCTCTCATTTCTTTTTGATCACTGCCTGACTCATGCATTAGCTTAATTCTATAATTCTGAATCTTGATGCAATGATGACAAAAAATACAATGCTATCTCCTGGCCTCCACAAGAGTCCCTGCATTTTAGACTTCTCATTAGCTCCACCTATTCAGTCTGACAGTCAAATCTTCTTTTCTGGGACAACAGTGTTGTCTCATTTAGCCAATTTGTTATACCTCCTTGGAACTCTATTTTTGCCTGCACTAGCAAAAATAAAATACACTCCCAGTCTACATCAAAATTTTTAAAGCCACATCACCAAATTCAGTTCTGATGCCTTCAGTCAGACCTCATTGACTCAACAGAGGAAATATTTATTTCGATTCTTTGTTTTATTCAGAAACCTAACGATACAGTCTTTGAAGAATAGAAAACTGTGAACCAACTTATTTTGAACCTCTGAAGAAAACATATTTCAGATTAAGATTGAAGTTCAGTTCATATAAGTTACTTCCTCACACAAAGAGATCAATCCATTCATCTTCATAACCATTACTTTAAGATACAAATTTAACATGAATTAGAAATTTATTTTTTAAAATGCTTCTTGGCAATATTGTAATT
>CM053506.1:12460443-12489304 GCA_028627145.1 Eidolon dupreanum | reverse complement strand
CGTCTTTTCTTCCACACACTATCCCTACCAAAAGAACATCAATTGATTTTTCTGTCTCTCAGGACTAGCTGCTCTGCAAGGACTCTTATTTCTTCAGATAAAAATTTTGAAACTAGAAATTACCATCTTCCACATGAATCTACGGTGGCTATTTCCCCCCAGGTGGTAGCTTTGAAAGGAGACCTTGGCAGTGGTTACTTGGTCAGACAATGAAAGCATAGCAACATTTGAGTCTTGTATAATGAAGTTCTTTTCACATGCTTCCCTACTCCAAGCTTCAGTTGCCTGAGGCCAGATGTTACACTTTATCTCCTTTTACGCAAATACATTTCTCTTCCCAATAGGTTCCTTACCAACCATGTTATTCACTCTTTTGTTTCTCATGATTTTATATTTGGTGAAAAATTATAATACGCTGCGTATTTCTCTGAAATTTGATTTTTTGAAGATTTTGAAGATTTCGCTAAGTTAATATATTTTTGTGTTAATACAATTCTTTTTACTATTTTGTAGCTTTTCATTTTGTGACTATCAAAATTTATTTATAATTTTTCCTGTTGAATGTCGCTTAACATGTTTTTATTTTTTTCCCTAACCACATACAATAATATCAAATGGGGAGTCAAGTAGACATCTTTTGCACGTTTGAAGATTTCTTTGAGGTACATGCGTAGCACTAGAATTGTTGAGTTAAAAAGTATGTAAAAATACAATTTATTTAGTACTATCAGTTGCCCCCCAAAATAATGTACCTGCTCCCACTCCCATACTACATAAAATTTTCAAATTTGCCACATTTGTGCCCAGCCCTTCAGAGTTATTTGGCTTTAGCTTTAAGTAAGTATCATGGGTATGGAATAATCTCTTAATATTGTTTTAGTCTGTCTTTCTCTGATAACGCGTTAGATCAAGCATGTTCTCATATGCTTATCGGCCATTTGTCTTTTATCTTTTGCAAATGACATTTTCATATATTTTGCCCATTTTTTTTCATTGGGTTGTTTATCTTTTATTTTTCAATTTGATTTGTAGACTCTCTCTGTAAATTCTGGATACTTATCTTTTGTCAGTTATATGCTTTGCAAATATCTTCTCAAAATCCGTTCCTTGTATTTTACCTTGTTTATGACATCTTTGGATGAACAGGTGTTTTTCATTAAATGGATTCAAACTTATCCACTTTTTCCTTTGTAGTTTGCCCTTTTTTGTATCATTTTAATAAGGGGAATCTTTTCAAACCTATGATTGTAAACATAATGTTTTACATTTTATTCTAAATGTTTAAAAGTTGTAATTTGCATAGTTGGTCTTTTGTCCACCAGAATTTAATTTTGCATTATCTCTTGTTCCTCTTCTTATGGATCCTCACTAAAGTGCCTTCCTTCTTTCCTCACTAAATCATGATTTATTATAAGACAGCTTATAAAGCCATCTCTAAGCTCTCAAGCCCTTGCTGACTTCTCCTTTCCTGGAATGCTAAAATATCTATCCCTGAATTTGCAGTGATTTTTATCTAAATACTGGGAATATAAGTAGATATCTACAGTGTCCAGACCGGTAACATAAGTAAATGAAATGGGTAAGAATGAACATAATTAATAGGGAATGTTGAAGACTGCGATGGACAAAAGACCACACATATCCTGCCTAACAGATGAATAGTGTGGTCAGTTATTACCCTGAGGACAATGGGCCCACAGTTGACGGGTCTTCTTATTTTTATTTTTAAAAGAAACAAGAAATATAGATTTAATAGAAAATCTCAAAATTTTTAAAGTTATCAACAATTTAAAATGTTTAAATGAATAATAAGGAAATCTGTGATGTGTAGTTTAATGTAGTTGTTCTCAATCTTTTTGTCACTATCACTTCCCTAAAGAGGCTTAAGCAATTTTTTTCCTTATCACACCCATGGAATTAAATCCTAAAAAATAAGAATTTATGAGGTACGGTAGAGATTTGGAGAGAGGGTTACTAATCATTTATTCCCCCTAAGAACCAACTCTTGCCTTGTTGAGAATGGTCTAATTATTTCTAATCAATTCACAACATCTAATCATTATTTTTTTCTTCATTTAAATCACAAGCTCTTTGAAAGCAAGAACTCTTACTCTGTATTCACACAGAGTCTACTATGGGGTCAAGCACATAATGTGTACTCAGTAATTGTGGAAGAACAATTTCATAATCACACTCAGATTCTAAGGAGATAATTTAGCAAAAATTCTACAAGATGATCAAGATGGTTCCCCACTTCTTGAGCATTGTTCATTCCAGCCAGATCTACACCCTGAGAAAATGACAAACAGACAGAATCCCTTTCTGTTGAGGCCATACCTCCATATTTGTGGCTAGAAAGCAATCTTCTCCAAGAGCTTGTTGAGATATTGCTGGACCAAATGCTAGAAAGAACTGTGTCATAGTCCTCAGAGAAGCAACAAAGAAATAGAGAGAAGTAGGTAAGACCCCATTGCCTTCTAGGGGAATCCAGACTCCTTCTAAGGATGTTCAAGGCATGTTCATTGCACTTTAGATCAGTCTTTGTTCCTAAACTTCAGTGTCCCCACCTAGTCCCATTCACATATGGTCCAAGGAATGGTACAAAGGTTCATTTCTCTGGTAAAATCAGCCTTAGAAATGGAATCAGAATATTAGATTCAAGATGTGTGTGTATCTAGGAGCGTTAGGTAAAGTATTTAAGCACTCCTATCTTCAGTTTTCTTATACACAGCATGAGAATAGCCATAAGATTGACCCCAAGCTCAGTGTTTGATGAGGCCATGTCACATAGCTGTCAAGAGAACTGACTGTAAGTCCATCAGACATTTTTTGACTTCTAAACATGCAACTTAGTGGCTGAGGAATCTCAGAAATGTTATATAGCCTCTCTTGGCAATAATTTCAGAAACTGTAAAATGTTTATAATAATAATTTTTATTCACTCAGTTGCTAGGAAGATCAAATGAGATCACACTGAACAACTCTATGTTATAATTAACTGATTTAGTAAGTATAAGAGAATTTATTATTCTATAAAAGGCACAGAGATATCACTTCTTGATTATCATTATTATAGGATGTTTTCTTCTGTTGTCTGGATGTCTGTTGGTATCCAAATCTCAGTGGTATAGTCTTTACTTGCTCCTCACATTTTCAGGTTCTCGTGAGAGAAACATTTTCATAAAATCACCTCCAAAAAATGTGTATAATTAACTCTTTGGAGAATCTGATTCCAATTCTGCCTTCTACATGACCCACCTGGACAAGTAAACTTAGGAAAACAGCTGAGAGGCAGAAAATAACACCACCATGGCCCTCTGAGAAACTACACACATACTTGCACATGTGCACACACACACACACATACACACACATACAAATAAAAAAGACCCGAAAGCTACTAAAGGTGAATTCCTGAATACGTTTGTCTCCTCTTATGTCTTTGCTCACTTGGTGTCTAAGTGTTTTTTCTCTTGACTTTTCAACAGTTTTATTGAGATGTAATTCACAATCAATGAGATTCATCCTGTAATTTTTTCTTTATCTCTTTTTGAGTCTCTCTGATCATCTTTCTGATTATGGGGGGCTGTTTATACACATGTCCTTCTGGATGTGTCCAAATATATGTGTGTCTGTGTTTGTGTCTCTGTGTACCAACACCTCAATCTGTGTGAATCTGTGTCTGTGGATCTCTTTCTTATGAGATCTCTGTGCCTTTGTGTGTCTGAGTGTGTGTATGTCTATGAGCCTGTTTGTGAGGTTCAAAGAATCTGTGTGACTGAATATGTGTCTGTATTTGTGTGGTCTAGGTTTCTAAACATGTTAGTATTTGTCTCTGTGCCTGATCTCTGTTCTATGTTTATGTGAGTTCATACTGGTTCTGAGCACTTGCATGAGTATTTTTGCAATAAAGGCAAGGTTTTGCAACTTTAGTTTGGCAGATTAATGTTAATAAATTGTTCAAACAGTCATGAGGGACAACTCAATTCAGTAATTTTAAATCCTGTTGTTTTTATACATTGAGACCTGTGTCCTATTCCTCAAGTTGATTTTGAAAGGGTGTTGAGTGAACAGTGATTGGTCTTAGATGGCCCTAGTCATAAGAACTTATGAAGCTCCCCATGTTAATTCTAATATGCAACCAGTATGTAGAACCTCTATACCAGTAAAGTGGTTAGGTCTCTGCCATTCTTTTGAAAATATGCAACCTACTTTCCTTAAATTTGGCATTAATTGTGTCATAGTGAAGAAGGAGGTTACTTTGAGTACTTTATTGGGTGTGAAAAATAATTTATCCTTCCCTTTCCTGTGGTGAAGGGAAGTGTCCCAAGAGACTGAAACCTGAGATAACAGCCCCTAAAATAACCTATGAAAATGGCTGAGGAAGAATTCTCTTCCCAGCCCAACCAGCCCAATCCTCCTCCTGCCCCCCCCCTTCCAGCAGACACTTGTCTCCTTTTATGAGTACATCTATCTAATTAGGCAGATGTGATGTTGTCTTAATTTCCATATAAATTCTTCTGACTCACTGTGGGTATTTGGCAAACCCAAAGAGAACTTATTAGTATAATAAAGAAAGTATTGTACTTTTTAAAATTTTCATGTTTGCAATATTTCTTTCGTGAGACAGTCAGGAAAGAGAAAATGCAAAGTGTGGTACAGAGCAGAGATATAAAGTTAAGAGAGGGGATGAATCCAAGAAGAGAAAAGGAGAAATATAAAATCTAAGATCCTTAAACCCTGAGAGAGAGGGACATCCATAGACTATAAAGTAACTATATGAAAATTAGAAAAAGAAGTTAGCCCTATCCTTTAGGGTCCAGATCCCATGTACAGTACTGATAGGAGGGTTCTTTGAGATGAGAGACTGAATGTTGACTCTTTCTGAACCTATCACCCGACCCAATCACGGCCTATGGAGAGCTGTCTCAGGTCTTGAGAATTAGAAATCTGACATTCAAAGATATGAATTTAAGCTAATAGACAACTTTCATTCACTGAGGCTAGAAAAAAGTTAGATTCACTAGTATTCTCACTATCCACTACTGTAAATTGAGGTTTATGTGACACATAGTAAGTCCTTGTTAAATATTTGAGAAATAAATAAATGGTAAGTCTGTCTTTCACAACATTCTAGATATGAATAGGTTATGTAGAGGTCTCTCTCTTCAGCAGAATGAAAATCAAATAATGAGAAAACTCTCTTAGGTCCCTACATTTTTTACCAGAATACAATTATGTTGTTTTTTTTTTTTTTAAAAAAAACATTGCTAAAAAAACCTCTAAAACCTAATGAGATAGAGGTAGAAGTAGTGAACACGAGTCAGTATTTATTAATATATTGAATGATGTTCATGCATATAGGTGAATAAAATGGGAAAAATACATTAATATCACAATACACTTGGAAATTTTATTCATATTTTAAACAATACTTTATGGCTTCTAACTCAGTTAAAAAGGTTTGCATGGATAAAAATGATAGTTAAAAATTATTGAATCTCTGTTATATACTAGCACCATGATTACATGGAGGGTCCTTTCATGGTCTCATTTACCTCAGTATGTTGGTTCAGGATACCATAATTTCACAAGTAAGAAAAATTAAAAGTCAAGAGGTTAAATTTCTTGTCTAAGTTCACGTGACTAGTAGACAGGAATCCTGGATTCGAAATCAGGCCAATTGACCACAGACCTATCTGATTAACCACTGTAATATTTGATTTGACTTTTCTTAACTACAGAAATATCAGGTACCAACCATTCTCATATCCATTGGGGTCGTGTTTGACAGAACAATTACTGAATATGGTGGAGAAGCTTGGATGGGAGCTACTTCAAATGCATATGATCCATTTTTCTAAATATTATACCCTAAGACACTTATATATAGCACAGGATATAAACTGCCTCCATAAGTTTGGGAATACCTTATTATGGAATGTATCAGTTTGCTTTACTTAGTACTTTTTAAGATAAGAATAAAAGACAGGTTGTCCCACAAAATTTTAGAGCTATCCTTGGGACTGTTCCATTCTATTTCTGTCATTTTATAGTTGAGATACATGGTGCTCATACACATAGAGACATTTTCCCAATAACAAAACCTGTCAGAGATAAAACCAGGATAAAGATTCAATTCTGTCAACTCCCTATCTACAGATCTTTGATGATATTAGATGTTTAATCTTCTTTTTGGAACATTTTAGAGGTGGGAAGATAGATTTGTTGACCTCACTGATCTCTGACTAGACTAAAACAGCCCCGAGTATTCTATCTATTGATTAAAAAGAATCCTAATAGAAACATTAATTTTTTTGTTATCATATGAGAACCAAGGATGATTCTATTCTCCTCTCCAGCCCTTGGCATTTAAATCATAGGATAAATAGTTGCAAGCATTATGTAATCTTATTCCTTAGAATAAATCCTTTGAGATTAGCCACCACTATTATTTTGGCCTGGGACTAGAGTGACAGACTCCTGGAGCACAGGAAGGGGCATTTAGCTTTATACCCTAACAACATCAAATCTCTGCATCGCAGTCCTTAAGAAAAGTGGGGGAAAAATATTTTTTTTCTAATTGTAGCTTCTTCAAAATTCCCAGAAACAACCATAATTTTAGAAATTTCATGCAATATTATTATGCAGTCTTTTAAATCAGGCCATCATTAAAAATTAGTGCAGCAATTTGCTAAATTGATCCTACTTTCAATTAGACCCAGCTTTTATCTGACCAACTGTCTATTACATCTCACACAAAACAGTTCCCCTCTACTTAATACCACTGGTAACTACTTCATTTTAAAATAAAATGAGCTTCAACTTATTTATGAGAAATCTCCCTTGGAAAGGAAAAAAAAATGCGGAGGGAGATTTGAAGACAATTATGATGACAGACAGCAAATCCTAGGTTAAAGTTTGGCAGTTTTAGGTGTTAATCTGAAAGTGGCCATTAGATAAATGATGTCAACATCTTGTTCCTGAGGGGGAAAGATAAGAAAGAGAGAAGAGTGGAAGTGAAGTAACATCAAAAAGAAAAAATTCTACAAAAATTCTTCTACTCTGAATTTAGCACTTTGAGATACAGCTCATTCCTATGTAATCTTTTATCCCTAACCACACTGTCAGAATTTAAAGAGATTTGAAGACCTTTTATTCCAAATGTTACTCTCTATTTTTCTTTAACACATTCTCATCAAGTAGTTTAACCCATGTTTAAATAGCTTATGGAAGGTTAAATATATGACCTTGCTCATCAGTTTATCCCTTCTCTAAATGTTCTTATGATGCTTCTTCATAATTAAAAAATTAAGTGGAATTCTCAGCAATTTAAACAAACATGAGACATCGTCATTTTCACTACTAATCAGAGATTTGTGAATTGAAACAGCAAGGTGTCTTTTTATAGCAAGAAAATTGGCAAAATACATTTCTCAATCCCAGGGCCTGCAGACAGCATGCGGGGGTTGGTGGTCCACCTACTTTCACATAGGCCCCACTTGTCAGCACAGATTCACCAAAATGGTGAAGCAAAGGGTGGAATACTATGAAGAAGATTTGAAAAATAAAAATAGTGTGGGCACTGCACAGTAACATCTCTATAAATGATCAACTAGTGGCTTTATTGGCAGTTTCAAACCAACATTTTGGATGTGTCCCAAGCAAGTCATTACTATAAAGTGAGATTCAAAACCCAATCAAATTTGTGAGGCAGCTTACATATCAACTTCACTGTAGCATGTTTGTGTGAAAAAAAGCACCATGGAGACAGTTCCGTTTATTTCTTGCAAATGTTAGCTTTTAACAAGTGCCAGCTATTCTCCGGAAGGCACAAGATGCTAGAAGATCTTTCTTCAAGAGAAAGTCCAGTTCCTTCCCTGCTTAGTGTGACCAATTTATTCCACTGGGCCTAGCCCAGGGTCAAAGCCTACTGTAAACCACAATCTACACAACTTATTTTCATCAATGCAAGCCTTCTAGAGTTGTTAGGTATTACATTTTTTTCAGATTAAAAAACAACTAGATTGAGGATTTCAGTGATTTGCTTGGAAATATCATTTGGAATTTGGTAATGTCACTACTATCAGATTTAGCTGTTTCATGGGAAAATGACATAGCAGACAATTCACATAGTACCATTTACACAAGCCTCGTTATTCCTTTGGCACCACCTCAATTAATCCTTAGCATAACACTCAATGTATCTATTAATTAACCTTTACAAGAATTAGAGTGTCCCAAGGATATTTTTAAATTAAAATTGTATGGGTCAAACGTCTTCTCAGTGGTGAATTGTAGCTTCATACTCTAATTGCTCTGTTTCTGTCCTACTTTTTTCCAAAGACTTCTCACCCTTTATAGTGCAGTTCACAGGCTCTCTTCCACTCTCTGAACCCTCTTCTAGTCCCTTGTTTATTCTTGTCCTGTAGCATTTATAATCTGCCTTGCTTTAGAGATACTCTAACAGACAGTAAATTTCATGATTTCATTAAAACATATTGGAATGTATTAATCTTTGTGGCCTTACCCTATCTGGAAAGAGCTAATGACATTGAAATATAATTATATTAAAATAGAATTAAATATAATCTTACTAAATGAGAATACGTTCAACACAGTACTGTGATAGCCAGCAACATTTAGGATATCAAAAAAAACCTTAAACTGTCTAAATAATAAAAGTACAATCTTTAATATTAGACAGCCTTACACTTAGGTTACAGCTCTGACCATTACTATATGAAAAACCATGAGCAATAGTTTAAGTTTGAGAAGTCTCGGGCTTTCTATTTGTAAATTGGGGGATATTAATGTAACATAGTTTTTAGGGTAGTTGTGAAGAAATACAATGCCTACCACATAATAAATGACTAATATATATGTTTATTATTTATATTCACTGAGTTAAATTAAACAAGGTATCCACACAGATATATTTTGGATATATCTTTTCAAATCGACCTATTGGATATTATTTTTCTGTAAGTAGGGGAATTTTACTGTTTCAGCTCATTCAGGTTTATAGCAAATTTTACAAAATAGTAGAGAGTAAAAGAATGATCAGTAATTATTTAGAATGATGGAAGTTTCCTAAATGGGAGTTTCCAAGCCAATTAGGTAAAAGTTTGGGGAAAAGATGTTGTTTTTAATTTTGTGAACAGCCTTCCCAAGTCTTGACTGTTACATCTGTTTCTACACTCCATTGTGATCACATTTGGGTAAACGGTTCACATTTACCCGTCAACATGTTATGAAAGACAATAAGAATGCACATGCATGTACTAATGTATATTAACAATGGCGATGTGTTGAAAGACTCATTGCAAGTCTCTCTTGAGTAAACCCCTGCCCCTGTGAATGAGCTTCCCCAGGGGATAAAATCAGACAAGATGTTTGAGGGGAAAGCCTGCTTTAAGTATCTTTGGGGAGATAAAAATTTGAAAGGATGGAAGGGGACTTTAATTGCGGAACTTAATTGTAGAAAATGCATGCACAACTTCAAAAACTAAAGTCAGAGTCTTTCAAAAACTGTTAGCCCTTTTTTGCACACTTATTTAATTTACCAACATTTTTCTTTGAGCACATTCAGGACTTTTCCACTTCACTGACCAGGCATTAAAATAAACACTTTCTACTGCCAGCAAAAGTCAGCACAGGAGGAAATAATGTAGAGGAAAAATACAGCTTGCCTCTTCCTATAGGCTGGATTCATTGCTTATAAAAGCATGACACATGTGGTCCAGGCCTGGAACCACTAAAGATACATTACCCGGATATACAAAAGTAATTACAAAATGACTTGGATATCTTCATATCTTTTTTTTTTTAATTGTGGTAAGAACAGTTAACATGAGAGCTACCCTCTTAACAAAGTTTTACGTGTACAATACAACATTGTTGACTACAATGTTGTACAGCAGATCTCTAGAACTTATTCATTTGTATAAGTGAAACTTTATACCTGCTCATCAGTAGCTCTTTATTTCTGGAAAATGTAAATCAAAATTGCAATGAGAGATTCCCTTATACCTCTCTCTTAGGAGGCCTATTATTAAAAAAAAAAAAAAAAAGACAACAAGTACTGGTGAGGATGTGGAAATATACTATTGGTGGGAATACAAAATGGTACAGCTGCTATGGGAAAAAGTATGGAGGCTCCTTAAAAATTAAAAACAGAACTACCTTATTATCCATCAATCCAACTTCTGGGTATATATCCAAAAGAATTGAAATCAGGGTCTTGAAAAGGTATAAGCACTCTCATGATCATTGCAGCACTATTCACAATAGACAAAATGTGACAACAACCTAGACACCCATCAACAGACGAATGGACAAAGAAACTGTGGTATCTGTATATAAAGAGATGTGCTCATATACTTTTTAACACCTGCTATAGTAACCTCTACTTTGCCTCCCTTTTAAAAATCTCCAGCCATATAAAACTACATATCAATCATAACTCTAGGTACCAATGAGAAATAATATTGGAAAAAAAGACCATTATCCCTACTGTCTTCCTCCCTTAGTCTTTCCCCAGACACTTTCTTAGAGCAAGAGGGAAGAAAAATCATTAAGAGCAGCAAAATCTTCTTTTAAGTTCATAGAGCAATGGACAGAGGCATTCCAGAAATCTCATTTCATCTTTTCTATCCAGCACATTAAATTAAAGTATAATACTTGACCCATATATATTTTTTGCCACTTTTCAATTTTCCTCTAGGTCCAGCAGCTGATAACCTATAAGCATAACACTCACATATGTTCAAAATCCTTTATTTTATGTTATTTTTAAACCTAAGTAGTAGTGTCTAACACTTAGTAGGCATTACTCAAATTTGCTGACTTACCAAGAAAGATATATGAGTTTAAACTTAAAGAATACAAAAGAAGAGTGGGGGTATGGGTTTCCTTTTTGTCAAAGTGCTGCTATTGGATCATTTTTAAATGGCTTTTAATTTCCTGTTTCAGTTTGTAATACCTATGGGACTTAGGAAATAAGTGCTATTCTAGACATGTTTCATTTCGTAATCATTGATCTGTTTGCTCTTATTCTGATTGGAGCTGAAATAAACTATTCTTCCTCTCTATTTGTATTCCCCATCATCCCATATGGATGTTCTGATCTGACCTATAGCTGTTGGTCACAAAATCCTTTTAGCATAATTCCTGCCAGGCCCTTGGGTATCTCACTTTCTACTTCAGGAAAGAACCAAAAATGAAGACTCACTTTGTTTCCTCTTGCATGAAAAACAAACAACAAATCTATTTTAGAAAGAAGGAAATTTAACTCTTTTGATGAAACTGTATAATTATTAGTTACAGAGTACTGAACAGTTTTCTTATAGATGTCCCTTCGAATCATGGGTTGGACACTTTCCAGCTCTGTGACCCTGAGCAAGTGATTTTATTTTACAAGACTAACTCCAACATCTGAAAAATGGAATTAATAAATAATGCTGTCTTCATAGCATTGTTGTGAGGGTTCAATAAGATAGTGATCAACAAAAAAAAGATCTAAGTAAAGTCATATTACCTCAGTACCTGCGAATTCAGCCCAGACCATGGTAGTAGTAAAGAAGTATACACACACACACACACACACACACACACACACACACACATGCACACATGCATGCACACACACCTCTCCTTCAAGTTAATGATATATTGTTTTGGCAATGCATAAAAAATAGTCTACATTTCAGTCTATATCCACCATGTGTGTTGGGGGTGAGAGTAAGTAAAGATTATAGATAAAACGTAAATAAGTTAATAATTGTTGAGGATGTGTTAAGGTACATAGGAATTTGTTGTACTTTTCAGGATAAGTTTGAAATATTTCATAAGTAAAATATTAAAACAAACAAACAAAAAAGAAACTGAAATTCTTGGTATGTTGGCCCCTAGGACTGTGGGAGAAGCAGGAAGTTCAGAAGAGCATAATTTATCTTATTGTCTATGCAAACATTTCTTCTATTTTATCTAGAAATAGCCTACCCTCTTTTTGCAAAATGTTGAACTCAATACAGTTTTTTTTTTTTAATAAATATAATAAACCAGAGTCTCATATACCTACAGTTAACCTGCGAACTACCAGTCATGGTGTTATTTCCTATTCCTTTCTGGCTGCCTCATACTGAAGAGACCCCTACGGGGCTTATGACCTTTTTGATCTACTCTTAGTGATCCTAATATCTCTCATAGTTGGTTAGGTTGTGAGGGAAGGGATATAGGGAGTAGGCTCCATATGCATCTCCCTAGGCCTAAAGGGTCCCATTCTCATAGCCCAGGAATGAGCTCTGCTTTAGAGACTATCTTCATGCTTAGCACATGTCTCACTGGGATCTCTCTTTTACCATTGTCCATACCAATTAAAAACCTACATAGAGAATACATTAAACCTAGCCAATGAGAAGGTAACATGGGAGGAATGGGCCCAGGGACAGATACCTGAAACATGTCTTCAGAGTTTTTGTCATGCTACTTGGATGGAACAAATAGACTAGATAATAATTAAATACATGCAAATTATATTTAAATAATTACCAGTTCCCATCAAATAACAAAAACAACAAATTTAAGTTACTAAAAGGAATTGTAAAAGATTGTGGGATACTGTTATTCTCAGCCAGTGCTGGCAGCAAAGTAAATTTTTTCCATCTTTCAAAGGGGCAATCTGAACAGGTAATAAGAACCATAAAAATGATATGCACCTTGATCCAGTAATCCCAGTGCTAGCAACTTATCCTAATAAAAAATAACATTAAAGCAAACAAGCCAACAAAAATAGCAAAAAACAGGTAACCTAGTTCCTAGTAGAAGTTTATAAGGTAAATTTCATTGTGTCAGCTCAATAGACCATTGTGTAACCATAACTGATGAGCTCTCTGAAACCTGTGCTGATGCTTAGAGAAGTCAATATGAAATCATCAGAGCAGGAAGAGCCTTTAGAAATAGCCAAGTTCATCATATTTTTGAATGCTTGATATCAGTTTTGGAGCTTGCTAATCCTGAGGTGTGAAATCTCAATTTGCTCACTCACGCCATGCCAGAGTCCCGGCCTGGTTCCCACACTTGGCTCTTCAAGGCCAGCTCTTTGCCAACTTGTTATCAGACTGGGTTTCTGAAGATGTCAGCAGATATGTTATTGCTGTCCCTATAGAAGTCTAACTAAATGGACTCTCAGAGTCTCCTGTGGTCTTGACCAGGAGGAATTCCAAAGAATAATCCAGAATATGAGTTTACTACTAGCAGAACCAGGCTCTGCTCACTCCAGCCACTTTTCCCTTGCCAGCCTCCCTTTTCACCAAAGTGACTAATAAGAGAAAAGGGGTGTCAAAGAAAAATTGCACCAGATGTTGTTACAAGTAAAAAAGACTTTATTCAAGACTGTTGCAATAGAGGAGAAAGAATGAACTCAGCTCTCTGCTGAAATAAAAGCCAGGGGTTTTTAAGCACCTGGTGAGCTAGTGAGAAACTTCTGGAGGGAATTAGGGAGGAGTTTGGTCAATGTGATTAGGCCTTCTCTGTCTGCCAAGTTGTGCTTATCAAAGATAGGCTCCTACCCTCTCACAGAGACAGAGAGATAAAGCTGCTATCTTTCTTGATGATTATATTTTAAAGAAATATAATTATTTGTCTTTGAGAAAGACATTTCTGGGTTCTGGGACTGGCAAGTGCTGAGAGATTTACATTTTAAAGGTGAGGAGAAAGCATTTACAATTCCAAGCTTTCAAAAGTAAATGCTCTAAGAAGATGGTGGTGGGGGGCTTATGGTCGGAAGGAAACTTTTCTGAAGTTTAGTGGAGCTGAAAAGAATGTCGAGGTAGCCCTGGTCAGGAGAGCATATCCATGAGAGGACAACTGGCTGGGGTTATGTTTGTTTAGGAATTGAAAAGAATCTTGTCTTTCTGTACTGCCTTTATCAACAATAGTACTGTTCTGTGATCAGTTTCAACATTTTATTTTAATGGCTGAGTAGACACAATGTATTTTTCCATTACCAAATTCTTATCAATTATATCTGTCACAGGTGATGTGAAATCAGACTCTGGGACACCCACTCTACAACAGAGATTTGTAAGCAGGAAATTTACTGGGGAGCATTCTCAGAATCATATTCTATGGGGAAGTAAAGAAAGCAGGGTTGGGCAGAAGACGTAAAAATGTGATGCAATCTCAATCAAAGTCTCAGACCCAGGAGGAGTTTTGGAGCTAAAAAGGCCCCACATAGTTGCTTCTCATTAGGATGAGGTGCCCAGGTCTTCTGCTTACTTGATGTTTCATCACATGTGGACATCCCCTGTTTCCCCTGGAAAGGAATAGTCTTATGTGAGACAGTCCTCCATGTAAACTCCACGATGACAGGAACCTGCTTTCTTATTTATCCCTATGTTCCTAAACATAGCATTGTTCATGGTTTATAGTAAATAGCAATATTTGGTTAATAAATCAATATGTGAATGTCACATGCTTCCTGTGTATTAAAAATTAGAAAGCTCTGTTATAGAATTTTGACCCAATTTCCATAGGAGGCTCATCTTTGAAAAGCTCTGATTGTGAAGAAGTCCATCGCCTAAAGCCGATCTCCATGTTATCTTCCTTTAGGGCATTTCAATCCATTGCAGGGATCCCCAGTAACCGAGCCACACGGCAGGAGGTTACAGGTGGGCAAGCAAGTGAGGCTTCATAGGTATTTGCAGCCACTCCCCAGTGCTAGCATCACTGCCTCAGCTCCACCTCAGATCATCAGGCATTAGATTATCATAGGAGCACCAGTCTCTGGTGTCAAAAATTTTGGGGACTGCTGCATTAGGGCATAGATTTCTGTGCATTTTTTTCTCTGTAACACACTCTGGCATTGAGTTGATGTTCTATAAGTACTTAATAAATAAATGAATGAATAAGATAATAAACAAATCAATCTTAACTCTGCCCCTTGGAGCCACACAACATGAATTTGACATACTTTCATGTAACTAACATTTAGTCCCTGAAGCATCTGGTCTGCTCTGACCTCTTAGGTCTTTTCGTCATTTCTCAGGTGACTAGTTTCCAAAAACCTTTAACATCTTGGCCTGTCTTCTCTGAGCTAAAATCAAGTTGCTCCTAAGGCTTACTCAAGTTATACAGATTTCTGTTTCCCTCCACAACTAAGACAGAAGATCCTTGAGAGCAGAAACTGTGCCATAATCTTATAATTTCTACCCTACAGTGTGTAGCACTTTACAATGTATGTAGTAAATGCTTAATAACCATTTGCAAATGAAGTCGTTAGCCATTTTGAAAATCACAAGTTAAGTTTATCTAAGTTGCCATGGCTAAATCTCTTCCCCTTTCCTTCTTTCTTTCAGTCCTCCCCTTTTCTCTCTCTCTCTCTCCTTTTGTCTGTGGAACTTACCCACTCCCAGGATCTAAATAAGGTTTTTCAATAACTGATAGAAGACACATCACTCCTTAGTTTCTAATGGTAAGGACTTTCTTAAAACCAAGGTGATTCTTCATCCACAAATCTTTCATTTTGTATGGTAATAAAATCCATAACAGAAAAATAGAAGCATCAATGGATAAATTTAGAGAATATTGGAGCAAGAGCATGAATTTTTTGCAAATAAGGTATAAATAAAAAAAGGAACATAGACTGGAGAAAGTTAGAATCTATAACTTAATTACTAATACTCAGCATATTTAACACAAACAGCCTCATTGCAGCAACTCTGGAAATAATTTGCACAATTCATTAGTCCATAGAAATCTACCATCTACCAGCTGTTTGTGCTCCATAATTACCACTAAATCTTTTTCCCCCTAGTCCCTTCTGTTTGTTATGTATTAGCTCACACTGAATTTGTGTTAGAAACTGTGTTTAGTACCAGGCATCCAGTAGTAGATAAGATAGACAAAACTCTAAACTCTTGGAATTTCATTCTAGCATAAAAGATAGACATTAAACACAAAACTACACAATCAGTTAATGTAGTGGTGATGCATCCTTCTAGTTAATGTCAGGCATATATTGTCTTGGAATAGGATCAATTTGCATTTACTGAGTGCCCTCTGTATGTCCAGCACTTTGGATTCTGGCTCACTGAATTCATACAACATCCTTAGCAAGTGGTTATTAGTTTTCCCATTTTGTAGATGAAGATATTGACTCTTAGAGAAATGTTGCTAACATCACCTAAAATACATTGCTCTTTTATGATATGGCAGACCCTGATGTACACTATTTCCATCACCCTCACAGCCATCCCATTAGGACGAAGAGGCTCTGAGAAGTTAAGAGACTTTTCTAAGATCACACAGACAGTACCTAGGACAGGTAGAATTTAGACTACTATCAGACCCATGATCTGAACCCTAAGCTGTGCTGAAGTTGCTTGAGCAAGCTGAGGCTTAGAGAGGTAGCATGATAGGCCAGTAATCACAAACCTGATACGTTAAAGATGTAACACAACATGTTTGACCCAAAAATGTGTGTTCTTCCTTCTAAAAATGAAGGTTGATTTTTCTCCATGTTCCAAGTTGCAGTGTGGGGTTATCGTGATTTGGCCCTAAATTTCTCCACTATAGAGCCAGCCTCAGCCTTCAGGCATGGCTGCATGCTGTCCAGGCTCTCCTACACACCAGGATAACTTTTCCTCTCTTTTCTGTCAATAATTCTGCCTCTTCTTTCTGTTCCATCTGTAAAACTCCCCTTGTCTGCTAAGCCTTCACCCATTATACCACAAGGCTGAAGAGCTCTTCCTACTCTGTATCTGCTCAGCACTCATTGACTCCATGGGCACTTCATTAATTTGCTCCTGTATATGTACCTATGTCATTTTCATGTGTTTGTGTGTTCTTTCTCCTTAATTCAGCTTTGTGTTTCTGCCAGGCAGGCACAGAGTCCTTCATGATTTTTGCAGCAGCCTGCACAGAGTCTGGTTCAATTCCTGCCCACAGTGGGGTTAATTAAATCAAGCCACCCTCTCCTACCCCTGAACATACTGATATAAACTTCATGATTGAAGAACAGAGAACACAAAGACAAGGAGAATAACCACTTACAGGTATTCTTGTGGGGTAAAAAATATCTTTGGACAGAATACAATGTAGAAAGGGTTACATCTATTGGGAGGAGTCAGACTGTATCTCACAGGGCTGCATGGGAGAGAGAATCCTTCATTTTAGTGTTAGAGGACATATCTGGGCAAAGCAAAGATGGCGTCTGAGTTGAACTTTAAAGGGTGGTAGTAATTGGGCATTAAGTGAAGGGAGGGTACTGACATGAACAGAGTAACAGAAACAATGTCCTCGATGAGTTCATTGTAGCCATTTAGGCCACTGGATGTAGCAATGTGTGCAAAGGAGCGATAATAGGTATGTTGGTGTCTGCAGACCTATGAGTGAAAGCCAGACAGCCGTGGATTGAGTAGAACATTGGAGATGAGAAGTAGGAAGAATCAGTGATTACTGATCTTCTTTAAAAAAATTGAAGATGTAAAGAATTAACTAGAGAGGCTGGATCTTCCTTGCTATGGGCTGAGTTGGCATGTGAACACATCATGGGTACCCAATACATCGCTGAAGACTCACTATCAGGGCCTTTTATGCTTTGCTTTTATTCATCTTGTTTATTTCCCAGATAGAGGAATATTGAGCATATCTGTAGGCAGAGAGGAAGGACTAAGTAGGATAAAAAGGATAGATGATACAAATGCAAGAGAAAGTAAGACAAGAATCGTTGGAGAGCAATAAGTGTTCAAAGAGAGGAGTTTATCTTGAAAAGGGGGGCAAGAAATTTCTTTTCTTAAATAGATAATAAAATGGCCAAAAGACATGCAATTATAAAGGAGACAGCTATCTATCAAGAAGTGCTCAGCTTCTTGGATGAGGACAGGTGATGATAATATCCAGTCTAGCTCTCACTCAGTAAGAATAGATAGAATGTCTAACAAGTGCCTGACACCTGAATAAGCATTCTAGTATAAGTTGGGCCTTTCCTGATAGAAATGTCACTAGCACAATGATTCTATCAGGAGAATTTAAATAATTTTCATTTTACTTTATTTTAATTAAAGTGTAATACACCACAAAGTACACATAAAATAGTGCACAGCTTGCCGAGTTTTTACTAAATGAACTGATGTAACATCACTTGGATCAAGAAACAAAATATTACTGGTATCCTAGAAATGCACCCCCCTCACTCCCTTCCAGACACTCTTCATCTACCCCTTGAAGATAACCCAGTGCCCTGACTCCCGCCAGAAGTGATTAGCTTCACCTGTTCATATCATTTCTATAAATGGAACTGTACAGTATGAACTATTTTGCGTCTGGCTTCTTTCACTCACCATTAAGTTTGTGAGATTTATCCCTGTTGTAGAGTGTAATGTTGAAGGGTTCAATGATGCATGTTTTAAATTTAAGAAAAAAAATAAGAAAATGAAGTACGTTTTTCATGAAGCTAAATTTATTCAAAATAAATGATTGTCCTTTTATTTGAGATTACGTGCTTCCATCTTTTGGTAATAAAAATGTTCTTTCTCTTTTGAAATCCACTGTTAACTGCTGAAAGTTTGGTTTTGATGTTTTGTTTATTTTTGTTTTGCTTTCATTTTAATGTGCTAACAGTAAATTCAGCCCAAAATTTTCTCATTTAAAACAAATTGACTGGGCCTTGAAATCCACAGGCTTGGGTTTCATTGGGCTGGAAGCCTCCTAAACTTGGTTCGGTGGCTTTGGGCTTTGGTTATAGGCACCTATGATGGACAACCCATATGGACAGATTCTCAGAGGTGCCTACAAAAGCCACAGTTACCAGTTATTGATATTTCTTGAGAGGGATAAAGGGAGAAAAAAGTTTTTCTTACGCTTATAATCCACAGGCATAAATAGCAGATAATAGTATCAATTTCCCTGAGTATCAGGTCAGATTAGGTCTTAGAGTAAGCCTTTTTGAATTGCCAGAAAATGGAGACTAGGTGGGGATCCATCACCCACATGTGGGAAAAGACAAGAAAACAGAGATATCCAGCATGAAATTTCTGTGCCCCAGAGGATTTTTGAAAAAGGGAAAGTGTGCCCTGGGCTGGTGGTACTCAAGGAAAGCCTCATTACCAGAAGTAGACTTTAAAGAAAACGTAGAAGCCTCTTGAAGGCACTCAACTAACAAAAATGACTTCTTGGAAAAGAATATAAAATCAATCATTTTAGTCAAAGTTGAAATTGTATGCATCATTGCAAAACACACACACACACACACACACACACACACATACACACACACACGTTTTTTTATGCTACCTGACCTTAAAATGTAGGCATATTTTATACACATACACACACATAAGAAAAAAGAAAAGACAGGAGAAAGGGATTCCAGGACATTTATTTCATAAAGGATAATTTTCTCGTCGAACTAATGGGATCTCAGATAAAATTTCTATCAAGATCTATTTAGGAGAGCCAAAGAGGATCTTTCTATTGGCAGAATTCAGAATTCCCTTCCCCATGGAAGCTCGATTACATATTCAGCTTCTTTTCTTTGAGGAAAGTCATTACAGGGTAATTCTATTTTTAAACAAAATCAATGTGAGGCTCTGTTTTTCATTACTGGCTGTGAAAAGGTGCAGCACCCAAATTATTGCAAATAAATGCTTGCCCTCTTATAGCTTAAATAAGAGGCATTGTAAATACAGCTTTTCAGAAACCTGTGTAAGGGAAGATGGGCACATGAACACCTATAATATACATTATGTGTATGTGTGTGTGTGTGTGTGTGTGTGTGTGTGTGTATTTCTTTTACTTTTGTTTATAGGAGAAACATTTTGTTTGTTTCTAACTGGTTAGCATTCACTGCTTCAAAACTTCTGTCCTGTAGCATCTCCTATTTGGGTGAATCTTTCAAGGTGTAAAATTTTGGCAGAAGGTAAATCCAACCTCCCTCTGCCACCTCCCCCTGATGAGAGCCAAGGAGGCCACATTGTTTCTCTTCCACCCCCTGGGAAAGCCCAGATGGGGCTTGGTGACCCAGTCTTGGCCAATTGAATTATCTTTTTCAGGACTTTGACTCTTGATTAAATGATACTAAAATTAAGGAAACATTTGGAGCTCAGAGGTACATTATTCATATTGTCACTTTGGAAGAATCTTAGTTATGGTCTCTGCTGACATATCCCTAGGGCTAATGATAGTTTCCTATAAATCTCTGTTTTGACACATGAACTTTCTAGAGACCTTGATGTCAGTGCTTACAGTGAACCCAGTGAACCCAAATGGCCCTAATCCCAGCAGATTTAACCTTTTGGTTGTTGTTAATGAAGGTGACACAGGTAACCCCAATTCCATATTTAATTTTCTTTGAATGAGGTTTCTAGAAATAGCGATGGTCTGCATTGATTCATCTACACTCTCCTTTGCCTGGCTGTGTCCAGGGATACAAATGGTAGGCAGTATATTTCATAATTCCCCTGAGAAGGGAAAGAGATCACAGCATGCCACTGATTGTCAGCAACACAGAGATTCAGAGACAGAGAAATCGCATTGAAAAGTAGGATGAGCTGTGATAATCTAGACTAGTGGTCACTCCAAAGAAATCCATCTGAAAGGATAGCGCCCTACTCATTCATAAGAAAAAATGAAATACTGCCATTGTGACAATGTAGATGGATCTTGAGATTATCATGCTAAGTGAAATATGTCAGAAAGAAAAAGTTGAGAACCATATGATTTCACTTATATGTGGGATATAAAACTGAAAACAACAAATGAACATGACAAACAAACAGAGACTTATGCACACAGAAAACAGTATAGTGGTTACCAGAGAGAGATGGGGGGAGGTAAATAGGGGAATGGAGGTCAAATATATGGTGACCACAGGAAATTTAACTTTGGATGGTGAACACACAATGCAATATACATATGATGTATTAGTGAATTATACACTTGAAACCTATAAATTTTATTAACAAATGTTACTCCAAAACATTTAATAAAAATGATAGATAGATAGATAGATAGATTAGATAGATAGATAGATAGATGATAGATAGATCAGAGAAAGAGAGAGAGAAGGAGAGCGCCCTGCCAGATGGGAAGAACATGAACTTGTGCCACTGAGAGTGAGAAAATCTAGACTTCAGTCACATGGCTGGCATCAAGGTGTAGCAGTTTTAGCTAGGCCCAAAGGGAGAAGCTCAGAGTTGATAAAGGAAAGATGAGTGATGAAAATAACCTCTCTATCACTGTACCTTACCAGGCAATGTTATTAACCACCACAATACCTTTTAAGAAAGGAAGAAACTGATGTTCAAAACCAAAGAACTTAGCCAAGGTCATACAGCCAATATATGGTGGGTCTGGAATTTGGATCGAGGTTTTTTTGACTCCCAAATCCATGCTCTCTACCTCCTACCTGGTCAGTACCTCTGCCCTCCCAGGGAACCATAAGGGATCTAGGCAGGAAACCAAAGCTGTATCTTAAGCAAGGATGATAATTCAGTGTCCTGATTCCAAGCCTGGTAATTAACAATGTCAACGAACGGTACTTTCTTACACATGGACACAAGGCAGTAACAGTAATTCCTTAGCATAAAGAAGATTCAAAATTAGCTTGGTACTCAGCTATAGTATGCTAATTCTTGCTGACTCAAAACTCACCTCCTCAGGTATTTCACCGCAGAAGGGGCAGTGGGGGTCCCTGTAGTGCCATTATTTTTACAAATGGTTTCAATATATTCATTTTTTCAGTAACCCTTAGAGTCCATAGAAGTTTAGAGAAGCTATTTTCCTTGAAGAAGAATATGATTTTTTTTTCAGCAGATGAGAATTATTTGGAACCAAGGGCAGAACTTAACCTGGGAAATGTTTTTGGTCCAAAATGATGTGTAATGATGTAAGGAAAGTATTGATTCTCTTATGTTGCTTGTAAATATCCATTAAAAGTATAAATGCCCAATATTAACCTCATGTACCTCACTCTAAGACAATAAAAGATTGAGAGAACAGAATAAAATATCAATTTATTTCTGGGTAGTACACAAAACCTTAAGAAACATAAAAAGGAAAACATACAATGAGTGCTAATTATAGTATTTAAACTCTCCCTGGCTGTCCCAATATCATTTATGGACAGCTTAATTAAATGCTAACCTAATTTAGCATAAGTAGACCCTAGGGGATAGATACATTTCACACCTTCAAACTCTAAGTGTAAAAGAAAGCTTTGTTTCTAAAGCCTTAGTCCTTGAAATGTTGAGGCAACTTGGAGAACTCTCATGGGCCACCCAAACGGCTCCTCTAGTCACCTAGGAGGAGGTCATAAAGGACAGTACTGATCTTTTTTAATGGAGGGGACCATTTACCACACGCAGTCCAAGGTCCCTGTTCTCCACGAACCTCAGACTCTGAGTCTATATTGTATTATGACAATCATCATTTCTGTAGCATACTCTGGCTCCAGCAATTTAGCTGATCTAGGCCAGACTCAACTGAGCTTCCCATGTGTCTGGATTGAGCTACAGGTACATAAATGTTTCTGCTGATCCTGATTGAGTTCTCTCATATTTAGAGTTGACTGGCTCTAGGCTAGTCATTTGAACATGTTTTCTTCCTCCTGTTGTCTTTAACCATAGGCAGGTTAACCTAGGCTTGTATTCATGAAAGTAAGATTCCAAAAGAGGAGATGGACTCATGTAAGCAATTTTTTAAGATTCGGTATGCATAATATTTTTTAACATTCTGCTGGCCAAAGCAAGTCATGTGTCTAAGTCCAGAGTGAACTTTAAAAACAAACCTGAAGATTTTCAGCTCTTCTTCTGAGCTCCTTTGGGCATATTGTGACACTTAGCTGGAGATGGACATCTGCTGCCCCCTTTAGGGTGGAAGATTACTTTTCAGTCCATATAACCTCTCTGTCCTGCCAGCCTGACTCATGAGCCTTGCCTCCCTGACATCTGTGACTTCACAGACTATACATATTATTTAATTCTTAACATCAGCACCTTTAACTATCATTGTAATTAACAGCTACCCTAGAGCCTTGAAAAGAGCCAAACACACCTTCCTCTCAAACCCATCCCTTATTCAAAAAGCCAAAAGTACATTGCTAAAAAGTATACCAAAGTGTCTCACGTTGGTCTATTGCCATGCAACTCTGAATGTGCCTAATCTCATCTGATCTCAGAAGCTAAGCAAAATCGGGCCTGGTTAGTACTTGGATGGGAGACCACCTAAGAAGAACAGGTACTGTAGCCATTAAAAAAAAGTATTTCATATTGGATCCTCATGGAAACTCCACTGCATCTTTTCCAAGGAACTGGAAACTCACCAATTGCTGAGGAACGCTCAGGCCAGAATCCTGCTCAAGATGGGTGATCACAACCTCTATTCCTTTGAAATCACATGTTGAAATTTCCTATTGTGGATCAATCTGATGAGGGATGACTAATACTAACTGTTGGAAGCCAGTATTTTTTTTTTTTTTTTTTGTGCTGGACTTGTACTAATTGCTAGTCTTATAGGTAAAACTTTAAGAAAAGAATAAAGTGATGAGTCAAAGAAATAGGGTCTGCTCATCTGGACTTACTTTTTAACTTTAGCCTAATGACAATTTTCTCCTAATATTTTTCAATAATTTATATAAAAGTAAGGAAGGACCTTTCTTCCATGCTACATTTTTATCCCCAAATCATCCTTTCGAGATCCTGTGTATTATGATTTTATTGTGACCTTCATTCTTCACAGGGCCATCTCCCCTAGTTTATTTCTCTTTGACTTAAATGCTAACCAAAGGCAAGGTCCAGGCAAAAAGCTTCAGACAAGAAGGGCACCTGGATGTTTTACTTCCCATGCTAGAGCAATTCAATAAAACTGTGCTCCGTAGGCCGCCTTGGGAAATGACAGTCTTAGCAGCCTGGTTGACAAAATGGTGGAGTTGTCACACTTGAGTTATAGTCTGTCTAAACTTCCAATCAGGTATAATTCAGAGTTCACATTTCCTGAACAGTTGTGATGGAAGAAACTTCAGGATATCATAGAAACAATTGCCTAAGTCTTGAAAAGATTTTCAGACTTGAAAGGGGGCACCAAACAAATAATAAGTTGAAGCTCTTCCTAAATGTTCAAGAAGAAGTTTTCTTTAAAATCTAATTTTATGGGATAAGTCAGAGATGTAAGCAAGTATAAATCAAAGGTATCCCCAAAAGAATCTCTATGAATCAAAATTTAGACTACTACTGTGAAACGCTTTAAGCTTCCCTGGCTTAGTAACAAATATAATTCAAGAACAAACATAGTGCTGGGGTTTCACACTGCTATTTTGAATCGGTGGTCCTTGGAAACACACAAGAAACAAACAAACAAATAAATAAACAAACACTGTCTGGCGAAGTTTTTTGTTTTTATTTGTTTGTTTTGTACTAATTTTTGAGTAGGATTATCCTATTTGTAAGATCTAGTTTGCTGCTACTTATGCTGACATATTTGACAACTGTGGTCCTGGGTGATAAATACAGATTGGTTTTTTATTCATTTTCTGGGCTTCCATCTAGACCAAGTAATATATCACCATCTCTGCTTTGGTGGATTGCCAAAGGTATGTTTTTGTTTGTTCACTTTTTTAAACCATCCAAATTAAAAATACATTTAAGAATTAATGAGAGTTTTAAAATACATCTATCTAATAAAATATTTTGCACCTACTAAAAAGGATGAGGTAACATTAGCATCAAAAAGATGAAATACTTTTGTGCAAACCTAACAAAATATGTATAAGAGCTATATGACAAAAACTACAAAACTCAGAAGAAATAAATCAGAGAACTATAGAAATTGATAGATATTCCATATTTATTGATAGAAATACTCAATAGTGTTAAGTTGTCAGTTCTTCCCTATTTGATCTATAGATTCAATTCAATCCCAGTCAAAATCTCAGCAAGTTATTTTATGGATATCAACAAATTCATTCTCAAGTTTATATGGAGAGGCAAGAGACCCAGAATAGCCAGCACAATACTGAAGGAGAATAAAGTTGTAGGACAGACACTACTTGACTTCAAAACTTAATATAAGGCTACTGTAATCAAGGCAGTGTGGTATTGGCAAAAGAATAGACAGATAGATCAATGGAAAAAATAGAGTACAGAAATAGTTCCCCATAAATATGGTCAACTGACCTTCGACAAAGGAGCAAAGGCAATTCAGTAGAAAAAGGATTGTCTTTTCAACAAGTAGAGTGGAATAACTGGAAGACATGTCAGGATATCATAGAGACAATTGCCTAAGTCCTAGAAAGAGGGTTTCCAGACTTTTAAAGGTGGCACCAAACAAACGATAAACTGAAATTCTTCCTAAACATTCAGGGCAACATGCTGTTCTATCTGCAAAATTTCTGCTACAGAGGCCCCATCAATAGAAAATTCTCCAACATGACAGCCACCAGCCCTTAAAACCAACTAGTCTGACAAGAGAGGAGATGGCACTGTGGGGAAAGAGAGGGACCAAGAGGAAGCACATCTTCTCTATTGCATTCATTGAGCAGCCGCACAATGTTATGAGGTTTAGACTATCATGAGTGATGCACTATAACCTGGAATGTAATCACACTGAGCCGTTGACAGTTTTACCATCACGGGCCGGAGTTATATGGCTTCCAAGGAGCTGCCCCAAACAAATGTTCAGCTTCTAGTGGACAGTCAGTCGGTGAAGTGATTTAATTCTTGGGTCATATCAACAGTCACAAAAGAAAACAAAAGCAGCAAAAAGTTTACAAGACAATATGAAAAAATGTTTGTCATGTTGCCATTTATAGAGTCTTCCTTCCCTCCCAAAAAATAATGGGAAGGACAGCATAAGGAACAGGAAATATAGTACATACTATTATAAAAGCTATATATGGTGTCAGGTGAGTGCTAGACTTATAGGGGGAACAGTTCATAAGTTATATAAATATCTAACTACTATGCTGTATACCTGAAACTAATATAATGTTAAATGTCAACTGTAATTGAAAAATAAAAATATATATTTGGGAAGAATAAAGGTAAAGAAAGGAAAAGTAGAAGAGTATATAATATATATGTACATGTATATAGACCTAGATAGGTGATAGATGATAGATAGATGATAAATAGATGATAGATAGATAGATAGATAGATAGATAGATAGATAGATAGATAGATGATAGATAGATAGAAAGACAGATGACAGTTATAAAATGGGCTATAGCAATGTGTCAGAGCTCTTTGGAGATGGGTCTGGTCTCTCTGCTGAGAACTTTCTGATGCCCCAGTTCTTCTAGTTCATTTCCGAGCACTTCCCAGAAGGACAGAGGAACAGACCCAGCATCTACTGAGCAGAACTTTACTAAAAGGCTCCCCCTTGTGAGGGGCACTGGGTCACTGTGGTCACAAACATAAAGAAGCTAAGCACAGAGACTCCAAGGAGACAGGAGTCTGCTCTGCCATCATCTGTGGGGCTCCCAGCAAGGAGAATGCCAAGCTGTGCTTTTTTTAGGAAAGGGGAGACAAGTGCCCCCTGTCAGTTCTCATCCCTCATGGACGCTTTTATTTAATACCACACGTAAGGCTCAAATGGGCCCCAAGGTCCAAATGTTACCCCTGCCTTATGAGAAACAAAGGCTCCTAGAATGAAACAAATAGATAATCAGGTTGAAAGAGACCACTTATTCCCGGCCCCATCCTGCTTGCCAGACCAGCCCTTTTGACTTTTTAGAGTTACTTGCTTTTTGTGAGACTTATGACCACTTACTTTGCTCTGCCTCTGGAACTGATGTCCCTCTGGCTCCTGTCCTCCTGTTCTGAGCCAATTTTGTCTGACCTGTGCTGACTGTGCATGCTCTGGTTGTTATCCATGACTCTGCTCTTACTTAGAACATTTACCTGTCTCATCAAGTCCTGGTCCGGGGCACCGAGGGAGCCTGCCATCTGAGTACGCACACCCTTTACTGAAAGGGTTTTTAAGACCTTTAACCCTCTGGGTTTGACTGACACCTGGATGCTGGGAGTGGCCAGCAGCTTTTGTAAAGGGTTTCGTGGACCCAGCATGATCAGAGCTAACTTAGAGAGGCCATTTCTGCTGCCCTCCTCTGCCATGGGAGAACTGGACACGTGCATAAGAAATCTGCTTCTCACTTCCATTATACTCCAGGAAGCATACACACCTGACAAGTGACTCTGAGGTCCTGCATCTGTCGAAGAGGACAGTACTTCACTGGAGGGATGCCCTCACTTTGCTGTGGTTCCAGCTCTGCTGGAAGCCAGGTACCTATAACTTCTACCCACAAAATTAAACAAAACGTGAATGCCTTTTGCAGGTGACCCAACAAAGCAAAGGGAAGCTATTGTTATTTTCAAGCAGGCCACACTTTCAGATTCAGGATAACCATACTTGTGAATGTTTTAAAATGTGAAGAGTAGAGAAGACTGATCATACTTCTCTCCCACTCCCACTCCCACACTATCTCCTTTCCCTGCTTTTTCATAAGACAATTCTTATTTATTATTTTCGTCTGTGTTAGGACCAAACTTAGACATTTAAAGATCATGCTTCTCTAGTTATTGAAATTATACCATGGGAAAGAGAAGAACTTTCACCTCTTTGTACATCAGCCCCTCACCATGGGGGGGTGCCCACCAGGTACGGGCACCCTCACTACTGGGACCAGGGGGTCACCTTGGTAGGTGATTTTTCAGCCTTCTTAATAGGCATGTGAGGTATACGATTAGCAGTTTCTCATCTGCACAAACAGAGACGTGTGACATCAGGGAAGTCTGGATAGTGTGTTGGAAGCATGCCAGCACGCCGGGCCCCATGAGGCTAACATTTCTCTGGGCGGAAGATGAAACACAGATGGAGTGAGGCTGTGTCCAGGCTCAACCTTTTGTATTGGCTTCTGAGAATTCTGGGGCTAAGCAACCAGAAGTTTCTGTTTGGTTTTATTTTGATTTGCTTTAACAGTCGACCATATGCTACTACTTCAAATCAGCCAGTCCCCATAGGTGACAACAGAGTTTTTATCCATTCCACTAGGGTAGAGGAATGCAGTTGGTTCTCTATTTGTAGCAGCGCCTTTGGCGAGATGTAGAGTGCTTCTTTCAAAAATGATCACTTCTGTATTGGTAAAGTCCATTCCATCAGCCTTGCCACATGTTTATGAAGCTACTCCTTTCCAATGGTGTGATTTTAATTATCAAAGATGAAATGGTTCTTTAAGTAAAGCCTGACATCTAGGACAATAAGATGCCTCGGAAAATCTGGTTTGGGGACAAGGTAAAGCAATTGTATTCAGGCTTTTGAGAGACTAGAAATACTTTATTGAATTTGGGTCATGATCCAGTTCTTAAATTTACCTGACAAAATTCATTTGGGGAACTGTAAAAACTATAGTTTTCTAGTCCACTATTTTGGTGATTTGTTCTGTAAGCCTGCAGAGAGTGGTAATATTGCCCCATTAACAATTACCCCAGATGGTTGATCTGATTGTATGAGAGCAGAGCCCTCATATTGTCAGAGCTATGCTCTGCCAAACAAGGGAGATCCAAGTTATGTTAATGGGAGACATATCCAGGATTTTGATTTCCAGCTCTGGGTTCAAGTGCATTCAATGTCTTCTTCCTAGCACTGAAGGACAGCAATTTCCTGATACTTGAATTTCGTTGATCAAGGAAAATCCTTGATATCAGAAGAAGGAGGTAGCTCAAGATCTTCATGGGCCCAATTTACAACAGTAAATAAAACAAACCCATGCCTCTTGTTGATCACAGAAATCACTAGTATAGCATTTGAAATATGAATTCGTGAAGTGTAGACACACACACACACACACACACACACACACACACA
>CM053506.1:12414624-12459943 GCA_028627145.1 Eidolon dupreanum | reverse complement strand
GATCAAAGACATTAACCAAATGCCCAAAATCAGACAGCCAGAGAGAGGCAGAACAACGATAAGTTCAAACCAACACTGTGAGCACTGGCATATGCACTCAAACACCAGCGTATGTGGACAAAGCCAAGATACCAGTAACTCTAACAAGGATTCAGGGAGACAGACCCTTGAGTAGTAAACTGGAAGGAAAACAACAACTTTTCCTCAACCTTGGACTTTGTGACTGTATCACACTCTGCAGGCGTACCTTCTTGTTTCATGAAATATCACAGTTTGTCAGGAAAGAGTCACAGCTGATGCCACAGCCCAGTCCAAAGCTTTGTTCTCTGAAAGGCACTTTGAGCTCCCTCACAATGGCTCACGGAGACTCACTCCATGCAGCAGCTCCACTTGTCTTGACTGGGTCTGACGCTGGGGGCGGGAGCTGCTAAGACAGGAAGGGAAAAGCTGTCTTTCTCTACTTGGATGAAGAAATGCTTGATGCCCTGAGCTTGCCATAAGGGAAGCAGGAACCTTCTGCCTTGGGTTCCAGGAAAACTGCTGTGCTCACAGCTCTGAAGCTCCCATGGAAATATGTGAAGCATTCCTGCCAAAGAAAACCAGGGCACAGTAGAGAACTGGGGAGGAGGGGTGCTCATTCCCACCTTTGGTTTCTGGCAGTTCGGCCCAGTCTGTAGTTTTAGTTATTGCTGTTGTTGCTACCGCTCTACCACAAAGAGAAATTAGAGGAAAGAAAAAAGAGAGAAAAAATATTCAGGTAAAATGAAATTGTGAGCATTAGACAGGTTTTCTTTTTATTTAGAGAACTGTGGCATGAACACTGTATGAACAGTGTACTCAGCATTCCAGTTTTCACGAATGGTGATTTTATTCAGGAGAAGGGTAGGAAGAATTGAATTATTCCAGTTAACATTTATTGAGCACATATCAGGTGGCAGGCACTCTGCCTCAGTTTACCTCCCCAAATGGAAGAGGGAGTTCTTGAAACAATGCAATAGATAAAGCCATTTAAACTTGAATCTTAGCCACTTTGACCTTAGTAGAATGCTGTTAAAATTTTCTCTTAATGTCTTAGCCTTTAATAATTAATTAAATGGAGCTCATAAAGGGGATTAACCTGACTCTATGTTAATGAGGTGTTTTATTCTCCCCCATATAATTTTACTGAAGTCTGCAATCACTTTTCACAGAAGTAACATCCTTCTCAAGGAAGCAGGTTGGCTTCTCTAAGGTTTGGTCTCTGTGTTACCTTCTTACTGACTGTGAGGAACCCAACACGTACAGACAAGGAAAATTGATGGAGGCAAGCCTTTCTAAGAAGAAAAGAGCAGATTCATATTTTAATTAAAATGAGTCTCTGAAGGTGTACACACGCACATATGTATATATATGTATGAGAGAGGAGAGAGAGAATGGATACATGTCACACAAGTAGCCGATGTGTTAGGAATAAACTTAACCAGCCCTTGGTAGTCAATGAATTACCAGTTTCACAGAGATACTTTCAGTGAAGCTCTGAAGCCAGCAGCAGGAGAAAGTCTGTAATGCCAAGAGAGTGAAAAACAACAGTCTTTTTTCAGAAGAATTAGACTTGAACTGGAAGCCAACTACTCATGCTAAAATGGTAAGGGATTCACTGGACAGAGACCCTGGGGACACAGAGGTGCCCACTCTTGGAACAATCTCACCAGACATTCTGAAATAGAAAATAATGCCTCCTGGAATTCTGTTACAACCCATGAGTGAGAGAAAGTCTCTGTCATTACCTAAATAACCCTAATACCATTACTAGTTGACTATAATTAATAGAAACTCACCAATCCAATCAAAAGTTGTGCTTGCTACAGAGTCACTTAAGTCAGTTTCTTAGTTAGATTATTGCATTAGCCACATTCAAAACTTCCAGTGGAAATGGAGTACTAATGGCCATGGCTGCAAGGCATTGGTCAAATCACTGACAATCAGGCGTGCCTCCTCAACGCTTTCACATACCACTTCTTGCACCTTCTCAGTCTGCCACAACAAGACCCAATTTCAACCTTATGTTCTCTTCTGAGATGCTTAAATGAAGGATAACTTTGGGTAAGAAGGAGTGAGAGAAGAAAAGCAGTGAAGGGGCAGAATTCACTTCTCATTCATTAATTCATTATAAATTAAATAAACGAACCCCTCACTTCCCTAGGTACCTATGGAATTTGTTGGTATAGGAGAATGACTGATAATTTATTGAGGTGGGGCAGAAGACTTTAAAAGGTTCTTCCAATTTTATTTTTTAACATAAAAATACTCTTTTTGCTGTGTAATTAATATATGCATCTTATAGATTTTTATGAGAACTGACTCATATTAGAATATTTCAAGAAAAGGTGAATAACATCAGAAACAATTCCATTAGTAGCAGATTTGGAAGATAAAACTGGCTGAGCAATTTAAGCTACAGTTTAAGGTACCAGTTCAATTCCTTTGACTTAACTAATTTAAGGTTTACAGCAGCCCAGATTCACATACTTTCCTTGACCGTCTGAATTAATAATGCCCACTTCATTCAGGAGGCTTCATTGAGATGGCCAGATGATACAAGAAATTAGGAATGGAGGCTCACCTCTACTACCATGAGAAGATGATGAGTTTATAATGGACCACAGTGGGGTCACGAGCCTTGACCCACACCTTCTTCTTTAGGGAGAGGTCAAAGCACCAGTCCCTAATTTTGTCCAGAATGAACCTGTAAGGAACAACATGTGATTTATATTGGGTGCCCACAATGAACTCCGTAAGGAACCACTAGAGTTTTTAGTGAGTACATAGGTCTCAGTCAAGCTGCAGAAGAGCCCCATATCAGAGGCTTCTATATGAACCTCATTGATTTAAAATCCTGTAGTGAGGACAGAGGCCAGAAGAGACTTCACTCTTGTGAGCAAGTATAGCCAAGCTGATCCCATGTGTGCACATGCACAAACACACACATGCACAAACACACACATGCACAGTCACACAGTTCCCTTCAGTGGTATCAGGGCTTCACTTGCCTTTCAAAGTACAAAGGCAGAGTACAAGATAACAGAGGGTAGGGCCACCCTTCTTCCCTCTTACTTCTCAGCCCCAAATCCTGAACCTTCACTTGTCCACCATCATGCTACATATTGCCATTAGCCACTAAATGGCTATAGCTGAAAGCATGGGCATTTCACTCCTTTACTATTCTTTTCCCTATCCTCCTTCCTAGATTCCCCATGGTTACTGGTTATGCATCCCAAAATCTGTATCATATATTTCAACTTTAATCTACATCCATCGGTCTTCATGGGTAACCTGCTAATTTTGGCCACTGTAACTTCTTGCCTAAGTTAGCCCTCCAACTGTTCTCTCTGCTTCCTTTCTAAGATATCTGTATGCCCACTTTGCTCCACAACACATTTTCACAGGAACACAAAAAGGCCGACCAGTCTTGTTGTACTTAGAAAACAAAATCCACCAGGAGAAGGAGGCAGAAGCCCAGTGAAGGGAACTGGTTGAAGCCCTAGAAGAAATGATGAATTGATACTGAGAATACAAATCACATTTCACAGGGCACGTCCCTGATATTGGGCAAAATTAGAGCCTAGGAACCAACTTGGACTGTTGGCAGAAAGTTACAGTTCCTCAGGTGGCAGGCAAACTTACAACTTTTTTTTTTTTTTTTGCAATGCCGGAGTGACAAGGCTGGAGGTTTGGTGGCTGACAAACCGTAGGCATTTTCTACCCCCAAAAATATATATATTGGGTAGGGAGAGGAGAATATTACATAGGGTGAGAGATCAAAGCTAAGATGAATATCTGTGAAGAAAACTGAATTTCTATTTGTTTTCTATGGCTGAAGACACCATATATACCAGAATCTCAAACAAAATCCATGGAGAATCACACCATGGTAGAAGGGGCAAACTAAAAGACTGCATCCCCCAAATCTGAAACCCAGACAGAACCCAGGCCAGTCCCTGACAGGATAGAGGGTTAGCTCCCCACCCTATGTGATCCTAACAGAGAAAAAGAGAAATTCTGTCTTTTGGAAAATAGTATCATTTATATTCTTTGAATCTTTTTCATGCCGTCTAGCATACAACAGAAGATTGCTAAACGTATAAAAATGGTAGATATAAAGATCTATGGTGAAGCCATACAATTAATATGATATTAATACAAGGGAAAAGTAACTAATGGATCAGAATGCAGAGTGGAAAAAACATCAACAAATACATTGTCAACAAATTTGTGACAAAGGTCACTCAGCAAAGTAGTGGGGAAAGAATGATTTTGTTCCATGAATAATCCTGTATAGCCATAGAGAAAACTCATGTATGTGTGCATCTTCACTTTTACACCATACCATACACAAACATCAACTCAATATGAATTACACACCAAAATGTGGAAGATAAAGTAATAAATATTTTATAAGAATAATAGGAAACCATTTTGATGACTTTAATGTAGGCTGGTTTTCTCAAATTGATCTCTCAAAAGTTCTGAACAGCAATAACTATATAGAAATAGATTATAATTAAGAACTATTGTGCATTAAAAGACTCCACCAAAATAGTAAAAAGTCAAGTGACATAGTAGAAATATATGTAAGATATGTAAGAGATGACTCAGCCAGATTAAATATATAACAAAAAATGAATATAACAAAAAAAAAACCTTCCAAAAATCAATAAGAGAAATGCAGGTAATAGAATAAAATTTAAAAGATTTGAACAATTTACAAAAGAAGATGTCCAAATGAACAATTGACTCTAATAGAAATCAAGGAAATACTTATTAAAATCAATATGTGATAGTATTTCATAATCAAATGAATGATAAACTGAAAAAGAGGGAAAATATCAAGTGTGGGTGTATATGTAGTTGCCAAAATTCTCATTCACTGTTGTTGGGAGTATAAATGATACAATTACTTTGGAAAAATTTTAGCACTATCTCCTGAAGCTGAACATAATTGTTCTCAAAATTGAAGATATGTGCATATGTTCACCAAAAGATACATTTATATAAAACTATTTATATAAAACTATTCATATTAATCTCAAGTAATATAGCCCAAATAATTCACAAATAAATACAATGTAGAAGAAATTAAAAAAAAAACAACAACATAATACTGAACAAAAAAGCCAGATATAAAAATAGGACAAAGAATTCGATTCCATTTATGTAATTTTTTTTTATGTTTAACCTTTTTCTTTTAAATTTATTTATTTAAATTAGTTTCAAGTATACAGTATATTGGTTAGATATCTATATAGTTCATAAAACAATCCTTCCAATTTATACAAAGTATTTTAGGTATGTTTATTGGTGAAAATACAACAAGCAGTGCAGTGCAGTGATGACATGGGCACTTTTTAATGGATACTTACCTACTTACCTTTAAAAATTTTTTTTTAATCTATATATCTCATAACTCATAAAAGTTAACCTTCTTTTTTGGGAGCAGCTCTGAGAAAGCCATTAAGGTTAAATTCATGAGATGTGCATTGATCTAATTTAGGTACACAACCCCTCACATTTACATGTATATACCAAGTTGACTATAGGTCATAGTGATGTCATTTCCTCTATCACATATCATCACACTTCCTAGGGTAACAATATTACACTAATAGAAAATGACAACTGATTTGTCATAACGCACCCCAACAACCACACTAATATATGCCACACGCCCAAGAAAACAATAGAATCACCCATTTTCATCTTGCGTGGAAGAAGCAACATAACAAATATTAAGGAGAAATATGTGACAGACATGCTAATAAAATTCTGCTGGGAAGATGTAAGGGCAAATGTTTAAGATTTAAGGCAGGACTTTATCTGTTTGGAATTTCAGATTCTTTAGTCTAGTCAGAGATGCGATGCTCAAAAGGAAATCAAACATGATATTTAAAGACAGACTGAGTCCCGAATGGCATGGAGATGAAGGAGACTGAAAAAGAAGAATTACTGGTCACATTTTGTTAAATATACTAAGAATCACTAATGTGGACCTAATTCTGTTAATAGTCCTGGCCTGGCAAACTCCCAATCTGAAACAAAGGCTGGTTCAAATATCCATGCCTTCTAAAATCATCCCTTCCCTCTACCGGGAGGATTTATTGTCTCCTACCCATATTTTTTCTCATAGTATTTTGCACAAATGTTTATTATACTTCTTATTATACACTTATCACTCTAAATTGCATTTTTTCTTTTGTATAGCTGTCTATTCCCACCAGTATATGAAACCTCAAGGCAAAGGCTACATCTTAGCATGTAGCACAGTCATTTAAAATGTTTTAATAGTTTTATTACAAAAGGAATACTACACATATGGTAAAAAAAAATTCAAAACAGCACAGACAAATATAAAAATATGGTTAAAATTTTCCTCCCCATGATTTAGGCCAGGGGTCAGCAAGAAATATTTTAGGTGTTGCAGGACATATGGTTTCTGTTACAACTACTTGACCTTACTCTTACAAAACAGCTATAGATGGTAAGTAAAAACAAATACATGTGAACATGTTCCAATAAAATTTTATTTAGAAAAACAGGTAACAAACCAAATTTGTCCCATGGGACAAGGTTTGCCCATCCCTATACTAGATCACAATATTATGTCCCAAATTAATAACTGTTAAAAAATTCTGATAAAGGGTATTGCTAGTTGAGTAAATCTTTTATACAGCTGTAGCTAACCAAAATGTAGCCTGTAAAGACATGAAAACACACAATAGTTCGCCTATGCCAGTTTCTTCACAGAGAAAAAAATTCTAAATTGCTTTGGTTTTTCTATAAAGAGAAGTATATGTGGCTTAGGCTAACTACTACCTTTGTCAAGTGTCAAGTGCTTGACTCATTATGTGTGTTTACGTATGGCCAAGTATGTGCATGTGTATGTGGTTGTGTGTATATGTGAATATCTGTTGATCGATTGATTGATAGACAGATGACTAGCAAGATCGAGCTAATGTCTGAGTTTTAAATTGAGATATGTATGTTCCCTGTTGGAATTATAGGCAGGGTACCAGAATGTATAGTATATAGTCTTTTTGATGCAAGTATCCCCATATATGTCTCTTTTCTAATTTAAAAAAAAAAAAAAGTGATGAAAACGGCCTGAGGCAACTGATGTTACACTTTTAGAAGAAAAATTACAGTGATCTTCTTGCTACGTTTGTGATTAAAACTATCTACTAACACTAATAATTAGATTTTTTAGTCAAATTTTAGTGACTAAAATTAAGTATAATGAAGCTTAAACTATTTTTGTAAAGTTTAAATAAATTTAAAAATTGATATAATAGTGTATATTGGTGCAAGAAACAGAAAATTCAGACAATTTAAATAAAAAAAACTGTCAGAGTCAATGGTAAAATATTAGCCTTGTCTTTCTGGACTTTTTTCACATTTTTTAGTCCTAGTCCTTCTTCTTCTAATAATTGACCTTCAAATCACACTAGTTTCATCTCCCACCAAATGTAATAATGATATCTGTCCTTCTTATCTCTTAGGACTATGGTGAGAAAAAAAACTGAAGTAATATGACAAAATTCTTCAAAAAAGAAGCATTTGAAAAGTGAAAAGGCACATTACTGAGCTAAGGTAGTATAAAAAGCATTCCCCAGATCTCAGCAGAAACAGAAACTTGATATCTTTTATGTACATATAAAAGTAGGGTTTCCTACAAGAGCATTCCAGCCTTTTTATCCCTACCTACATTTTAGAATAAGCTCTGCCCTTTCATTATAAATCTTGTACAGTAAGGTTTCACCTTTGTTTCTTGCCAAGCTTTTGACTATTGCATCCAGCTGATCTGAGCAGAGCTATGCTGTGGAGTGACCATTACATTCCCAGGAGTCTGGCTCCTCCTCACACTGGCCACACCTCTTCCAGACTATCACCTTTGGCCACTGCAGGGATGCTATTTGGCCACTTACCCCTCCACAGACATAGGCACATTGTTCATACTCTGTAGAGGTATAGCACAATAATTAAGATACATATAAAAGCAGACCACACGACTGACATAAAAACTTAGAAACATAAAGCAAAAGTGGCTGTCTGGGCAGCCTGACTGAGGATGTCTCTGACAGAGAGTTTACTAAATAAAAGGGTTCTTTTATAGTTTTTTTGAAAACTGTGTGTGAGAAAGAAGTCAGTATAAAAAAGAAGCAATGCCATCCAAAATAAGATCTAAATGTGAAAATAAAGGCAATTATATCTTTAAGGACTGGCATGAATTTTTTTTTCAACATAGATTTTCAATTTCTCCTCAGACAGGTAATATACTCATAATCATTGAAAATTGATGTCATAGATGAGGGAATTTTAATCTCTTTCCTCTCCAGGTTTGCTCTTACAGTTCTTTTGCCTACCATGTGCTTATGATCATTTTAGAACTCTCCTTTTAAAGTTTTCTCTACTAGTCATTGCTCTAATTTAAGCATCATCCGCGATGTTGTGAAAGTTGACATAAGTGGAACCGTTTTAAAATGGAGCTGGGGCGGCCATTCCAGAGTAGCAGCGTCTGCTCTTCTTGTTTCTTGGACTTTGGACTGGTCCATACTTTCGAACTGAGCTAAACTACAATTATTTTACAAACAATTATTATAATGTCAGCAGGAAATTGAACATCATGATCACAAAGACTGATGATTGCAAATCTTCTATCTGAAGGTAGAATCAGAAACCAATCATGTATAGCCAAGAGGAGCTCAGCTTGTCAGCACCAGTAGGAATTTTTATTCTTCTTTTCATATGATTATTACTTTTCTATCCTCATAAAAACCCTTTTGTTTCATCCTATAATTGGAACACCATTTAGGTTTCTGATTGCATCTATGCTCTGGTATTGCAATCTTTGATCCCAGATAAATGCTTTGAATAGGGTTCTTGTTTTTGTTTTTTTTCGGTTGTTGTTGTTTTGTTTTGTTTTTTTTTTTAGGTTGACACCACAAGCCTCCATAACCATCACAGCCAGAAGGTTCCCATCTCGCCTTTACTTCTCTAGCAGTTTTGCCATCCGCATGATATGCATCTTCTTTGCCTGATATGAATATTCAGAACTTTTCACACCACTTCACACACACCCCTTGGTAGGTGCCTTGAACATATTAGGTGCTTAGAAAATATCTGTAAAATGAAAGGTAATACAACAACTTGCATAAGATTATCCCTGGCACACAGTTAGTACTCCTTAAATGTTACAATTATTAATATAATAAATAAATGAAAACAGGTGATGTATTTTTTGTGCTGAATTCTATGGTTTTGTACTCAATTCTGTTCTAGTCACATCTTTTTTAAAAAAATATGAATCATTCCCAGAGTCAATATTTAATTATATTTTCCAAAAGGTACCAGAAAATTTCAAAAAGAAGTTTAATTTTTATTTTCAGATTATGTATTTTGTAGCCACAGATTGCATGTTTGCCAAAACAAAAATGGTAAAAAACAAACTAATATGCCTTTATATATTATTGCAAATACCAGTACCTGAGTTAGATAGTGGCTTTCAAATTTCAGGAATTTCTATACACATGTGTATATGAATACTAGGGCAAGACCTAATCATGTAGAATGCAAGGTTTTCTCACTTCTAAGTCAATAGTGTAGGTCAATGAGCCATCCTTGCTTCCCCAGAACTTTATTTACAAGTAGAAATTGCTCAACATCCTCAATTCGAAGACGCTAATACAATAGGTCAGACCTGGTGAAGATTTAGGCAGCTACTGACTATATGCATCAGAAAGCAGAAAGCAGAGTCTCCTGCCTTTGGGACAGCAAGTAAGATTTGAGTTGTAACCGTAGGTCTGTTTGCTTCCACACCTGATGCTTTTTCCCACTACAGCATCTTGTCTTCCCTGCCGTGCTGCATTTGCATTCCTGATTAGGACCTGAACCTTGATCAGAAAAATTTGCTCTAAGAAAGCCAGTTCTTTTAAAATTTAAAAAGTTAGGTGAACAAAAATATTTTACAATGATCACCAAACTTGATTTTCACAGGCAATGTTGAAATATAATCAGGTTTTGTTGTTGACTCAGAAATGCATTAACCAAGACCAGATCTCAAAATGTGCAGGTGACTTTGTGCTGAATGAATCACCAAAGCGTTGATTTCAGGACTCTCTAAAGATGAGGAGAAGAATGAGAGAATAATTCAGTCACTATTGGAGGTAAGGAATGAACTATGGCAGATGTGTTAAAAATATTTCTCTTTCACAAGGAAATGGAGTTTCCATAACTAAGATTCACCACCTCCCACAATCCCCTGAAATCCAGTCAAGATGAATATTTTTACAAACAGATCTTAAACAGCTCTGATTTCTAAGTTCTGTATTAAAATCTCTAAGGCAAATGTAGATTTTGGAGACAGATAAAAGCAGATTCTGTGCTCTGTCCCTGACCTTGTCTCAACAGTGTAGCAGCTTGGGTGAGTCACTGATCCTTTCTGAAACTCAGTTTCCTGTTTCTGAGAGTGATAATCTGACCCTTGCAGGGTTACTGTGAAAACTCAAAAGGTGATAAATATAAGGCATTGAAAAAAAAGCTGGCCCAGTTCAATTACTAAGGGTGTGTTGATAACATCACAGATCTAAAAATAGCTGAGGGAACCAATATGCATGTCAAACAACCAGACAGTTGCGCAAGTTGATATACGCAGTACTGATATTGTCATAATGGCATGAGTTAAGTTATACTCTGCAGATGACTGTCTGTGAGCAACACTGCCAGAGAGAAAGAGACTGGAGGTGAGAAACCAAATATTTAAATCATATTCAGCATAAAAATTTAATAAAGAGATATAAATGCTTACCACCTATCAATCAAGAATTTCATAGGAATTAATGAGCTAATGGTTAGCATTTTGGAACTCAGTGGAACAAAGAATAATACATACACACACAGTATTATCATATAAAGTTAGATTGTGTATAAACTGAGTGGTGCAGAAGCAACATGTTCTTGCTCCTAATAGTGTCTGTATTCCGCGTCCCTGGTACAGAGGATTCCCTCATTTGGTCCAGATCTCGCAAAGTGTCCCATCAAGAAAGGCTGTGCCCTGTATGCAAGGCTGCAAATATCAGTACCTGAATTTAAATGACTCTCAATATTTGGGAATTCCTTTGAATTCTCTGTTTCTCTCTGTCTCTGTCTCTATCTCTGTCTCTGTCTCTCTCTCTCTCTCTCTCTCTCTCTCTCTCTCTCTCTCTCTCTCTCTCTCACACACACACACACACACACACACACACACCAGAGAAAGGTCTAATCATGTGCAAGGCCAACAGTTATATCTTCAAATGCTGCCCCAAGAGCATCAGCAAAAGGCACAGAAAGGAGACAGGAAGGAGAGGGGAAGGAGGCAGGGAAAGCATTCAGAATTCTGGAAAACTTAGAAGGGCAGCCACACATTCATACCATTAATCCAGATGTTATCATGAGTTGTCCTCACTGGGATATTGATGTTTCTAACACCGGATTAACTGGAGAACAATCAATAATTTGCAAACTGCAAAGCCGCAGTTACACACACACACACACACACACACACACACACAGAGAGAGAGAGAGAGAGAGAGAGAGAGAGAGAGAGAGAGAGAGAGAGAGAGTGAGAGAGACACCTTTAGAAGGTGAGGCAGGCTTTCCATAAGTCTGAAGTGCCCAGAGGTGAGGGCTACACTGACAGGCAGTGATTGCCCACTTCAGTTCTCATCCACTCTTATCCTATAAATAGGCTCTCTCTGACTTACTAGATCCATCCCTAAGTTTGTAGCAAGTAAAAGGGAACTCACTCCAGTAACCTTCTCACCCACATTTCAGATACTTAGTAATATCCTACTTTTTCCCTGGTCTTCAACTCCACCCACCATTGTGGCAAGAAGTAGGATTTACACAGGAACTTGGAAGTTACTTTCAGGGTTGGTGCTTGTAGAAAAAGATGACTGAAGGCACATCTTGGAGGTGACAGAATTCCTGGGAAAGGTGGGCTGAGGCTTCACTTTGCACACTTCCCAAGTCAGAAGGCGGCGATGCCTTTCACCGGATGCTCCAGCCCACTTTAACTTTTACCACCCCTCACCCTTCACCTCTCTGACCCCGCTCGTCACCACTTCTCTACTCACAGTGCAGTCGCGGTCAGACCAACGGAACGGTTTATGTGAGCGGACGTCCTTGACACCGCTAGCATGCTGTTGGTCACCGCCGGCTCCTCCATCCAGGAAGCCTGTGGCTTTTTCTTTCTTACTCTTGCTCCGGCGTTCTAGGCTTTGGCTGTCCAAAGCCCCCAGGGGTGCTGCTCCTGCTCCACAGCTGCTCACCTCCGGCAGCGCTCCGAGCTGGCGGCGCTCTGGAAAGTGCAGGGAGTAGCAGGAACCTGTCCTCGCAGGTACTAGTGAAGGGGTCCCCGGTGTCGGGCCCTGGGACCGCGGGACCCCGCAGGAGCCGCAGGCGCGAGAAGCGAGGGGCGTTTGGGGCTCCGCCGCAGTTGCCAACTTTTCCCATCGCAGGAGCGGAGAGCAGCGGAGAAGGGGTGCCGGGCCAGAGGTGGCTGCGCGGGGCTCTCCGCTGGTCGGCTGTGGGGGACAGGCGCACAGGACCCCACTCCATCCAAGTTGGGCCGAGGCGGGGCGGGCGGAGGCGGCGCCGGGCAGGACGCGGCCGCTGTCGCGGAGCGAGGCGCCGCCACGCGGGCTGGGGCTGCAGTCTCGGGACCCGCGCGCGGAGCCCACGCGCCGGCCCGGGAGCGGCCGGGGATCGCGTTCCGCCCCCGGCTCTGCCCGCCGCGCTGCTGCCGGCTGAGATCCGACTGCCAGAGCCCGACCCTCACCTCCGGCTCTCTGCCTCTCGCTTTGTGCTACTCCGACCTCTCCGCCAGGAGCCCAGATTTCGCGTGCCTCCTGGACTCTCGCCAGCGTCCTTGCGAGGAGAGAGATTGAGGCATTCCTACTCCCTCAGTCTCTGAATTGGCACCTTGGCCTCACCCACAGCACAGGCACAGGCAATGTCTTGGCCTGGGAGAGACGCCATAAGGACAGAGGAGATGGAGTGGGGTTGTGTATGACAGATACAGACAGATCTATATACAGATTTTGTGTGTGTGTGTGTGTGTGTGTGTGTGTGTGTGTGTGTGTGTGTGTGTGTTTATATATATAATATATATTATATATTATATATATTATATATGTATATATGCATGTATATGTAGAGAGAGAGAGAGAGAAAGAGAGAAGGATCAGATTATCAGTATATAAATATCTGTAGATATATCTACGATCTCTCTGTCTGTCTCTCTGTCTCTCTGTCTCTCTCTCTCTGTCTCTGTCTCTCTCTGTCTCTCTCTGTCTCTCTCTGTCTCTCTCTCCTCTCTTTCTCTCTCTCTCTCTCTCTCTCTCTCTCTCTCTCTCTCTCTGCATGGTGATGGTAATGCCTGTTTGGGGTTTTTCCATCAGTCACCAATACTTTGCTCCTTTTTCTTGAACTCTCATAACACACATTCTGTCTAAAATCAGTCTTCTTGCATAGTCCTATTTGAAAGAGCACTTTGCTACTAGCCATGTTCTAAATATTTTATGGACATACACTTTGGAGTCTTCCAAAAGTCCTGGGGTGAGGTGGGGCTGGGCAGTAAAATAAACGAGCTCACACTGTGGGCTTGAGATCATTTTGGGTTTTGCACCTATTGTAGTCCCAGGGCTCAGCACAAAACCCAAGACTCTATAGGAAATCAGCAGTCTATTAGAGATACATATATTTATTGCATATATTATATAATTGCTGAGTAAATTCACCGACTTACTGTGTCAGTCTGCACCCTTCTAGCATGAAGTATGCCTTCTAAAATCTTGGGATGAACCTTCCATACAGTTAGCAGTCTTCCACGTGTGTATGAGGTGCTCTGCCACTAATTTATGTTGTGAGATCTTGGAGAATTAGCACTGTAGGTTGCCTAAGCCTGAAAATGAATGGGTAGCAAATGAGGAACATTCCACAAAATAAGGGACCAGTACCCTTTAAAAAATGTCAGTATAATGTAGGAAAAAGAAACTAAGGAACAGTCCTAAATTAAAAGAGGTTTTAGGAGACAAGAAAACAAATCATGTGACTCTGGATTTGATACTAGACCTGGAAAAGGATGTTTGTGGATCAGTTAGCAAAATTTGAATAAGGTCTGTAGTTGACAGCATCTTATCACATTTAATTTCTAGTTTTGAAATGACCTTGTGGTTGTGTAAGGTGTTTACATTAGTGGAAGGTGAATAAAGGGTATATAAGAATTTCATTTTTGCAACTTTCTGTAGTCCAATACTAGTTAAAAATGAAAAGGAAAAAAATTGTGTTATAAAAATATAATGAAAGAATTGGACTAAATGACCTTTAAAACCTTTTCGAGCCTAGAATCCTATTGTATGACTACAGTATTTGCCATAACAGCTTTCCTGCTGCTGTTGTTAGAAACTTCAAATGGAGATTTTAGGGACAAAAAAGGACTTTGAAAATTGCAAAGTATTTCTTAAAATCCAAATCTTTTAAAGTAGATAGTTTATTTCTAGAAGAGTGAAAACTCTTTGGATCCCTTTGCTGTCTTCATAAAACTAATTAGGTACTCAATATTCCATTAATTGGTGCCAGAAAGATAATAGCTGTAACAATATAATAGTGAAAAGTTACATCTCCTAAATAGATATTTTGTTTACTTCATGTTAACTTCACTGAAAAATATAATTTCTGTGATGGAACCACTTGGAAGATTACAGACTAGCTGTTACTTATTAATAATTAAACCTTTTCTAACTTGTTAAAGGGAAATTCTCTTACATAAGCTCTTTTATAAAATATATTTTTGGAAGAGTATTCAGAGTTATTCCTTGGACCAGTGTAAGACCAGAGCAAATGCAATCAAAACAACCATTTTGACCATTGAATTTCAGCGCTTCTGTGAACAAGAGAGTGTCCAACATTGTCGGTTGGCTAGGACAATCATTAGAGTCTAGGACATTTTTCTAGAAACAACTTTACTACCCCTGAATAAGGGTGTATCCTTTGAAAACAGACCTGTAACCTACTAAGAAAGCAACGTGCTATCCAGTTGTGGTCCACAGATAGGAAAAAACAAAAAAACAAAAAAACCCTCAGTTCTCCTCCCTCTCCAAACCATAATTTGTTAAGGTCTAGAAAAACTGTTTCTCTCCCCCTTCGCAATGATTTCAGAGATCTTCAGAAGCATTTGCTTAGTGTCTTTGCTACAAACCTTCCTAAGTCTTTTCTAGCCATTATATTAAGTGTGTGAGAATTAGTCCACAGGTAGGAAACCAAATTGGAAAAAATTAAAATACACGTAGGTCCCAATACAAATATACAAGAGGATAAAGCTAAGGAAAAAGGAAAGTGAGAATACAAATGTTTGAAGGGTAAGAACTAATGTTGATTTTGAAATAACGTTCTCAATATTCTAGCCCTAGATTATTTATCATCCTCCTAGCATGAACACAGAATGCATATCCAAACTGAAACAATTCCCAGAGAAACTTGGTAAAGATATAGATGTGGTGGTTTTGATTTCTCCAGATAAATGTTATTTTTCCCAACCTTTCAAATATACTTCCCTAGATCATCTACTTAAAGAGGTGATCCAAAATATTCATTTATGAGAATTCATTGAGGCTGAACATTTTATCAGGATACTTTACAAATAAATTATATTTATTAGAACAGTTATAGCTTTAAAAAAAAAAAAAAAAAAAAAAAGCTAGGCTACTGTGAGTGTCCAGGCTTCTAAGGCAGGAATTCCTCAGTGAGATGGCAATCTGAGGTCTGGGGCTGTTGCCCAGCTTGCATCAATTGATCATTCAGCAACTCAAGGAAGAGTTTCACCTATAAGGAAGCCTGCCATTGTCCTCACCTCCAGTATCAGAGCAGTGGCTCAGATATTTTGTCCAAGAAAAGAGGCAGACTTTAGAACAGAGAGCTCCAGTCCCATCCCCAAATCCTCGAACTGATTTTATTTGTAGTAAAGTATAAAGAAATTCAAGCCTAAGGACACTGAAAAACAGTAAAAGTCATGCGGCAAAACAACTGGGAGGAGATTGGTGGATTCATTGGTGCTAAAGGCTACATGGGAGGTTGTTCTCATTCCAATGAAGAGAAATGAGGTCAGTGCCAGCTGGGAAGAGCCCTCATGGGTCAGAAAAATATCAGACACTGAGTGAAGAACTAGCCCTTCAGAGGAGTCCAAATTTTATTTGATTAGTCTATAAAGGAATTTATGCTTCAAGGCATTGTTGCAAACAACAGAACAGTTGGCCAGCAATTAATGGAGCTAACAGTCGTGTGTGATCAGGAAAAGAGACAGTCGAAAAGATCGCTACCATAATCACCATCATCATAGGGTGACTGTGGACCTACCCAGGTCTCTGGCCCCTAAGGAGCAACATCAGAGGCTTCACACTGGGTGTATATGTGTGGGGGCATAGACTTCACTAAAATAATTCCGGCCATCACCTTAGAAACAGGCAAGCAAGGCAATAACAATAATAAGCCCCGGAAAAGGAGGGGCAGTGCCTAGAATTGCTACAACATATTATTCTAAATGTTCAGTTAACCCCTCCCCGCAAAAAAAGTTGAGACAGGAAAAGGAATAGAAAAGTATGTACTTTTTCCATACACCAGAACTAAAAAAAAAAAAAAAAAAGACTATGAAAACTGCCTGTGAGAGCAATCAAATGTCAGATTTCAGATTTAACAGGATTAAAAGTGGTCATTATAAATATGCTCCAAGAATTAAAAGAAACTATGACCAAAGTAAGATTTTTTTAAAAAAATGGTATGATGACAATGTCATTTCAAATAGGCAATATCAAAAAGAGAAGTAATAAAAAAGAACCAAATGGAAATTCTGGAGTTGAAAAGTACATATAATTAAAATAAAAATTCACTAGAGGGCTCAATGGTAGATTTAAACTGTGAGAAGAAAGCATTTTAGAACTTTAGATAGATCTATAGAAATTATACAATCCAAAGAACAAAAAGAAAAAGAAGAAAAATGAACAGAGCCTCAGAAAAATGTGGGACACTATTAAACTTTCCAACACATGTATAATGGGAGCACCAGAGGTGAGGAATTGAAGAAAAGAGCTGATAAAATACTCAAAGAATGATGACAGAAAACTCCAAGTTTATAGAAAAACTAATCTACACATCCAAGAAGCTCAACTTTATTAGATTTTCCACAGTATCTCTTTATGGTAAAGTCTTAAAATCCATTATTAGATCAAAATTTTTTTGAAATGACCTAACATACTTATTTTAGTTTTGTCATTTCATACATTAGTGTTAAAATGAACCATCCTAAACCAACCCCTACCATTCTCTAACATACTATCCCAGGTTAAAAACAATATGATGTACTCAGTTCACAAAATGAACTCTGAAAGGCATAAATGGAAAGAATGGATCGGAGAGCCCAAATTGTTCATTATAATTTCTTTAGGATCATCAGCTGGAGGAAGGTCAGCAAGAGAAATGAATATCTTTCCCAATGTATCTTAAGGAATAGTGACAGGACATGCCAAAAGTCATTAGTTCTTTCTATTTTCAAAGAGCTTATTCAAACATGACAGAGGTTAACTGTGTACAAATTCAGTAGATTTAGGAGCCATAATATTCCTACAGACTATATCTGTATAAGTTGAATAGTGGCCACTGCAGTGGCAGAGAAAAGGAGAAGTCTCTTTCTCATCTCACAGTGGGTTTTTTAATCGAAATAAGCCACGACCAGGAAAGAGGAGAGATTTCAATGCCAAATCAGTTTCAATCTTTTGATTAAACTTGGATTGGACATTCAGATTTCTTATTTAATATTGTTTTGTGACTTCAATTAGGATTTCATGTTACCAAAAAGTGAGCATAAAAGTCATGAACCAGGGCAATTTTCACCCAGGGCCAGAGGAAGGTCTTCTCCTAAAGAGAGAGAAAACAATTAAGTTTGCTTTGATTATGTCATGTGTCGCCCTTGATCAATATACTGGTTTCACACATGTTGTGTCTTAGACGAATGTGCTTCATATTCAGGATGTCTTAAGTGCCAGATCTGGGCTAATAGCAAGTCTATGCATGGACAGATGCCAGATTTTCAAGGCAACATCAGCTGTGAATTTAATTTTTAAAAACTTTTGTAAAGACTTGGAGTAATTTTACAATGGCAATTCAGTTTAATAAATAAAGGTTTTCAGCCTTTCATTCTATTTCTGTTTTGAAATGTTAAGCCTGCCACATATTAGTTGTGTATATGGAACATGTTATACAATCCATAGACTGTGTAATGAATGGCTGTCTGGGTGATTTTTAGTAGCGACGAGACATAGTTCAATAGAATTATCTAGGGCTATTAATGTCTGAATGAAATATAAATTACTGTTTCTGTCCACTTACTCATAATGTGGCCTCTGGCACGTTATTATGTACTCTAAATCTCATTGTCTGATATTTAAAATGACTTCCCTATATTCCTACAGAGTATGTGTGGATTCAAAAATGTTATTTTTTGAATATCTTTGAAAAGTTTAAATGCTCTGGAAATGCAGAATGTAATGGCAATTTTTAAAGACATTCTAAAACATTGTTGTATGAACAATGACCAAAAAACATTCAACAGTGGAAGAGAATTCTAAAGGTTATCAGACACATCTGCTCCTTCTCCCTCACTCTTCTTAAACTAAACTAGATGCTGGTATTTTCTTAAATATCATAGGCACATATATTCATCAAAAAACAGAGATATCAAATCCAGATTCTCAAAAAGTTATTTCACTTTTAAATGAGAAGTTCAAAAAGCAAACAATATTTTTATTATCAGTGAAATTATCAAAGGAAAAGGATTACTCTAAATGTAACTATTTAGAGTAAAAAATCACTATATTAAACAAGTCATGTTTAATTCTCAATATTCTATCTCTATTTCTCAATATTGTACCTGACATTTAAAAAGAAAGTTTCATAAATAAATTTCTCCCTATTCTATAAATATTAATTGGTCACCCAAAACAGAATGTTATAAATATTAATGTAGGGAAATAAAACAAAAGTAAGGATAATGTTTTCAGACAATTAAATAAAAAGAAAAAGAGAGACACATAGTTTTAAAAGACAAATAAATAAAAAGTAAAAGTAGAAAACAGTTTCAAAAATCGACAAAAGAAGAGCTTTTGACGTTTCTTTTTTTGTCTTTGGTGTAGCTAGCATTTCTTCTGAGACACCAAAATGGTTGAGGATAGTTGTTCAAATTCTGTGAAATCTAACTGAAAATACTTTATTAATTTAGTAAAATTGTACTCAGAAGTATACTTTTAAGACCCAGCTGTACCCTATAAGAAGCATCAGTAACAGTATACTTCATATAGAGACAAGGCAACCGGAGACAAAATGTGGCTGTCCAGAAATGTCACAGCTTAGATTTTTTTTTTTGTCCTCTAAAAGATGTGTGGGAAGTAATATTTTTCAAAATAAAAATAAAAATCTCCAAATAAAAAACTTTACTTTTTGTAATAGAATGATCATTTAAAAGCATCAATTTGAGTCTTCACAGTTTACCAAACTGTAAAGTAAATAAACTGGATCTTACCTACCTTGGGCATTAGCACTGTAATTATTCCATGGGTTTAAATATAAGTATATGGGGTAATATTTGGCTCAATATGTTTTAAAGTATCAAAATAAGAATGTTTCCTTTCAGATGGACATATTTTAGAGGTTTTAGAGTATAACACAGCATTAATTCAATTACTCATACATTAAGACCAAGCACAAACCTTCCCAGTGATAGAAGGAATTACATATCACAAAGATTCCCTGTTTTTCCTTTTTTCTAATATGAGAAAATATACAATATAGATAGAAATTCCTCAGCTATTCAACAAATTTGTTTGGGTATTAGAAAAGAGGAATACATTACATAGCAGCCTCAAAGAATAGCACATAAATTAACTAATAAGTAACATTCAACATATATTTTGATTACTTCTGTCTAAAGCTGCTTAGTATTTAGCTGTTTAGGAAGAAGTGTGAGCAAAGACAGTGAGACGAGAAAGCATGGGGCAGTTCCTCTTCTGACCCTGATGAAGATACTGGTTTTGGACTAGCCATCCTACCATAAAAAAACAAAACCACACAACATACCTGAGGCAATAAGACTCTCAATTTATTAACTTTCTCCTTTTTCCATATAGTAGAGATTTACTTCATAGTTTCTTCCTTTCCTTAAAAGGGCCAAAATGAAAATGTGCAGATGTTCCAAATAGGCTTCGCTTTATTTCTACTAGTGACAAATCAGCTGTCCTCTTCCTCTAGCAATGAAGAAGCATTAGGAACACTAAAGTAAAGGGATGAATGATATGGAAATCAATACTAATGATAATCATTGCAAAGTAAAACTGCTCTAACTGGCCTCCAAAGGTCATCTAATACTTCCATCATTTTCCATATGGGAAAGATTCCTATTAACTTTTCGTCTACCCTTGTAAAAAGAAGGGTGGATATATGAGTCCCAAGTGCATTGCTTTGAGGCCTATATTTTCTGTAATACTTCATCCTTCTATGATTTTATCTAAAAAGACATTAGAAATACATCATCACTGAACGAAGATTTGGTATATTGCCCAGTTCGACATGGACATGACTGATTTTATCTCTTTGAATTCTATATATCATCTTTCACAATTTAAAATGCTAAAACAGCAATATCTACAAATAGCAAAAGGCTGTGTCAGTAAGCAAGGATCATCTCACTTTCAGGATTGTGAGGGAATAGGTAAACGAGCCACCTGTCACTAAGTAAATGCAAGAGATTTCAGCACAGAGGCATAGTTTGGACTCGATTGCACTCACCTGTCTCCCTCTGCAAGGACTGCTTCCCAAATGTCTTCCAAGACTATTGTGCTTGCTAAGAAAATTGAGCTAGATCCCAGAAGAGAGCTGTTACTTGCTTAGCAATCATATGTCTTTGAGCTTAATTAAACTTCCATTTGTTTAACTGCAAGATAAACATTGGGGGGTATAGGTAGTAATATTGGGGTATGATAAAATTGGAAGTATGGGTCACTTCATTTCTTTTAAATTTGTGGAAGTCAAGACAAGTAGTGTTATGTACTTCAAAGACATTGAGGATTTCTGGCAGGTATATATTTTGTCCTTGAATTTTCGATTTTGAAAGAACTTTGAGATCATGGGACATCACTGACTAGAAAGGCTGACTGAGTGGCGGAGCTCACTTGGCCACTTTGGGGCAGAACCAGCAGTAAAGTTCAGACTGATTCTTGGGTCTGAGCACTTGTTACCATAATACGACTAGCTCACATATTTAGGAACAAACAAATCCTTTGTCTTACATTCTTACTGGGAAAAAAGTACCACCTAGTCATTCATTTTGATGGTTAAACTTAGATTTATGTCCAAAGTCTTCTTTTTATTTTTCCTTTCCTGAATTCAATTCTCCTGGGGAGGGAATTTCTCAGCGCAGCTGGTTGGTTAATAGAATTTGGAACTTTCTTATTTGTATTCCTGTCTGCATAATAGTTAATGAATCAAAGGCTGTGTTTAGAGTGTAATAGGGCCAAAGTTTATCAAATAAGAGATTACTATAAGTAACATAAAAACAAAGCAAAAACCATATATTTTCTATTTTCTACCTCTTGCTATCCCTTTAACTCTAGGGACCATAGGGTTAATGCTTACTAAAGAAAAAAAAAATGTTGCAACAAAAATAATAATGAACTAATGATAATAATAATAAATGAAGATATATCCTAAGATGTACTTTTTTGTTTGGTAGTGTTGATTTAATTTCTTTATTGATTTAATGCCAAGTAAAGATTATATTTACTATTCAGTTTACAAATACATTTTCTCTTTTTAAAGTAAGATGCTGAGTTTACAGTGTAAATGTCACCATTGTTTAAATGTCACCCAGCTTGATTATGCATTTCGGCTTTGGGTAGCTAAATGCATGGGCACTATTACTTCATTTCTCCTGTGAAAGACAAAATGAGGTTTTGAAAGAAAGATTTGCCTTTTTGTGAAATACGACATTTTGGAAAGCAGGCCCATTTGTACCTGTTTTTCTAAGAATCCCTCCTACTTTTCATATTAGGCTTTCATTTTTGTCAACAAAAAAGAGTGGACCTATGACAAATGCAGATATTTGGCATTTGAGATTGGACATGATTGTTAGGAGTCAAACTTTATAGCTCTACCTTCCATTATTCTTCTCTCCAAACCAGATGAGTTGGCGAATTGGGCCAATAATTCTTTCCCATGCAGTTGTTTTCAAGTATGAAAATAAAACAAATATCAAGAACCAACTATGTGTCATGCCATATTCTAGGACTAGGGACACATGGGTAAATAAAAGAGATAATATTTCTCCTGTGATGTAGCTTACATTCTAGTCAGGAGGTGTCAAATAGTGAGTAAACTGATGATTGAATAAGGTAATACATTTGATCAAAGAGAGGGTTTGGATAGGTCAAAGGAGATGTGGTAGCCAGGGAAGGCTTCTATGAGGAGATGTTATTTAAGCTTAGATAAGAATAATGCTAAGGGAAACATGCTAAGAAAAAAAAAGGCAAATATTGTATGATGTCACATATATGTATATGCAATATCTAAAAAAGTGGAACTCATTAAACAACCAGAGAGTAGAATGGTGGTTGCCACAGGCTGCTATGTGGAGGTAATGATGACATGTTACTCAAAGGGTACAAATGATGATTATAGTAAATAATGCCATATTGGATACTTGAAATTTGCTAAGAGGGTAGGTCGTAAGTGTTTTTTCCACGCACAAAAGCAATATTAACTATATGAGGTGATTAATGTTCACTAACTTGATTATGGCAATCATTTCACAATGTATGTGTGTATTAAATCATCACATTGTGCATCTTTAAAGGGTCGCATTGTACAACCTAAATGCATGCAGATTTTATTTGTCAATCATAGTGGAAATCTGGAAAACATGTATAAATAATTATGATAAAGAACGAGAAATAGTAAGCTATGTGACAAGGAAGAGTGTTTCAGTAGAAACAACAAGGACAAAGATCCCTAGAAGAAAACACACTTCACATCTTAGAGAAAGAGAGAGCAGAACAGTGTGGATAGTACAGAGTGAAAAACAGAGAGGGGTTTGAGGCTGTAGTAGAAAAATATGCACAGGGGTCTTTGAAGGCTAAGGCAAGGACACAAATTCTACCTGAAATATTTTATTTTATTTTATTGGATTTTCTTTTAAATGTAGCCCCCAAAAAATCACATTAGAAAAATCAGCTAGGGATTGAATTACTACAATTTATTATATTAAAAAATTGCTTAATTTTTACAGTTCGATCTCACATTTATTTATGGCCTATTTTGAAATAGGTCATGTAATAGGTACAACCCTGCAAATGAAAGTTTGGAATAAGGTTCCTACTTTGAAGATGTCAAAACCTAGTTAGGATATTTATTACTTTGTAAATGTCACGATGTAGATGAGCACAGGGGCTTTGCTAGACGGACCAAATCAGGTAGAACAGATGGGTTCGTGGAGGCATCAGCCTCAGCTCACTCTTGAAGATGGGAAAGAGGTCAAGGGCACCAGGGATGGAGCTGAATAGCTTGATCAATAACAGAATTATAAAATGACATCAGGTAACATGCAAAATTCAGTACTCCTGACTAAAAAGTGAAAAGGATAGTTATACTCTTCTAACTGTTTCCTCAACTCTGAGTTCTAAATATACATGTGTCACCATCTGTTCTTACAGTTTCAACTTGAATTTCACTTTCTCCTCCACAAAGTACTTTCAGACACCCCTACAGAGAAATGTCAGCACCTCTCTTAAGCTCATAACAAATCACCACCAAATGTTAAGTGCTTCGTAGATAGAATCCATGTCTAATTTATCTCTATTTTTATTGTAAGGCCCAGTAAGGGTTTGCATATACTAGACAGTCAAAAACATGTATTTAATAGATGAATTAAACTAATATTTCAGCAGAACTACCACTAAATACCAATATCATTTTTTAAATCAAATTTTTTTTTACTTGGTGGAACTCAGTCTCGCAAATTGTTCCCCGAACTACCTAGTCTACTATGACTTCTATCTGAAAAATACCATTTTCATGAACCTTTTTCAGTTCTAACAACAGAGTTCCTACTCATTCTTTCTGGTAACTGGTATCTGGTACCTAGAATCTTAGACATGGGCTAGATATTAAAAGTCATCTACTTCAGTGATCTTAAACCTGGTTTCACATTTCAATCACTTGCAAATTCTTTTAAAATAACTGTATTTTGTTCCACCCTCTAGAAATCTTGATTTAATTGGTCTGAGATAGGGCCCAGACATTGAAACCATGGTTTAAAAACACTGAACTTTGTTATATTTCATGTTGTAAATTTCATTATCTATTATAAGTGATGAAAGTCTAATTCAGAAAGGCCAAGTGACTTGCCCAAGAGTCACAGAAGCAACTTAATGGTAAAGTTATACGTGGAGCCCAACCCTTTCTTTCTTCTCAGATTACGAAGTACAAGCACTGTCAGCCATACTTTCTAAACATCACCCCTCACCCCTCCACCCCTCCTTCCCACATATGCACAACACTTCCCCTGAGAGTAAACGCAGGTCATTCTGAAAGTGATGTCTGACTTTCATTAAGCCCACCTTAACAGCTTAAGTATGAGGGACATTTGTTTTCATGACAAAATCGAACTCCATTTCAGAGTTCAGAGACACACTCACTTATCCAGAATCGATAGTGAACTAGAAGTAATTCCAGAGGTAAGCACAATAGAAAATCTTTATAAAGATAACCCTGTTCTGTTTTTTTTTTCTTTCTTTGAGATTGTTGTGAGAATTAAATGAGATAAGGCACATAAGGCATTTAGCAAAGCTCATGGTTTGTCTCAGTTATGATAATAACTATCATCATCATCTTGGATTAGTGTTGAATTGACAACAATGTGGATACACAATAAATGGAGCAGGGAAGGAAATCGCATGTATCATGAATCTTAAGGGACTCTATCATCATTATCTAGAGATGGTTTTATCTCATTCTCATATCAGCCTTGTGAATTAGGTATTATCGTTCTCAGTTTAGATGAGGAAATTGAAACTCAGAGAGACTAACTTGCCCAGAATCATACAGCTGGCAAGGGATGAAGCTTGGTGTTGAGCCCTGATCTAACTGACCTTCAAAGTATGTGATTTTTGACCATGTAAGACTTCTTCATTTTTGTTATAACATTTTACAAAATGGATTAAATTAAATGTAAGCGTAACTGACCATAGATGAGAAATGAGAAATCTCATTGTTGCAAACCTGATAGTTTGAAGTTAATAATAATAATAAAAAATTATGATCTTCCACAAAATTAGCATTTCTTTTCTTTTTTACTTTACTTTTTTAAAAAAGTTTACCAGAATAGTTTTTTCAGCATTTTATTGTGCTATTAATTTTAAGTATACATTCCATTGGTTAGACATTTATATAGTTTATGAAAAAGTCCCCCCGATTCATTTCTGATATCTGAGCCTAAATGTGTCACAAACATGATACGAAGCCTCTTTGTAAAACAAGTTGGTCCCACGGTTTCCATACACAACTTGTCCATCACTGTCTCTTTGCCTTTGGTCATACTGTTCACATCACCTGTAATGCCATTTGTCCTCCTATGCCTCTCAAGTACCCCTCATTCTTTCAAGACAACTTAATTCCTACCCTGACCTCTCTGTCTTTGAATTCCTATTCCAAGCATGATTGGAACCATAAAGACTAGTGTCTCTCCTTATGAGATACCCTTTTCTTAAAAGTAACAGACACTAGCCAAACTATCTTAAACAAGTAAGAAGAAAGAAGTAGAAAAACAAAAGGGTATCTTCTGTAACCAAAGAGCACACATGTATGTGGACCTTAAATACCTGGGATTTAAAACCAAGATCAGAAAACCTTCAAAACGCAAAGCTGCTTCTTTCTTTCTCTCTTACATTCTTCCTCCCTTTGTTATTTATCTTTATTCTTTACTTATACAAGCTTTTTCTGTACAACATCAAAAATATGATGTGGCCTTCCAGTTCAAGTGTCCAATGTGGCTCCCATAATTCATATTTTGTGAGAGACTCATACTGTCCCAACTTTGTTCAGGTGTTCCCATGATCCAATCACAGTTTTAGTGGAATTGTGGGTGGTTTAATTTATTTCATCATTTGATAAACATTGCCTTTTCTGTTTTTTAATGTATAATAATTAGTACTAACTGTGCATAAATATAAAGCTTCTTATGGAAAAGATAATGGCTTTGACTTCTTTTGTGCTCTTCATAGTGCTAGTACTCAGCATCTTATGGTTGATTAGTTTGTCAACTCATTGGGTGGAAGCTGAAAGACACTAAATAGAGACGTCCTTGAGTCTTAATAGGTTGGAGGGTGTGAGAATAGATGTTCTAACACCCAACCTTTCACCAGATAAAGACACTACCAATTTTACATCAAAGGAGAAGGATCACTGCACTAGAACAGCCAGATTTGAACAGAACAAAGTAGAAAGATGTTGGGTAGGCCTTGGGCTAATTGTGTCTCGCTGCATGAAGAAACAGTCTCACAAAATTACCCTGGGAATGTTAGACTATACAAGCATAAAGGGATGATTTGAAGGTTTCCAAATGACTCCCAGGCCAGGGTGAAAAAAAAACTGGAGGAAGAGCCTGTCCTAGCTTTAGCACCTCTAGGAAATTATGTCTTTGGAAGATGGGGCCATGTGGTGTGATGCTGTGGCTGAAAATGCCCTTTTTAGCTTGTTATTTTTATCCATGGCTCTTTCTGTAATAGAGCAATAATTCCTTAGTTATAATCAAAATCTATGCTGAAAAAAAGCTCTGAGAATGATGATTACATCTTACTACTATGTTGCTCTCCCTAGAAACTGAAGCATTTGTGTGTATATATATATATATATACCTGTCTCTGTAGAAAGGGCTATTTTTTATCTAAGTGCATATTTCTCATGGTTGCTGGTACATACTTTAACATATGATGACCTTTCCACAGAGTACGCTTATGTTCCATTCTCAAGTGAACCTTGTTGGCTCATCTTGGTTCCTGTGACCAATCATTGTCCAGTGAATAGTGATAAGGGTTTGGGGTCACATGGGAAGACAATAGTTGATAAAAGCAATGTGTGTGTGCGTGTGTGTGTGTGTGTGTGTGTGTGTGTGTGTGTATAATGTGAACAATTTCTTTCTCTATCAAAGGATTACCAAAATTTAGTAGTTAATAATAAAAACACTATTAGAGTGATGGGGCCTTCCTTCTGACCAAGATAGGACTCTCTGGGAAACCAAATCACCTGTTCACAATTGGGTAAGTTCAGCCTACATCTTCTAGGGTGATGTGAACATTTTTCCCTGCCCTACTAAAGACAAAGAGCTTTTTTTGTTTGTTTGTTTTAATTGAAGGAAATGTATACATAAATCAAATAAATGTATTCCTGTTAATGTGAGAGGGTGACTATCTCCCACTTGCTATAGGCAGAATTCTTAGATGGCCCCAAGTTTTCCAACCCTTTGTATAGTCTTCTGCCTTTCTGAAGCAGAACCTGTGAATACAATGGGATAGTTACTCTCTTGATTATGTTGATTAGGTTCTGTAAATAGTGATGGGATAGTCACTCCCTTGATTATTTTACATAACATAAGATCTCCTCACAGCCAACTGGAGAGGAATTAAGAAGCCAGAGAAATGCAATCTTGCTGACTGGAAGAAAGCAAAGAGCCTTTCTGTGAAATGCTGATGGAGCCATGAGGCAAGGAATCAAGGTCAGCTTCTAGGGCCTGAGAGCTATCTGCAGCCAACAGCTAGCAAGAAAACAGGATCTCAAGTAAGATAAGACAATAAATGTTGCCAACAATCTGTGAGTTTGGAAAAGGAATCTGAGCCTCACATGAAGATTGAATCCCTGGCCAACCTCTTGATTTCAGCCTGGGGATACCCTGAGCAGAGTACCCTCTGAGCTAATCTGTGCCTGGACTCATAATCCAAAGAAATTGTAAGATAATAAATGGGTGTTGTCACAATCACTGTTTGTGGTAATTGTTGCCCAACAATAGAATGCTAACAAACCATTAAATAAGTAGTAAACCCATTCATTTAGTAATTTAATAAACATTTATTGGGAATGTTTACCTACATGCTAAACAGCATAGTAGGTAAAAGGGAAACAAGTCAAACATGACCACTCTACCCCCATGCAAATGACAAAAGATTTCATTAGGAACTAATTTGTCTGTTAAAAAAGAAATAACTCCCCAAACTTCTCAGAATAATGCTATCAGTAATAAAGAAGTAGATTCAGATTACAAAAGAAGATAACTAGAATTTACATTCAGGTTTCAAAGAAGCCGAGGTTAACACAAGATAGAAAATGATTCCTTTATGTCTCAACTTTTCTTCTTTGTAACCATTTCTTTTTCTGCCCAAGTCGGAAACAAAGACAAAGTTCCATAGTATGAGAAATACCCGTAAGGTAAAGAGTGTTTTCATTTTTTTGAGATGTATAGACTTGCTAAAGCATCTGTCCACCTCACATTAAGTCTCTGAGTCAACTAGCAGCAGGTTCAGATTTGTGGCTGCAGACATCATCTGTGGAGTCCCAGTTTCAGCCATACCAGGTTTAAGAGAGACAGTGACTAAATGACATCCAATTATAGAATAAAGGGTTGAAGTAACTCTTTATAATTTCTCCCACTATAGCTCAAGCAGAAAACTGCCCCTCTGAAACACCATCTTTACCCCAACACCTACAAACATACACAGTCTATTTTCATAGTTTCACACCTCTACCATTCCAGATGGCAAAACTGCAAGTCCCTTACACTAGACATTTTAAAATCTAATTAAACTTATATAACCTGAAATACATTTTATCCCTTTGCAATTTTTTTTTTCCTAATCCTTCCAGCTTCTTCATTTGGAGTGTTCAGGGAAAATTTAGGTTTCTGTGAAGAGACTAGTGGTCCAATCTGAGAGACTGATAAAGAGGAAGAGTATGAAAAGAAAGGAAGAGAGGGAGAGAAGCAGGGAGGGAGAGAGAAAGAGAGGAAGGGAGATGAGGGGAGAGAAGGTGGAGAGAGAGAGCACATTGGAGAAATAGAACCTATTGCTTCATTGAATGGCTATTATATATGAGTCTCAGTGTAAAGCGTCTGCAGGGACAGAAAAGTTCTCTAAGTTTCAGTATGCTGACACGGCACCCAGGCAGGAGAACAGCTCCATCTTGGGCCTAGAAATTCATTTCAATAATATAGTCCTTAAGAATGATTACCTTAACAAATGACAGGTAACTGTTGTGCTGATTTACAGGAGACACAAGGGCCACTTTGATAAACAGAAAAGGGTCATTTTAGGGCTTTAGGCACTAAAAAATAAATCCACTCATTTCAACTTGCTGTAAAGACTGGGACCAAGGTACAAAACAAAATACAGCCTGAAATACTAGCCCAGAAGAGTTCCTTCTGTTTCCCCATGTAAAATCATATAAGGATATATTTTAATATTATATTTCTCCACCATAGTCTATTATACTTAACCCAGGCAACCCTGCCAGTCAATGCAGCTGACAACATTTTGCTTACAGTTTTTAGAGAAATTAAACTGTCAGTCCTCATTTCTCCTGATGGCTGTACCAACATGTCCCATTTTTGTCTAAGAAGCTTATTTGAATTTAAAATCACCCTGGTGGTTTCAGAGTTCTTAATTTCAGATTTCTATCTTCTGATGAGACCCAAGACATATTGGAGTCCAAGACATCAATATAAATTTAGTCTGACCACATCAGAGAGAAAAAAAATAGTACTTGTCTTCCTTCGTGACTTGAATTTTTCTAATTAGAAAGCTCGGAACGATTTCAGGTCTGGAGATGACCTCATTGTTGCTGAGACAGCAGGAAGAGGCCTGTGAACTATGTCCTGGGATCTTAGGAAACAGCTGGGAGATGAAGAGAAGTCTTCCCATGTGTGAAGTTGTCAGTACAATGACTCACCCAGCCACATGGTCATCCCAAACCTGCACCACTGACGTCTTCTCTGGCAGTGGCATTGTGTCATCCTTTTATTTCCAAAGTCTGAGCTCCATCAAATGGAAACTTTGGAGATTTAAGATTTCTCACAACTATCCAGCCAATGCAACCTGCCAAATAAAGCAATAGCAGCAATAGAGAAACAATGGGCACTAATGACCACCTTCTTTGAACCACATCACTACAAGCTGGCTCTAGGCTAAATCACCTAGTGGGTAAGTTTGGCAGCCAGGGGTACCATGCCAATTTTTGATTATATCATACTTTTATTGTCTATGCACACAGCTTCTCAGCTTCCCAGCATTCTGACTCCAAATTTGCAGGCTATTTTTAGTTCTTACCCTATCTATCTCGTGATGCTCTTGAAACTATAACCACTCCTTTCCTCATTCAAGCCAGCAACATTTCTATTTGCTTCCTGCCCCCAAGAAGGGCAAAGCTATCATTTATTTGATAATCCATGGAAGTCACTATAATCAGCTAACAGAATAATGATTCTCGAAGTGCATTCTGAACCAGCAGCATTAGCATCACTGGGAAACTTGTTATAGATGCAAATTATCAGGAAACACCCCAGATTTATTAAATCACAGCTGATTTTGGGGAGATAGCCCTGCAATCTTCATTTCACAAGCTTTCTCCATTAAGGTCTTTAGAAAGAAGTAAATTATTATTAACCATGCGTATAGTTAAAGAGTTAACTAATTGTTCTCAAATCATACAGATTAAAAGACTTGATTTGAACTTAGTCCTTTCCAACATATCACGCTTAATGTGTTAACCTTCCCCCAAACCAATTTTTCTTCCTACAAGAATAGTCATTTTATCAGATTTTGAACTCCTGGAGAGAAGTAGTGCCCAGCACCATGCATGATATCTGGCCAAATGATTGCTCATTAAATGTTTGTTAGCTCAAAGAGATGGGCAGGCAGTGATAAAGATATTTTGGTTTTGGAAGGAGATTTCAGTTCCCTCTAATTCATACTCAAGTTGGCAACTCCTTTACTATGGCTATATATCTTCGACGAGGAAATTAAAATGTTTTTATTTGTATGGGCAGCACTGGTATATCTGAGTGCTTCCTTGTTGCTGCCTTCAGGAAAGAGGCTGAGAAGAAGACATAGCCAAAACAATTACTTCTGCTTCCATATTCTTCCCTAGTTGACTGTACCATAACCTCTGTAACTTACATATTCATTGAGTAGGATAATCTCACTGACTTCTTTTAAAAACCTATGCACCTGGTACATAGTAGTTACTCAAAAATATGAGTCATAAAATATTAGAGAATAATGCCATGGTGGGGGGGGGAAGGATTAGTCTAATCCCTCTATAGTATCAATGACAATAATGAAATAAAAAATGGGGAGGTTACTTACTCATAATTATCAAAGCAATAGATTACTTTTGCTGGCTTGATGAAACTGATAGAAAATGACTCATCCTCTGTCCAATCTCTTATCTTGATTAAAGATCTTAGCTCTAGAGAACATTTAGAGCAGCTAAACATTTGACTCAGATAAATTCAAATTAAATATAAGAACTGTGATGAGACCCTTGAGAAAATACTTCACTAGACTTGACTCCCTGACCTATTAGTGATTAGCTGTTTCTTGCTTAATTTTCAAGGTCAAGGATATGGATGTCTAACAAGAAGGACACAGGAAAATGCATTATCATTATGAATCAAGGTTAAGGTAGTCTACTACAGGAGGCGCAGGTGGCTGTAATCTCAAGAGTGGTGATCACACAGCTTGGGTTTTGCCACTTTCAAGACTAAATAACACATAAAGAGGGAGAGACTTAACGTCTGAGGTACTGACACATGTCCTTCACTTTCCTGCAAATATATATGTGCATTAAAATAGAGGACAATGTCCATACGTGTCCAAATCCAATATCATTAGGATGTTGACATAATGGGGAATCACTGGGTGATATTAAATAAATATAGATCCTTATAATAAACATAATTTTAAAAATCAGTAAACTAATCATTGTAAAATGATAATATTTATAATGTTGCATCAAAAAATCTAGATTCTGTCATCCTAAACACAAAGTTCTCAAAAATAATTTTTGTATAGTATTTCATGGAAAACATTAAAAGTCATTTATTTTATTGTCTATGCATGTTGGAGAAGGGACATTATTAGTGTTTTTCAATGATTTTATATCTCTGAATCCTAAGGCAGAGAAGTCAGAGGGAAGAGATGGTCATTCGGCCTAAGTTTTGACATGAATTTTATTTGAGAACTGGATAAGTTATTGATCTTGTGGACTTGGTCAACTTTAATATTAAGAAAGAATGCAAAGAAAATTAGATCATCATGGTTACTCAATATGGTCCAGGCTCTATGCTCTATTCTTCACACATATTACCTCGCGTAATCCTCATGACAACCTTGGGAGTAGTTATAACTATCCTAATTTTATGGATGTAAAAACTGAGGCATAGACAGGTTAGGTGACATAAGTACTTGATCTGTGACACAGCCTAGATTTGATCCGTTGATTTTCTGACACATAAAGCCATGCTCTTTCACTAATCTGAGGTGCCTGAGATCTCTTGACTTTATCCACGCAAATAAATTGATGACACATTAATCGAGATGTTAAGTAGCTCTCATACCACACTAGTAATGGCACTGAAATAGAGCACATTCTCACAAATGTCGCAGCCATATTTAAGGTGCCAACCTTTCTTTAGTGGAACTTTTGTAAGAAAAATTAAATTTACCAATATCTATGTAATCACAGACTTAGATATTTTTTATCTTCAAGATAATTTTGAGATTTTGTAAATCAACCCCTTCCTTTTACGCAAGAAAAAAGATATCCGTGAGGTGAAATGACTTACTCAAAGTCACAAAGCAAGTAGGAAGATCAGACTTCAAGATGATCAATGAGCAATACTAGTTATCTTACTGCTATCCCACAATTCCTCTATTAATCAGTCAGTTACAGAATTCAGAGACAATAGACAATGAGAAGTGGGCAAACAGTTCTGAGTGGCATTTTCTGACTTCCATTACTTAACTCTGGGAAAAAAAAATGTCAGGGATGTTGGGTCATGCAGCTAGAGCCTGGACTTTAAAGGATGTGGGGGAACTAGAAGGCACATATCATTAGCACTGGACACTGAATGAACAGTTTATGGGTTCCCCTTTTCCCTTATTCTTGAAGCATGTCAGTTAATAGTGGAATATGTCATGAGTGTTAGGCTAGGATCTGACAACACTGGGAGCAAGCAAAAACCCAGGAGGATTGCAAACTGTTGTTATAAATACCTCACATTCATAGAACTGGTCTGTAAGGCTTTTTCGGCTAGAAAATAAAACATATTCAAGTATTCCACTAAAAACTGCAAAGAAGCACTGTCCTTTCTACAGTACTTTCTAATATTAATAGTTGAGTGAAAGAAATGAGAAAGCTCTGTTATCTCCTCTCTGAGAAGGGAATTAAATGGTGATAGATGTGGAGATTCATGATCAGGTTATGAAGATGTCCATGATGTCTCAAGTTCTTGTCATGCCCATAGTATCAAGTCTCAGTGCATCCTTAATCATGACCACAGCTGAGCATATCAAGGCTAAAGCCAACCATGTATGATCAGAGCAGAGCAAGGTCAACTGTCACTCAGATGATGTGACCTTAATCTTTGCTAAAGAAGGATGCTCCATATCTGAATAACAATGTGACATAATTAGAATTTTTTTGTGGGGAGTATAAAAAAATGTGTATTCCCAAATATTTGCCTTGAATATAAGGGGATATCTTATTTCACAATGAGAAAATACATAATAAAGAATTTTAAGATAACACAAACCAGCACAACAAAGCAGCTGTTATTACAAAGCAGATTACTACTTCAAATGAATAGTAAATACAGGTAGATATTTAAACACTTCATAGCTATCTTCAGTCATAGGGACTTCCTCACCAGAACTACTTTTTAAGTTACAAGACATAAAAAAGAAGAGGGATATCATGTTTTTTAAAGTGAAGTTGTCTGAGACAGATAGCTTTTTAAATCAGCTTCCAATATGAATATTAATGATTTTATCCTAAACCACAAGTATCCGTTTACATAATATTAAAATATTTTTAATCAGCATTGAAATGTATATTTGCAATCTCTAAAACTTAATTTCACAGCAATAACTTAATCTGTTATTTCATAGTACCATCATGAAAAGACTTATTTATAATAACATTCTTGGTTTGCAATTGTGGGGGCACATCCCTCTGACTGAATACCAAATTTGTTTAAAATTTTGTGCTCTTCTGTTTAATTTTAATAAAATATGATTTGATATGATAAATTTCATAAGCAAGAGACCATAGCACTTAGGAATGTGGATTTCAGAGAGAGATGGCTTGTGTTGAAATCTTGGCTTTTCTATATCATAGCAATTCGAATTTGCAGCATTCTCTTCTTAGTTTCCTCATCTGTGAGATGGAATAATAGCATCTGCCTCACGGAATTGTTATAATTAATAAAAGAAAATCTTGGTAAAGATGATGGCATTGAGTATCGTTGGCACTTGATGAATTCTATTTTTATTAGCATCCCAAGCTAGCAATAACTGACATAAATTTACAATAGTGTGTCTTTCCCAAGTTATTTTTTGGTCAGTTTGTTTACAATAAAGTGAGTGTGTATCATAATTAGAGATAATTTATAAGCTCTCTAAGGTTAACTTTCTCTTTTATGAGAGAGAACTATCAAGGAAATTTTTCACATTAATTTTTCATATATTTAATATTTAAGAATAAAGGAAAGAAAGTCACCAGTACTTTGGCTGTATCATGAAAGAAAGAATTATTTCTTTGGGTTTTCTCCAAGGCTTGCTATATTCCTCAAGATTAAAAGCTACTGACCACAGAAACTTCAAGTTTATTTCTTCACGTTTTTGTAATAAACTTCTCCACTGAAGGTATCCAAAAGAATATTTTTTTTAAATTACAAACCTAAGAGCCTACTTAATACAAGTGAAAAGACACCTGGAAAGCACAAATTTTAGCAAAGTTTCAGAGTATACTAGTGGCAAGATTGGGTTAGGAACCTTTGTTCAAAACAGAAAACATAGATGTCTTACTATTATTCTTGGATTGAGGATAAAGATCAAATAAATATGAAGCAAAGCTTTATTTATTGCTTTCTAAGCAAAGGGCAATTTTGGTTGTAGAACTATGTCATCTAGGTAAAGCAGAAAAACAATTTTATATAGTATTTTGAGGGAGCCTGGGTTCAGGAATTGGCTGACTTTCAGAAGCACCATGATGGATGGGTGGTTGAAAGACTGGCTGACTTTTAGAAGCAGGGTCAAAATTAGGATGAAGAAAGTAAAATAGGGTCATGTAATGTAGGGCTGGTGTCTATCTTTCATTAAGATTGTATGTTGTTCAGCATGTTTATCTTTTGCATTAATTTTGATTTTTTAAGATATTGCTTTATAATATTATCTTGATTACTGAGTTATTTGGTGGTTCCTTAAATTTTGTGTTTGCATTAAGTGCCTTCCTCACCTCACCCTTGTCTTGCCTTGTCTGCAGCATGGGTACTCAGGTAGGGCTGCCATTGATTGAGAGAGGTTGGTTTCAACCAGTTCTCTGGTTAGTTGGGATTATGGTCAGTGAACGGTTGGTATGTAATTTTTTTTTTTGATCTTAGAGGACTGTAGTATTTAATTCTCATTATGTTACAATTACTTTTTTTAAAATTATTTTATTATTAGTTTATAGTTTACTGTACATTGGTTAGCTACATTTATATAGTTTATGAAATGATCCACCTGATTGCTCTTTCTCTCCTCTGGCTCTCCACCTAGACATTACATTAATGCTAACTGCATTCCCTATGCCGCACTCCCCATCCCTGTGACCCTCTATCAACTACTAATTTGTACTTCTTTAACCCTTCACCCCTTTCTCCCAGTCCCATAACCCCTCTCACCTCTGGCCATCACCAGATTGTCATCCATATTTGTGAGCCTGTTTTTGATGAGTTTGTTCTTTTTGTTCCTTATATTCCACATAAAAGTGAAGTCATATGGTACTTATCTTTCTCTTTCAGACTTATTTCACTCAGCATAATTACCTCTAGGTCCATCCATGTCATTGCAAATGGTAGGATTTCATTTTTTTAATGGCTGAGTAATATTCCATTGTATATATGAACCATAATTTCTTTATTCTATCATCTGTTGATGGGCATTTAGGTTGTTTCCATATTTTGGTTATTGTAAATTGTGCTGCCATGAATATTGGGGTGCATAGATCTTTATGAAATATTGTTTTGGTTTTCTTTGGATAAATACCCAGAACTGCAATTGCTGAGTCAAAGGTATATCCATTTTTAGTTTTTTGAGAAACCTTCAGACTGTTTTCCATAGTGGCTGTACCAGTTTGCAATCCCACCAACAGTGTATGAGGGTTCCCTTTTCTCTACATCCTCATTGACGCTTGTTCTTTGGCTTATTGATGATAGCCATTCTGACAGGTGTGAGGTGATATCTCATTATGGTTTTAATTTGCATTTCTCTGATAATTAGTGACCTTGAGCATCTTTTCATATATCTACTGGCCATCTCTATTTCCTTTATGGAGAAATATCTGTTCGGGTCTTCTGCCCATTTTTTAATTGGATTGTATGTTTTGTTGATGTTAAGTTGTATGAGTTCTTTATATATTTTGGATATTAACCTCTTATCAGATGTGTCATAAGCTAATATCTTCTCCCATTCAGTCTATCCATTTACAATTACTTTTTAAATCTAAATGATTATTTACTACCATATTTCAAGCCAGGTATTAGAATATTGAGAGAAATAAACAGTGGGAGAGCAAGTTTATAATCCCTCTTTTATTCTGCTCATTATGTATTCTAACCCTTTTCTACTTATTCTGTACTATAGACTTACCTCTTCTTTTTTGAAAAATTCAGAACATCCTGCCTCCTCTGTCTCTCCTTATAATCTATCTATGTCTACAAAGTCAAAGGCATGAAAATCTACGCTTCTGTCCAAAGCTAATTATTCCACCAAGGAATTGAATCCCGTGCTGTTATACATTCTCTTTTTATTTTTCTTTCAACTACACTTTGGTCTCAAGTACTGTTTCCACAAGTCTCTAATATTATAAAAATAGCATTAAGAACTTCATACATCTAATTTTTAACCTCATTTTTTTAACTTCCAAACTTATTTGAATAGTCATTTTTGCAATTTCTATGTCTCACCTCCACATCCCCTGTCATTTATTAGTTTCACCATCACTGCTCACATTAGTAATTTAATTTGAAAGCATCATCAATAACTACTAATACCTGAATTCAATTGACAATGTAAAATCTATATATTACTTGAACTTTGTGTATTTGATACCATTGACTATTTAATCTTTGAAATGCTCTCCTTCCTTGAATTCTGTTATTATCTGGAAACTTCTTCTGATTTCCTAAAAGTTCCTTGTTTTCTTTTCTACTTTCTATTTCTTTGCTTATCCTTTAATTTTTTGAAAAAAAAAAAAAAAAAGTCATTCTTAGCCCTCTTCCTCTGACTAAACAATATCCCTAGAAAATTTTTTAATATGACAATGTCTTAGAACTTGTTTATGCTAATGACTCACAAACTTACCTCACCAACTCTGACATCTCTCTGGTGAATCACACTCACACATTCATTTGCACATTTCCCAGAAAATATAGGAGAAGGACAGTTAGCTCATTCTTAAATTTGATGAGTTATTGGATCATCTAGTTTAAATTATCTCAGTTAAGCTTATCACAAATTACTTTAAAATATCCCTTCCTTTTTCTTTTACTATCATTTTCCGCAGCCAAGTATTCATTAGATACTATTGATCCAGCCTCCTTAATAGTCATTGCTTCTTTTCTCTCTTTCTCTGCTCTTATCACTTCTCACTTGGCCTATTTAAAAAGGCTTTGAGTAGGTACCTGAGTACAGCTTCTCTACTCTTCCAATCTTCCAGAGATACAATATGTGGTCTTTCTAAAATGCAAATTTAATCAGTTAGTTGCGTAATATATATTGGTGTTTTATATTTCCTGTAGGACAAGGTCCTGCAAAAGTAAAAACTGCCTTTTACAATCTACCCCTTCTCTCCTAATAGAAATATAGAATATATTGACTATTTTTAAGTATCTCTTGCTAACAACCTATTAAAGATAAACATTAACATTCTTACCTTTTGAAACTAACTAACAATAAGTTGTTTCTTCACTTGTAAGCTCTTTTCTCAAATCACAGTGAAACATGCTACAGTCTCTGACCTGCTGAGTAGATGGAATTGGTTAAGAAGACTAGGGGTCAGAGGATCCTGCAAAGTGAGCAGATAGAATAGCCCAGTTCTTGGGTAATAAGGTAAAGGGTTAATTACTTCAATCAAGAGGCATACAATTCAAAAGAATTTACATGATCATTTCCCTGTGAATTAAAAATAAAAATACTTGCAACTAAGTAAATCTTTAGTTTTTATGAGTCATTCCTTAAAATACTGTATTTATTTATGTGTGTGGTATTAGGACAGAATGTATAGAGGACAAAGTGGAGGGAGGAAAGTGTAATTGTAGCACATACAATTTGTCATCTGAATATTTTTGAAGTATGAGGTCCCCAAAATGCTTGAAAAGAGCAGATATATAAAAGAGAAAAGAACAAGGCTTTGGAATCCAAGCTGGATTTGAGTTTAGACTTACTCTCACTTGTAGCAAACCACAACTATTTCTGAACATTAGTTTTTTCCTGTAGCAAATTAAGGTAATAATAAAACACACCACACAGGGCTGTCTTGAGGTTTAAATGAGAGGATGTTTATGAAATTACTACATAAATTCTGAGTTACATTAATACTGGGGTACTGACTTATGAAATCATACTGCGATTTTTATCAAAAGTTCAGGACATGTTAATAATATATTTTTTCTGATGATATTATAGTGAAAAGTCATGAACTATAGTTATAGTTATATCTAGTGATATATACATATATCTAGTGATTATATATATATATATATATATATATATATATATATATGTATAGCGATAGTTATATCCTAAAATGGCAATGCATATATTTTACATATTTTACATATTGTAGGTTAGGGGGATTTTATGGAATTTTTTCAAGGCTGGTATGTACCGTAATCATAATCACAATCTTAGTAGTAGCTCTAGTAGTAATAAATAGAAAGGAGAAAAATCATCTTAATTTTTTAATGGCAAAATTAATACTAATTTAAGGTTGATTATACTTTTTGATTGACAAAATTAATATATGGACACTATAGGAAGTACTTCATAATCATATAAGTTCATCATAAGATATTACCAGCTCTTACTACCCATTACCACAGATTTTTATTCCTTTGGTCACAGAATCAGAAAAAATAGTATTAGAACCCAAGTTCCTAAACTCCAAGTTCATATTTTTGTTCATAAGATCAGGCAGCTTCTCTATAGTTAATGATTTTCCTTAGTACCCCCATTCTTCTTTTGTTCCAGTTTTTGATTAATTTGGCATCAGAAAAGCAGACAATTTTGCTGTCTGTTATTTCAGCAGAAATTACAGGATTCAGCTTAGAGAAAAATTGAGCTAAAGAAAAAAAATCTTTTTAAAACATTTTTTCTTTTTAATTCTCTTGTGGCTGAAAAGGGAATTTCTGCCAGCACATCCACCATGACTTTGTCCAGTTGAGTTTTAAATAACCCTGGTGATTGGCTTCTTACTATTGCTCCTGGGAACTTGTTCTGTCATATAATAGAACTAAATGTTAAGAAGTTCTTGTTATAATATCCTAGGCTCAATTCTTGAGATAATTTCCTCCACACAATTTCACCTCCATTAATAAATCAATGGGAATCAAAAACAGAAAAGAAAAGCACTTGGTGGACGGATGGGGTGAGGAGATGGTGGGATGGGGTGGATGGGGATACCATCCCAATAGAGCACATGCCAGGAAAGAAAGGAGGAAGGCAGAGCCAGCCTACATCAAAAGCAAAGACAAACTGCAGAGAAAGTAGCTTCTCCAAAGGAATCTTAGTAAGCAGTACCATCAGTGGAACCAATGGAAAATTCTCTCCCAAATTCCTGGCACTCCCTGAACCCAAATGATCCTCAGGACACTGATTTTAGCAACATCTAGGGCTTTGTTTAATTCTTAGATTGTTAACATCGTTAATATTTAAAAATATATTTATATCCAGCTTAACCCGCATAACATGGGAAACATCAGCTACAGAGACACTCGGGGTTGGATTGGGTCAAATAACTTAACGCTCCTCCAGATTTTAATAAAATTATTACTTTCTCGCAGATATCTGTTCTTCTTCACTCTCTCGTCATATTTCCATGACTATCTTCTTTGAACTTTGAGTTTTCATTTTTTTAATTTAATTTTATTATTAGTTTAAAGTATATAGTATATTGCTTAGACATTTATATAGTTTATAGAACGATCACTGTAATTGAACCTTGAGTTCTGAAAATAGTGGGTTTTAGAAATTAATGATGCAAGCGCAGACAAACAGAACACAGAGAACCTTTCTGGAACCAGCTTCTGTTCTATCTTTCCTGTTTAGGTGGTCAAAACAGTTTCTCTTGATGAATGTTATAAAGATATAAATGTCGGATAAAATCCTTAGGGTGCTTTTGGGAGAACATCTAAAAAGGAGAGAGATTTACAGTATTATTTCATCCACGTCAGCCAAAATTAGGCATGCTTTAATTCAAAGTTAAGCCTTACTATATGTTCCATACATATAGTGCTAAAGTTTCCAGACCCCAGAAAATTTGAATCCAATGAGTCATAACACTTTTGGAACAAAATTTTAAAATTCCAATAGAATGAACAGTACATTGCATGATCTGGCCCTTGTCTGAGTCCCCAGCCTTAGCTCTAGCTGCTCTTAACTGACGTTCTGGCCATAGTAGCCAGTCTGGACCTCTTCAAATGTGTCACGCCTTCGCATGCCTCAGGGGTCTCCACATGCCACAGTTCTCTTGGATTTTATTGACTCCTTCTCTGCCCCACTTCATTCTCTTTCTCTCCTACTTAACTATTGGGAGTGTTGCTTCATTGTCACATGCTAAGGAAATCCTTCCTTAATTAACTTTACCTTCAGATTGGGTCATTTATTTTGTTGTAAGTTCCCATGTGATCTGACACTTTTCCTCTAAAGTAGGCATAATTAAATCTGCATTTACACTACAACATGTATAAATATGTCCCTCATTGGACTGTAAGCTCTATGTGGACATAGACCTTGCCTCTTTTATTCATTATCATACCCTAGTGCCTGCTCAGTGTCCCTTGCATTATGGGCTCCTGCATGCTTTTGTTGAATAAATAACTGCAGGATACAGTTTATAATAAGAATATGCCTATTTATAGCAAAGTGTGACACATCTGGGAATAACTGACTAGAACCATTAACAACTGCCTATTTTAAAATGAGTAAACAAAGCCTTTCCCAAATGTCAACTAGTTTGCTCCTGCTTGAGTCATCAAAGTGAAGGACAAACACATGCTTTCCTCCACGCAGATAAAACAACCCTATGTAATGATTTCACTTCTCAACACTCTTTCTAATTACACTCTGTGCTTTTCCCATTTAATATATATATTTTTCCTTAGTTTAAACTGTAAACCTGTTGAGAAAAGACTATATTTTTTCCCCATAGCAGTTAGTGCATTATTAAATAATGAATACAATACTGTTTAAGGATAACCACCACAGCACATATCTTGGGAAATTTAAGAGGCTCTCACAGTATTTTTATCTTATATAGTGGGTAAAACTGTGATATTTAAATTCAACTTGAAAAGTGCATTACAAAAGTGAAGAGATTTTCTGGTATTTCACAGAGAGTTAAAAATCGTGTATCATTCAGAAGCTGTTCATTCAAAAATATGATTAAAAGATAATTAGAAATTCTAGTATTTTATGTACAAATAAACAATGCTAGAGTTTGGGGGAACACATGACTGTTCTAGAGGCATTAATTAGGTAAAAGTGCATTAAAGTGTGAAGTGGAAGTGAACAGATAGTGATAAGGTCTCCAAGAGGAAGACCAAAGAGCTTAGAACATATGTAAGTAGGAGTGTAGCTATTATCACCATGCTCATATTGAATTGAGGAAGAGGTTCTAGGGCAGACATTTAAACATTCAAAAAGGTAAATATAAGAAGAGTGGAATACAGTTGTGACTTTTCTAAATGTCTAAATTAGAATATGCAGTTCAGCAGTAGCTAGAGCACATATATCCCAAAGTGAAATGCCAAGAACAAATGGACAAAGAGGAGAGTTCAAGAAGGGAGTTCAATGGGTATGGACTAACTGAACCTAGTCCATGAAGACTTTCTTTATTTCTCCAACATACAGTGGTCTCTTTTCACCTGAATTCCTCGTGTACTCACTATCTGTCTTACTCAGATGGTAATGAGGCTTTGAAACTTCAGGTGATCATGACCTTTAGAGGGCAGTCTGCGTTGTCTACCTAGTAAGGGGAAGGAGACCATAGTCAAAGAGACTGTGGTCCCCCTTTTGTTACTATCTTGGCGAACACAGTACATGACATAAAACATGGTACCTACAAGGAGCCTGAAACTTTAAAATAGCCTTGTTATACATCCATGTCACAATCATCATTATCAAGCGCAGTTCTAAGAATCTGCTCCTGATAACGTGTTGGTCCTTTGGGCTGGACATCCAACAGAACATCTATTTTCTGAGCTAGCTCTCTAATGCAGATACTGTCTGGTGAAACAGCATAGCAGTCATAACATGTTTCTCTTGGAACTACAATAGATGAATTGTCTGTCTTCTCTGCTTTAAAGAAGTACTGTCTAAACAGTGCAGGTAGTGCAGATTTGTTTACCATCATTTATTTAATTAGGCTTGTTTCTAGGTTATGCCATTGGTTGCCTGTTGGGTGTTCCTGGATGCTAGGCTATATGAGAGTGCTGAGAGCACTCTTTCATTTCACATTGGAACTTGTGGTAAACTCTTCAAAACAATTCCTTTTTAGAATTTGTGGGGCTAATGGATTTGTTTACTTTGCACTAGTACCTGAAATCAACTCATAATTATCTCTGTTCCTGCCTCCTGCTTGTGAGACTTGAAATTTAATGTTTAGGTACATAATCTGGAGCAAAAATGAAATGAGCAAAGTAAATGAGATCTTTTATCCACCTGTGTTAGCTTAATAATTAGTAGGAAGTCAACCCAGAAACAATCACATCTTCGATTTCAGCCCTTAAGTTAGATGGCAGAGCACAAGGTAAAGTAAAACCAATTATATATCTAGATTTTTGCTTTGGAATAAACTTTCCCAGAACAAAGTGGCTTTAAAAAACAGCTCCTTATGTTGGTGTGGATTACACATTTGGGCTGAGCTCAGCTGGCCGTCCTACTTACTGTGTTATGGCTTAGCTGTTTTTTGGTGAGACCTTGGCTAGGATGACTGAAGTGTCTGAGATCGCTGGGATGACTGCTGTCTCTTCCTACATAATCTATCTCTTCCTATGTAGGTGGACCTCCATATCTTAGTGGAAGGATTCTAAGACTCATCAAGAAATAATGGACAAGAGTAATGGAATGCTGCTTCAATTTTTGTAGTAGCGATCAGTCCACGGCACTTCAAATTCCAGTGCACAAGCCTCTGCAGGTGTCAGATTTCTATTATGTTATTGGCCAAAGCAAGCCACCATGATTAAGACTAGAGTCACTGTCATAGGAAATTACCCAGGACATGGACGTGGACATAGGGGAGGCATCAATAAATTGTCATTACCGTAATAGTCTATTAGAGATTCTACTGTCAGCTGTCACTACTATCCAGTTTAATTCCTCTGAAAAATATCACCCTATTTTTTGAGTTCCTTGTTTCTTCATTTATAAAATAAAAGTTTAGACTTAATCAATCAGTTCTGACATCTTTTCTAACTTACAATTCTGTAAATACATGGCTCAAAAGCCTCAAAGCCTGAAGAGGAATAGACCTGCCTTAGTCTAGTATTATTTGTATATGAATGAAATAGAGAGTAATGTCATTTGGTAATGTCCTTCATTTTCACCTATAAAAATTAATTTTCATCATGGGACATTCATGTGCAATGTCACTTTATAAATCAAATAAAAGGTAATAAAGTAGAAACCACAAAAGATGTATTTATTACAGTAAGATGCTATGCTAAAAAATTTTCCCATAGCATCTTATTATTAACCTTATAACAATTCTAAGATAGAGGCCATATTATTTCCACTTTAACAAATAAGAAAACCAAGGCAAGAGAGAAAAAAAGTTACAGAGCAAGTAGATTGTGTTCTTATATTCAAACTCATGTTTTCCTCATTTTAAAGCCACTATTTCTATACCCTATCTGGAATGAAATGAAGTACTTGTGTTTTCAACAAACATTAATTCAGGCTATTCTGCACATATTAGAAGAAATGATGCACAAGAACAGTGAAATGTTGACTTTTTTATTATAGGGAACACTGTGATACTTCTATGTCATAATTTTTATGGTATCATCAATTTAATTCAATCTGTTGTGATAGGAAAAGTTAACCATCTCATGATCAGTAAGGTTTATGATATTATATGGATCCCCCTACCTCCACTGCTTGGGAAAATATAATAGGACTGGCCTTCTGACATTCAGACCTAGAACAAGGAATTTTCTGAGAACAATGGCGTGTCCCTTGTAAGAACAAAAGTCCAAAAAATGGATATCGAGTGAAAAGACATAGTCTAAAATCTGACTGTGGGATTCTGTAGACAGCACAGACTCCACTTTATCCCATCATATACATGGCAGATTCAGTAGTAAGTACTATTAAGCTGGCACCACCTCCATGGCTTTTGCATAGAGGCTGGAGTGTTCAGAAAGAGCACGATACATTCTGCTCAATACAAGATGAAATAGAATCATCATCACTAAGGGAGGACAATTTTAGTTTGTACTCTATGTACTGCATTAAGTTATTGGGTTTAATGTGATGGATATACAATATAAGTGTCTCCTTAACTCACCTAGCACAGAACTGCAGAAGCTTTCACTTAAAGATCTATATTATAAAGATCTATATCATAAACCCCAACCTTACACTGCGATGTTTTTATAGATACAGTGATTGCTTCCTGTAAAGCCCATTTA
>CM053506.1:12342934-12414124 GCA_028627145.1 Eidolon dupreanum | reverse complement strand
GCAGCCTTAGCTAACAACTTCAGTGCAGCCCTGTGAGGGACTCTGAAGCAGAGGATCCAACTAAACCATTCTTAGACTCCTGACACCAGAAAGTGTAGCATAATAAATATGTGATTTTTTTAAGCTGCTAAAAAAATAAAATTATGGGCACTGTTGTTAGGACCAAGAATCGGGGCAAAGACACAATCAAAGATGTGGTTATCAAAATGCTGATATCTCTGAAAGTGTTACAGTGATATCTTGTAGATCCCTTTCGCTAGACAAATGTATCCATCTGGATTTTAGAAATATTGAAGATGTGGTCTTACAGAAGCCTGATACGCATATAGTCTAGAGAGGTGTATTTGAAAAGAAGTGTGGTTGTGGCTTTTGGCATGTAGAATAGACTTAAATAAACTGTGCAAATATAAAATGATTCAAGTCTTTAAACCTTATTTGCAAATAAACTGAGTAACTTGAAAATGCAATTGGCAAATAGGCTACAATTAACAGATTACTCACAAATTTCTCCCAGACATGTCTGCTACTCAAAGTTTATCCTGTCTCCTCTGCTCCCTGAAACCTGTATACTTTTTGTTTTAACTGGATTCCAAGTAATGCCAGCCTTGTATTGCAACCATCATCACCTTGCATGATTCCTGCTTCTATCAGGCTCAAATAGATATGGCAGAAAACACATGGTTAAGTTACAAGCTGCAGAAAGGAGACTATTGTAAAACAGAAAAGACAGGATGACTCACCATTTCATTGTGTTCAGATACATGGTTTGGTGCTCTAGAGAGAGCTTTGAATAAAAAATGAGTTCTAATCATCAAAGTGAAAAGCAAAGAAAATATAATCATCTTTTATCTCCCATTTCCCGCACTTCAGTCACTAAATTTGAAAAGTATGGCATCACTGAGAAGAGTCATCAGTGCTTAATGTTTCCATGTCACTTCACTGCTCATGAAGGGACTGCCCTGATCTTGGAGATAACAGTGAGATTGAGCATATAGAACACCCAAGCAGACAGTTGTGACATCTCTGCACCAGGGTACTGCTGTGTGAAAGCTCAGTCTTTGTGACTTAGACACTGTAGATTTAGCCCACAAACTCTGTGGGGATGTCAGTTTGGAGGTAAGAGATGCTTTACTTGGGGGAAAGGAAAGGTCTGTATGTAAGCAAGCAAAGCGAGGCGCTGGACTGGGAAGCAAGAGGGGTGTGCTTTGGAACTGACGAACAAAGGCAAAACATATACATAGTTTTTTTGTTGATTTGTTTTCATATGCAAAATGAGGCCAAAAGAACATGAAACAGATGCTTTAAGTTTAAACACAAGTCTTTTCTTATTTCTGCATCTCTCAGTTTCATGTCTAAGCATTCCGTATCTCACACTTTAAGCTGTTTATGAAATCTCTGATACAGTGTCGTCTTGGCTTAGGTCGATGAGAAGAACAAGACACTTTAAAAACATATAAAGAACTCATAATTCAATAGTAAAACAAAACAAAAACTCCAAAAAATTGATTAAAAAACGGGCAGAGGAACTGAACACATACTTTTTCCCAAAGAAGACAAAGAGATATCTAAAAAGTACATGAAAAGATGCTCGGTGTCACTACTAATCAGAGAAATGCAAATCAAAAACACAATGAGATATCACCTTACACCTGTTAGAATAGCTATTATTAAAAGCACAAGAAATAACAAAAGTTGGTGAAAGTGTGGAGAAAAGAAAGCTCTTGTGCACTATTGGTGAGAAAGGAAATTATTGCAGCCACTATGGAAAACAGTGTGGAGATTCCTCGAAAAATTAAAAATAGAACTACCATATGATACAACAATTCCACTTCTAAGTATTTATAAAGAAATCAAAAACATTAACTTGAAAAGTTATATGTTACCCCTATGTTCATTACAGCATTATTTATAATAACTAAGATATGGATATAACCTAAGTGTCCATCAATGAATGAATGAAGAAAATGTGGCACAAACACACACACACACACACACACACACACACACACACTCACATCCCCAACACATACAATGGAATATTACTCAGCCATAAAAAAATTGAAATCTTGCTGTTTGAAGCAACATGATTGGACCTTGAAGTCATTATGCTAAATGAAATAGAAAACCAAGCTCTTAGATACAGAGAACAGATTGGTGGTTGCCAGTGGTGAAGCTTGGGTTGGGGTTAGTGGCTTGGGGAGTAGTAGTGAGTGAAAAGATGAAGGAGGTCAAAAGGTACAAACTTCCAGTTAAAAAATAAATAAGTCATGGGGATGTAATGTACAGCGTGGTGACTGGAGTTAATAGTATTATATTGTATATCTGAAAGTTGCTAAGAGAGTAGATAGTAAAAGTTATCATCAGAAAAAAATTGTGACTGTGTATGGTGATGAATGTTAACTAGACTTATTGAGGTGATCATCTTGCAACATATACAAATACTGAATTGTTATGTTGTACACATGAAAGTAATATAATGTCAACTGTATCTCAATTTAAAAAAGGGGGAAAAAAGAACTTCACTTAGATTAAGTTTAGTAAATAAGATTATCATCATTTCGTTAGATTTGAACTCAACTCTAGTGGACTTCTTTTAATTAGGCTAAGGGTAGGGGATCTCATTGATACTTCTTCAAATGCCACACCCTATCCTGCTCTCCCCCATGAGAGGTTTCAATATTAGTGTAGTTTATATTTTAGGATCCCTCACTTACAAGAGCCTCTGTCCAAAGGCCTCTTATTTGCTCATTCTAAGGAAATGTTTACTTTTATTTTTACAGTTTTATTTTCATCGTTTTGTATTTCTTTCTTTAAAGCGGTTTCTAAAATTTTAGCATTCAGGATCCCAGAAACTTGGCTCTTTCCCTGTCTTACTTCTATATAACACCTTGGGTTCAGAGTTACTGGCAGAAATCTAGAAACGCCACAATGACTCTGTTTCTGTGATTTCTCCTGACCTCCAAGCTCCCTAACTCACTTGAATGTTCTCAGAAATATAAAGTGGTAGTCATTACAAAAGTTAGGCAACCAAATTGTAAATTTGTCAGCCAAAAAATCAGCATATGGTTATGTGATAGAGTGAAAGCATGAAATATAAAATTCTGGGGGGAAAGCACTTTAAGATTAATATCTTAGCAATATCATGGAGCCTAGCACAGTCATTGACCCTAACTCCATGGTGGATGTTAAACAGGAAAATTATTTTTAGAGAAATAGTTTTAGAAAAAGAACAAATAGATAATTTACTAACCAGGATGATTATGGACATTTAAAATGTGCAGTAAAGCTGACACACAGATATATTACTTGCTTTTTCTCTTCACCATCACAAAAAAATAAAATCGTAATTATTTTCTATCTAAAAAGCAATCCAGAAAGAACAGTTGACACACAGTCCAATTTGAAGTGAAATGTGACAGAAAAAAAAACTACCGATTTTAAGGAAAGGGAAGAGGCAAGAGGAGAGAGCCCTCCTGATGCCCACCAGAAGATATGACGATTAAGAATAAAAATATGATTATTTTTAAATGCTTCTGGCTGTTTTACGAACATGAATGGATTCAAAGCAAGTGCCTACTGTGGGTGAGAATTGACTCCTGGATCTTTTCCTGCCTGTGAGCCAAACTCAACATACCTTATCACCTCATTAAGAATTCATCATAATGCCAACTCTCTACGGATACGTTCTATCGCAGATGTCTGGATAAAAGGCAGGCATTCTGACAATTTCCAGTACCTGCTCTTTGCATTCCTATGGGGTTTCAATTTTCTTTACAGATACTCTACAATATTTTAGAATGGGTCCTGTTACTACATTTCCCATTAGTTTGGAAGATCTATGAGAAAATGAACTAAGCATTCTATTTCCTTTACCACTCTTAATAATTCTATTCAGTTCAATTCAATAACAATTTGTTGAGCATGAATTACCTTACAATCTTTTTACATTGCTGAATTGAATTTTTACGTTATCTCTTACAGTGTTTAATTTTTCATGTATTTATTCTGTGACTTCTCGGCTAAAAGTTTTTTTTTTTTTTAGTGAAAGCTATAATAAAATACTTTTCAATGTTAGATACTTCTATATCAGAGTGCTTACTCTATATCCACACAAAATGATGAAATGGGGAATCTGAATATGTATAAAACTCAAACATGACCTCATAGAAAATGCCATTATTAGTCTTGTAAGAGCAGTGTTGATACATTTAAATGTCTTTATCCCATATAATGCAGAGAAAAAAAGAGTGCCAGAACATAAACATGTTCCTTTGCTCCACTCTTTCTAGTTTATTTGCTACAGTTTGAATGATGGTGAAAGTATTGACTACTACATTGCACTGTAGAGACAACGTAAAGCTAGCTCCCCAAGAGTTGGCCACTAAAATTAAAGATAGCTTATATGAATAACTAGAAAGTAGAGCCATTCCTGGCTAAAATATCTTGAAAAAAGAAGGTGGCTATACTTTAAATCCAAGACCCTGAAAATTAAAATGGACACAGCTTCCTGAAAAATACACTATCTCTTCCACTTAAAGTAGCAGCTTCTTTCACTTTACGATTTGGCTCAACCAGCCTTTTATTTATTAAAAGACACCAACAAGAAGGTGCAACGGCAATTCACGGTTAGAAAAATCTGACAGAGGACTTGTACTCTAAATCTATAAATAATACCTACACATCAATAATATTATGTTAAAAAATAGATAATCCTATAGAAAAAAATGAAAGAAAACACCTTGAACAAACACTTTATTAATGAAAATATCCAACAGATGAATAAAAACTGGAAAAAATCACAACTCCTGAATTCATCCAGGAAATGCAAATTAAAATCATAATCAGTTCTTACTCTGTACCAATAAGAATTGCTAAACTATGAAAGACGAATATAAAAGTGCCAGCAACAATGTAGACCACGCAGAACTCACATATCGCTATTAGCAGTGCAAATTAATGTAGCCCTTTTGCTATTTGGATTTGCTAATATAGATGACATGTCTAAGATATCCATACTAACTGAGATGGCCTTTCTAGTCTTAGTTTTACCCAAAGTAACATAAGCATGTGTTTACCAAAATACCTGTATCAGAATATTCATAAAAGCACAATTTGTAATATATCCATGGATAAGAAATTATCTAGATTCCTACCGGCAACAGAGAAGGTAATTAATTAAATTATATTTATAATTTAATACATTTATATATTATATTATATTATATTATATTATATTATATTATATTATATTATATTATATTATTATAATGTTTATATGTAAATGTGGTACATTTGCCAAATAAAATATTGTACAATACAAATTGATGATTTACAACAACATAAAACAATATGAAGGATATTCACAAATGTAACATTGAGAGATAAAGTATGAAAACAGGCAAAACCAATCTGTGCCCTTACACATCAGGATGATGGTTGTTCTTGGTGGGGTAGACTATTGTGAAGCAAGATAGGAGTTTCTGAGGGAATTGACAGCATTTAGTTTCTTGAGCTCAGTGCTGATTATATGGGATTGTTCAGTTTCTAAAACGCCTTGTGCTATAATTGTATGCTGTGTGTCCTCTTCCATATTTATACTACACTTTCAAAATCTCCCTTGCTTGATCAAGCTGCTTTCGCATTTGTGAAGTCCTGCCCTCCTTCAGCTCATCAGCTTCTCCTCTGCTTTTCATATCATCTGACATCTGTAGGAGATTCTGCCTCTCTCGTTTTTTTTTTTTTTTCTCTTTTCTGGCCCTGTCCTTTTGTAGCTTCCTTCATAAATCTTTCATGTTGCTTCTCCTCTCTTCATCTTACCAAATGTTGAAAGAAAATTCATAGTTCCTGTACCTTTTTGTTTCTTCACATATTATCCTGTTTTCACTCATTCTGTATTTTCCCATGGGAAAACATGGATTTATATGGAATATATACAAATATATACATATTTAAGAGTAAGAGTTGTTGATAGGGACAAAAACCTAATTAACTACCATACATCTTTGAGATAACGATCCTTCTAGATGCTGCTAGAGGCAGAAGCCTAGGACCGCTCTTTCTACTCTGCCATCTTGACTTTGTATCCACTCTCTTTGGGTACAATCTTCAGGGAATGCGCCCTGGAGAAGGCCATTTGCATTTGCAAAGGGTTGGGAAGAAAAAGAGTGGGCAGCACTCCTTTAGTGCATGATGGCAGGAGCTTGATACTATACATTGAATAAAATAAGATATTACACATCATGTATTAATTACCACAATGTTAAGAAATACTATCTCTGCTCTCAGAGATGACAAATGTAAATAAATGGAATTTAGAAATATTGCTTGCCAATTTTACTTCATTCAGAATACAAATTATAAATGTACTTCCTCTTTATTCTAAAAGGGCAACTATTATTTTGGAGGAGGGGAACTTCTAATCTTATGCCAGAGAATCATGATAATTCTGGAACACAAGAATTGTTCAGTGGGTTTTACCATCAAGTTCTACCATCACTAGCATATCTGCTTTAGTCCTTGGCAGATACTCTTTTAGAGTCTGGCAGGAAAAGTGACACTAAGTGACTTTTTTAGTTTGTCATTGTCACTGTTTCCTCTATACCACCTTTCTACAAATGCTCTCTACATTTCTCATGTGTTATGTGCCATAGGTGAGGGCCCCTAATAGCAGAATGTTTAGTTCCTTGAACTTGAAATAAAACTCCTTGAATTTTTTCCCTAGCTTGATTAAAGTACAATTGACAAATAAAAATTGTACATATCTAAGGTGTACAATGTGAAGTTTTGATATATGTATGCATTGTGAAATGATTATCACACTCAAACTAATTAATACATCCATAGCCTCACATAGTTATCATTTGTGTGTGTGTGTGTGTGTGTGTGTGTGTGTGTGTGTGTGTGTGTGTGTGTGTGTTGAAAACAGTTATGACCCACTCTCGGGGAATTTTAAATATATGATATGTTATTAACTACAGTCGCCATGCTGTATATTAAACACTTAGAATTTATTAATCTTATAACTGAAAGTGTGTACTATTTTATCAATGTCTCTCCATTCTCCCCGCTGCTTGTCCCAACCCCTGGCAACCACCATTCTGTTCTCCGCTTCTGTGAGTTACACTTTTTTTAGATTCCACATGTAAGTGGAATAATGCTTGTCTTTCTGTGTCTAGTTTATTTCACTTAGCATAATATCTTCCAGGTTTATCCATGTTGTCACAAGTGACAATATTTCCTCTTTTTTTATATATAAACAATAATATTTCATTATTGAGATATATATATACATATATATATCCCATTTTGTTTATTCATTCATCCACAAGTTTAAATCCTAAATCCGTGACCATATGATTTCCTTTTCCTTAACTTCCATTTCCTTATCTGTAAAATAGGTTTAATCATAGCTATAAAATCAGTGTTGTGTGTTAACCAAATAAACAATCCATGTGAATACTTAAAAATATTGTCAACTTTTCTACTTTTGCTAATTTATTTATTGCACAACTGTCTTCCTTGAATTAGGAGAGCCCTCTTTCCTTATGTCTATGTACCCTCCACTTCGGTCAGATCATCAAACATAAACTCATTTTATATCCACTATGACAAAACTTTGACAGAACTAAGTTGTTTCTCCTGCTTGCTGTTGAATACAGATGTCCCCAGAAGGTTTCCCTAACTCTCATAATCTGGATAAAAACTGATGCACCCACCACCATTTGGAGGTCTGAAAACTCACCCAAGATATTATCTTACTCTCATGGGGCTTGTGTTTTCATTGAGTGCCCCTAAAATTCATTCAAAAAACTGATAGGTCAAAATTATATTCAAACAATACCTAGATGTTATTTGCCATTTTCTCTCTCCTCTCTTAGTATTTTCTAACATTAGTTAAAATTTCATATTTGAACAATTTATAAATGTGTTATTTAATCATTATATATGTTGTATTTTACTAAATATGTTATTGCCAATATTATTATGGTCATTCAGAATAATATAATGATTGATACTCATCTTTTAAAATGTATTAAAATTTGTTTTATTAAATAGAAAATGATCTATTTGAATCAAGTATCTTATGCACTGAAAAAAGTGTTGTACTCTACAATGGGAAGTACTGTTCTATGAAAAATTGGATCAAGTGGTTTTTCAAATCTATGTTTCTGTTAAATTTTTTTGTCTGATGTTTCTACCTATTGCTGAGAGAAGTGTTTAAAATTTCTGAATGTGACTGGAGATTTTTTTCTTAGATTCTCTCTCTCTTTTTTTTTGCTTTATGCATTTTGTAGCTTTCTTATTATGCATATACTTATATGGTTACATCTTTAGGATGAATGTTGTGCTTCTTTATTGTGAAATGTCCTCTATCTGATTCAGTGCATTTGGAACTCAGGTCCCTGTATTTTGGAAGGGAAGCATTCCCATCTCTCATTTCACAGAGCTTTGTCTGGGAAATTGTCCCTCTGCCCTATCAATAGGTGGGAATCATCAGCAACTCATCCTTCACTTGTTGAGGCTGAGATGCTCCCAGAGGATTCTAGAATAACACTTCTAGGGGTATGAGTTGCAATTGTTGGTGTTGAAAAGTTTGCTTTTTTTATTTCAAGTGACAAGAGAGCTCCTTATATCATCCTGAGATAAGAGTGCTCCCTGAACATCAATATGGCATGTACGGCCAATTATAGTTACAAAGGTTTTAGAGGATCTGAAGAGCCCTCACTCTCTGGTCCAGCCAGTAGAGTTATGATATTCAGCTTTTGATTTGGATTTTAAATGAAAGCCAAAGTCAGAGACACAGATCTTGTTTTGCAATCATGTGTTCAGTAATAAAGAAAAAGTAAATGTGCACTAATACATACTAAAAGCCATGAAGCCACATCGTTTTTTTGTTTTTATTCTCTGCCTATTATTGTTGGGTACAGTGAGCCCATACTATGCTTTGATATCTAAGGATAAAAATTATTTGACAAGGAGTGAGAAATTCAGACAATTCAGATGAATTTGGATTCTGAGAAATGATTCAACTTTACTTCTCTATAGGGATAGGAAAATCAATAATGTTGTGACTTTTTGGACCTCAGTTCCTAGGTAGTCCACATATTACTGATGTCACAGATTCTGACACTGATCTTGCCTCAGGAGTTTATCAATTGTTGCTTCGATTTACATAAGGTAAAAATAATATTATCTCTATGAGGTTCATTGACTAAACTGGTACTTGAGAATACTGGTTTTGCCAAGATCAAGAAACCTCAGTGAAAATATCATTTTGACATTCAGGTATGTATGATCTATAATGATGGCCCAAATCAGCTGTAACTACCTACAATTTCCTAATGGGAGTCTTCACTGAAAATTCTGACAGTAATAGAATCTGGAATAGCCATGAGTGATAAGACGTAGAATTGAAGTGTCCTAGAATTTTCCACTAGACACGGTAAGTCTCCAAACAATAGTCTACAATCCAGGGGATCCCAAGGAACCATAGGCAACAGATCAACAGATAATCAAGAACAGGGAATGGAGGCTAAACAAAGGAGGAAGTCACGGGCACTTCTTGGTGTTCTAGGCAGAGGATTCAAAACCTGAGAGCCAGCACATCAGCCAAAGTAGTATTGGCTAGTCAACTGATGTTCAAGATAAACCCAGGCTCAAGATAAACTCAGGCACATGATAATGATCCAACCTTAGGTTGCTGCTTGAGTTTAGATTCAGACAGGCAGTCAGATGAACCTTATTCACAACTGGGACGAGATAGAAATACTAAGCCCCAAAAGTACCTTACACAGAGAAGAATTTGGAGTTAGGTAGGGTAGGTGTTGCATTTCTGTGACTGGGTGGCAGTTTCTTGGGCTCCAGAGGTGGAAGTCTAGAGGAAGCAGATATCCAGTGCTCATGTCTAAATAGAAGGAATAAAATTCCTGCTTCTGATATAAGTTATGAGATGCCAGGCCATTTGTAGACACTGAGCCTACCAAGTGACAAACAACAAACAAACAAACAAAATTGTAACTTCTTTGTTACTTTATGCATTTCAAGGGAAGTTAAAGCTTTTTGTTTTCTTTTTCAGCTGAAAGATTATCTCATTTCTTGTATTTACTGCTCTTATCTATACTTTGCAGAACAGATGACATTTGTAGACAAGATAGAAAGGCTATTTTTCTCCTTGAAAAGGATGCACATCCCTAAATAAAGTTAATTTTTCTTAACAACAAAATGCAAGAATGCATGACTGATGAATCCTGCATGCATCAATCAGCTATTCCCCTCCTCATACCCTCCACTGAGGGGAAGGCATGTCCTTGTTTTACCTGAAAAGGAGAATTGCTCACCCAGGAATTATAGTCATTTTATTTCATAATTATTCTCTATCTTATAAACCCAAATGGAAGTTTAATGTGAATGGAATGGGGTACTCCATGAACATCCTGAGAAAGTTGGCATGGCTGTGGATATCAGGCTGAAAGCTCTATGCTGTGGAGATACTGGCTATTGGGCCATAGCTGACCAAAGCCTTTGCTGTTTGATCCACCTGAGCCTCAATTTACTCAAAATGAGAGAAGAATTAGCTTAAATGATGTGAAAAATTCTTTCCTCCTTAATCACATAGGTCCATCTATGGGCCTATGAAGTATATATTAACACATTCCAGCATATTATTATCAGAGCATCTCTATATGTATGGATGTTAGCTTTTGTTGGTATTCCAGATATCTCATAGGTATTTAATGCATGAGCAGTATTATTGCTGACAAAATAAAATTGTGTACCTTCTGTATACTGTTTGAAGATGATGGATACTTTAAGAAGTATGGAATATACATATATTACATTATTCCCTATTTAGTTTTCTGGAGAATATATTTGTTATATTAGCATTATATAGGCTATAAAATGTCATTTCCTTGTAGTCACCCTTTTTTTGGGTAAAATGATTATTCAATGATCTCTCCCCATTGCTCTACAGCATAATTTTCCTTATCAAGCTATCTATTCCTGATAATCATTTTACCTCTCCACATCTTAGTTTCCTCTTTTAGTAAAATAATAGGGTTGGATTAGAGCAATATTTCCCAAAATGAGTTTTTTAAAATGCACTATAAAAAAGAGTCCTGTAGTCGAATGTTTAGAAAATGCTTCATAATATGTTCCTTTTTAGAAATTTGACTTTTACATCAATGCATTAGAGGCTCTAAGAAGTATGACAAGGAAGAAACCTGTTTAACTTTAATTATCTCAGTTTATCTTAGACTTAATATTTAACTATGTAATTCTTTATTTCTGAATCATAGCAATTAATAAAGGGCTATTAGAGGCAATGATCCCTGGATTCACACTGATTACATATGAAAATATATAATTTCCTAGGTTTCTTGGATTGTTTATGTGCATTAAAATTATAGTGTTGCCAGAGGATCTTTAGGACAATGAAAATACCCTGTATAGTACTATAATGATGGATACATGTCATTATATTTTGACCAAACCCAAACAATATACAACACCAAGAGTGAATCCTAATGTAAAAATCAGACTGGGTGTTAAAGATGTGTTGATGCAGGTTCATCAGTTATAACAAATGTACCATTCTAGTGGGGGATGTTGGTAATGGGGAAGGGTGTGTGGGAGGTGTACTGGAAATCTCTTTTTGCTAAATTTTGCTGTGAATCTAAAATTTCTCTAAAAAATAAAGTTTTTTAAAAAAAATTATTGTTACAATATGAGATTGCCCAATTGTAACAGGATTTATAACTTCTCATTATGAGATAGCCCTTTCTATCCATTTTTTCCCTATTTTAGGGGGAAAAACTGGTTTAATAATGTATACACAACCTCTTTCTCTCTTCCCACTCTTAGGAGTGAGAGCGTGTGTGTGTGTGTGCAAATCTTTCCTACACTTTAAGGTCAGATAGCAGAGAAGAACATGAAGTTGGTGTGTCTGGTCATCATAATACTCTAGCCAAATTAACCCTTCTGTGTATTAGTTTTCTTATTTGGAAAATGGATTCAAGAGTAGCTGCCCTGTCTCACTCTTATGATTGTTAAAAATAAAATCTAAAATCAGTCTTAAAATTAAATAGCTTCTCATTTTAGAGAAACAAATGCAGAATAAGGAGTTGAATTTAAATTTATAAAAATTATGGAAATTTTAGATGAGAACTCTTTTTTATTTCTTTAATACAAGACATATCAAGTACCTTTAGAATTTCAAAAGAGATAATTTTAGAACAGAAATAAATGAAGTAATTGCACCAAGCTTGTTATTTTCAAGATCACCCAAGCAGTAACTAAACTAAAATTACTGATGATAATACATCTTAAACAAGGGATTGCAGATGCTAAAGGATGACACCATCACAATAGTTTCTTAAAGATATGTGGCAGCATTTAAAGACAGTTTTCACTTTTGAAAGCTGAAACTCAGAGTCTCAGAGCTGAAAAAAGGCCATCCAAGTGATCTAACCTAGCCTCTTTCTTACTATCCCCTACACAGTCCAACACAGATGTTGTCCAGAATGACAATGGATCTATCCAAAATACATTCCGTGTTTTCTCTTGAGAGGGATAACCTGCTCTAGTCTGTCCTACTATATTCTTTAATAAAGGACATTATGGAAAATAGAATGCTTTCCAAATACAAAATGATTATATGACACCTATCACTGATCTGATTTCATGAGGACAGTCATCTCACATTAAAAAAAAATACGTACACGTACCCCCATTTAAAAAAAAAAAACACCCTTGCACAGAACCTTTAGCTATTATAAAAAGTGTTTGAAACACCTAGGCCTGAATGGGGTCATTTTTTTAAATCAATTAATTTCATTGTATCTTGGAAAGAAAAATGAAATTCCAATGAAAAGATTTAAACTGTGTTTGCAGAGTTGGTTTTGCCCAACACCATTATGTCCCCAAACCTTAGCCATTCTCTGGGAATCAGGCTTTCTGTATACTTTTGCTTCAAGCTTTATCTTCATTTCGAGAGTTTTCTCCACTATTAAACACTGACACTATGGTCTAAATTTCCCTGTGTGCCCTCTGATTAGACGATATGTCTTTTGAAGGCAAGGGTTATATCATTGTCTTCTTTTGCTGGTTTCTCAGCCTTTAGAAGAAGTAAGGCAGGAAAAAGTTGTATAAATATTTATTGAATATATTAAGATATGGACATATGGGTAAGTAGATGGATTCTAATTTTATTTTTTAATTATTTAAAAACTTTTTCAGAGGTAACCACATCCTGAACTTCACATTATTATTAATTTGCATCTCATTTTACTGTTTGTAAATCAATCTCTAAACAATACAGTATTGTTTTGTTTTCAAAATTACCATATTTTTCCTCCTGCAGCTTACTTTTACTCACTTGAGAGATTCTAATACATCTTTTAACTGCTCAATAATATTTTATTATACAAATATAGCATATTTCATTTATACATTTTTATATTGATCAAAATTTGGGTTTTGCCCTAGTTTTCTCTTTTAACGATATGCTGCTATGTATTTTTATACATGCCTTGGATTGCATGAGTAAAGTGGTTTCTCTAGGAACTAGCCCTAGGAACAAAATTGTTGAACCATAGAACGTACATATAATCAGCTTTACTAGGGATTACACCTCTTCAAAACCATTATTCAATTTACACTCCTATGAATTCTCATTTTATAAAACTTCAATTTTCCCACACTAACTCTCAGCATTTTGGGCACCAACTTCTACCAGAAGATAGTACCCTCCCAGACTTGCTTAAGGAGGTATCATCTCAAAGCTCTTAAGAAACTTCCTATAGGTTTAAGAGCAGAGAACTGGACCTGCCCTCTTCTGACTGAGTTCAATTTCAATGCATGACTCGAAGTCACAGTGGTGCTTAGTGTCTGAAGTTTAAGATTTCTTTCCTTGTCAGCCTCAACTGTTTGCAACTCATTTATCGTAAACACGAGGTCTACCATAATTGAAGGCTACTGTTAATGGCACAGAAAGGCCTGCATTTATCTAAATTGATCTGTGTTAACAGAAACAATCATGTGCCTGTTCACTTGTTTCTGGTATACCTGTTCTAAGAGTGGTAATATCCTGTTACACTATGCTGTGGGTTCAGAGCCGTTCAGGGCGATAGCACGGCCGCTGAGGTTCTGAGGTTTCAATTTATTATCTCTACATTCAATTTATTAAATATCATAATGCCTCAGAATAAACTTTAATTAAAAATTCAGACTGCATTATTCAAGTCATATTCAAAGGAAAGCTTATATTAGGTAAATTTTTTAATTAAATATTTGCTACCAAGAATGACTCATTCTATTTAGAGCTGGTGGTCACTACTGGTATATCTCTCTCTTCTAACAGTTGTTTTTCACCTCGGAGTCCTCTGAAAATAGTATTCTCTCAAAATAGATGAGTATTCCATGAGGTTTTATATTTTTTGTTGTTTATATGATTATTTTCTATGCACCTACACTGGCTTTTTTTTTTTAACCAATGAAAATTTTAGATGTGTTTGTGTTGTTTATTTGCCTTTACTGAACAAAACATGAATATAGAGAAGTGAACAAATCATAAGCGCACAGTTAATGTATTTTTACCAAGTGATTGGAGCTTGTGACCAAAGCATAGATCAATAAATAGAACATTACCCAAAGCTTTGAAGCTCCCTGGATCCCTCTTTCAGGCACTCCCCAACCTCCCAACTAACTGTTTATCTGGTTTTTAAATACACACAATACATGAAGTCAAACAGAAAAAAAAAAAGTCAACCAGAAAGAAGAAATAACTCAAGGTCACATAAGGGGGACAAAATTTAGTACCAGAACTGCATCGCTACATGCCACTTCCCTTTTCTCACATAATCTATAATGAGGGAACCAAAGAAGTGAAATGATCTGGAAAAAATATATTATTTTAGCAGCAATGCCAGATTTCTCTTGGAGAGATAAATTTCTGGATAAAATTTGGATAAGAACTTGGGTAAAAGTTGAACCTCCCTCACCTCACGCAGCTCACTTGCCCAAGTGCTAAGGGATGTCAAGGTTTCACAGGGACAAAGGTTCTATGAGTAATAAAGGTTAATTTGGACTCCTTAGAACAGCACCAGAGGCAGTTGAGGAGTAGAAATAGATGTGGGAGGCATACCTATATGCTTTGCAAATGAGCGCATTCTCAGCTACCCTTCCTCAAAAAGTCTTCAATAACATACAGTGTATTCATAAATGCTTTTAATTATTGTTGTTTTGCTGTTGTTAAAACAGAGCTCTGGCATGCATTTCAACTTAGAGCCCAGGTAACTCAGGACAATTACATCCCAACTTTCTCATCAACTCTAAGTCAGAGTTTGTTCAGGAGAATAAATGTGGACTCATAACATCTCTCACCTCACTTTTCTAAATAGCAGCCAACATGTGGAGGGATGAACTTTCTAAGGCCATGGCATAGAGAGGTTCAATCCAATTTCACCCAGATTTGAAAAGGCAAGAATGCCCCCAGCTGACATTGACTGATGTTATACAAGCAAATCGGCAATTAAGTGCAGAATAAATACCAGCATTAGATGAGGTGACATAAAAAGTAGGGTCTACTGTAAGCTGAGGAATGGGAGGCTTGTCGGGTGGATTTCTAAGCAAAGATGAATTTTCCAGAGGAAATGACATTTATGCTAAAGTCTGAAAGATGGAGAGAAGAACGCAGAGTAAAAATGGATGAGATTTTGATATGTTTAGAGTCAGGCCAGGAATTGAAAAAGAGAGAAAAGAGCCTTGGAACATGGCTTGAAATTAGAGATTTCTTGGGTTTTTGTTTTGTTTTGTTTTGATTTTTTGTTTGTTTTATCCTAAGTGGCAAATGCCCATAGATTCTGCCATCCAGTTTTCTCCATGGAGACACATTATTGAAGTACTCAACTTTGACAGTAAGTCCCTCTTAAAGAGAAAGAAATTGGCAATCTCTGAGAGTGGAAAGATCGGGACTAGGACACATCTACAAAGTCCACTTTGACACTCTACCCCATATGGGTAACAAAATTTAAAATTGCCTCAGCAGCTGGTGAAAGCTGAGAGGATGTGGAATAGTCAGGAAGAGAAAGGAGAGCATGTCATAGGTCCAGGGATTTCCACCTTCATAGGCTATAACTGAGTTGTGGAATCTGACACCTGTCCAGTCAATCTTAAGGAATCTGGTGAATATCAATAACATAAAAGTGATGTCTATAATTTATATTGCTCAGGAGAGTGTTGTGATCACTTGAGTTTCTGATAGCTTAAATGAATCATTTTTGGTCCTCTGAGAAGTAGTTGCCAACATGGGGTGAGATGTGTAAGAAATTTTGGAGGAAACGTCTGTTAAAAGTAAAAGGAGAGGGAACAGGAGTCAATGGAGATCAATTTTAAACTACGATGCAGGTATGAAACCTGTGAAAGGAGAGCAGAAAAAAGGTAGATTGGAAAGAACTGCTTCAAACTGCAGCCTGGTTCTGAAAAAAATCTCTACCAGCCCCAGTTTCTACAATGGTGCAGAGGAATGATGTCACCAAGATGATGACATAGGTCATTCCCAACTTCACTTCCCCTCACAAGAAGACCAACTAACAATTATTTGTGGACTAAAGGTGCCTAAGAGTCTACCTGGCAATGGTTTAAGGTTTGACTGAATTTTATAGGAACATTCAGAAAAGAGATAACCAACCCCTAAATACCATACCACACCTCTCCTTTGTCCCAGACCCACATTCCAGTCCAAGGAAGAGTATAGGAAAATAAATTAGGATATTTTCTTTTATGAAAATACATTGAGAAATTTATCATCCAAAGGACCACTGGCATGTGTGAAGGTCAGTCATTGCTGGGAGAACGTAAGATAGTAGAGTTTCTTGGGTGTTGTTTCCTGCTTTGTCTTCTCACGAACTCACCTCCACTTCAGTGAATCATATATCATTCCATCAGATCATGGATCTGAACCTAATGCCTCACATTTTCTTCCCACATTCTGTGTTTCAATAAAATTGATACACTCTCTATGTACTGAGTACAGTGAGCGTTAAGTAAAATATTACATAAAGTGCTTTAAGGCATTTTATGGAAGACTTAAGAACCAGTTACATGTCTTTACCAAAAATACATTTGAAAAATCAACCAAATCCTCCCTTTATATATCTCTGAGACAGTGGATATTTCCAGTTCTATAGTGATCATAAATGAGGAATTAATATAAATAATCTAGCATTAATTTTTTAAAATCTTTATCTTCAGAAAAAATATAGTCTTTCAAGAGATAATTTGATGTTGAAATGTATATACAATTTCCCTCTCCATGTCAAACCCATGCAATTAGATTTCAGTGTATATTTTTGCACTCCCTAATAATTAATGTAGAAAAAAATTAAGATAAAGACAAGATCTCTTTTGTACCAAATATATGTCATAATCTCTCTTATTCTAGAGTATGGAAAATTCTCTCCACTAGTGTCCAAAAAATCATTCTACCTGAAAAAGCTGTGTTCATGCTGAGATGGATTGGAAATAAAAGCAGTAAAGAAACAGGATAACGTTAATATTAAAAAAATTAAACATTCTGTAACATCTAAGACTGAGCTTTCAAGCTGTTATTTAGTTTTATTATTAGCAGAGTGACTGTGGGCAGATGGCTTAATGTCTATAAGCCTCAGTATCCTCATCTATAAAATGAGAATCAAAAATATATCTAATTTGTTGTGAATTTCAAATGAAAAAATGCTTACTGTATGCTCAAGAGCAAGTATTCAATAATCAACAACTATTACAGGAAAGCAGTAAGTGTGGTAATTACCATGATTGATTCTGACTCAGATTGTCCAGACTAGAACACTTATTAGCTGTGTGACCTTGTAACGTTATTAAATATTGCTGAACTTCCATTGTCATTTCTGAAAAATGGTGTAATGACATAAACTATCTCACACCGTTAAGGAAGTTAAACAATATAGGATGTGTAAAGACCCCAGAAGAGTGCCAGGCATACATTAATCACTTAGTAAAAGTCAGTTAAAATTATCATTATTACTATAATTGCTGTTCTAAGAATAAAAACGTATTTCATTTACCAGCAAGCATCGGCTCAGAGATTATAGACTGCAGAAATGAGACCTTTGCCTTAAGTTAAAATGTTAGCGAATAAAAGAGGCTATTGCTGGAGAGGAAATGTCTCTCTTCTAAACAGAGTCACAACAACCTCTTAAACTATTTCTAATACTGTTGTTGACACTTGGACCTCCTATGTCCTAAGCAGAGTCTCCTTAATGTGCACCCCCTGTTCTCTCTGGAGCCCTACTTTGAGGCTGAAGCAATCATACAAAACTTTCAAGGAGGGAGAGCCATCTAGTTATGGCATTCATTCATTCATTGGATTTGCCATTTTTAAATATAAAAGTTCCTAAATTATTAACTTTATGCAAAGTGATATTTGATGGCAAAAGTAATATCTGCATGAAGTATTAAGTGATTTTTATGAAAGAAAGCCAAGTAATTTGACAGAGTATAATAATTACACTGTCAAAGAATACAAGTTTCCATTTTCTTAGTGAAATCTATATTGCATGGTTTTGGTTTCACATGCTGTCACTAAGATGGTAAGATTTATTTCTCCTTCAATTGCATAATGGCTGAAGTTTTGTGGAAAATGTATATGCAATGCCTGCTTTTCAGAAAGATGCCAAATCCATGGCATTGCTTATTTATTCACTGATGTGCACAATAAGAGGCCAACTTACATTCCAAATGAACTGGAGAACAGACATTGTGCTGATCAGATAGGCTAACATATAAATGATGATCTATTAATAGTGGAAAGACTACAATGCACCTTTCCAAAACAGCTTTCCACTGAACTGGAGCTCAAAGCAACTGCCCACCAAAGAATGTTAGTTTTATGGCTCATGCAAAATTTGTGAGCAGTCTCCCCTTTTAACCAAAGAAGTTTCACACATAAATCATAAAGAGGCAGACAACAATCTAGAACTGAGGATCAAGGGATAAAATTAATAGTGGCGTACCTCCTTGGATCAGTCATTTGTGTCATTCTATGTAAATCTAGTTTGTCAGCATTTATTCCAACTCCTCAAAGTCTGTATCTATTCAACATCATTCATTGAAAGATATTCAGAAAGTACAAAGTAGATGTCTCATTTTATGCTAGGCCCTGACAGCAAGAAGCAGTCATCAGCATATGCTATCTCCCATTCCTCGGAATTTTTATAACCACATTGGAGAATTAAAATTTGTGTTTGTGAAAAACTTTTAATTTTTTTAATTAAAAAATTTAAAACTTGGGCATATGTACTAGGAATTAGAGCACTGTGTAAGGATGGGTTTCTGAGGGAATCAAGGAATTTGCCAGCACAGAAAATGATGCAGAGAAAGTCTACATCAGTTGGGGGACAAGTAGGAGACTTTTAATATTCTTTCTCACAATATCCCTGACTCCATTGTGCTTGCAGTAGGGGCCTATGAAATAGAAATGAGAGAATGAACGTGGTGATTTCTGTTCCTTGCCCTATTTTTGGCCTCTTCACCTATGATTATGGCTGGGGCCTTCACTTTATCTGTGATTCTGATTCTCACCCCAGCATCTTTATGTGAGGATTCAGTGTGCTTATTCTAGTGAAAATGTCTTATATACTGTCTTGGACTGTGTTGATATAAGATGTATAAAAAAAAAAATACATTTGATATCCATAGCACAGAATTTGTCATGGATATCACATGGGGAAAAGAGCCGAATTCTAACCTTTCTTTTCCGTCTTTTCCATAACCACTTCCCCTGCTATATATATATATGACTTCATTCATTCTCCTTCCCTCAATCTTATTTCTTGGTCTTTCAAGAGCTGAACCCAACTTAATTGTTTCCTTTAATTACTCCTCAACATATTACCCAAAAAACATTGAAGCTGACTGTGGAGATAATCTTCTGTTGGCTTTGAAGAAATAAGCTTCTGCTGTGAGAGAGTCACTTGGCTAGACCCCTTAGCTGACCAAGTAGCTCTTCGACTTGGTTGCTGTTTGCTGAAAGAGTCCATTAAGCATTTACTCTAATGTTCAGCAATTCTTGTGGAAACATTTACAGTGATGAATGAATTAACAGTTTGCCAACCCCTTCACAATAATTCCAATTTATCTGCTAAAAAAAGTTTTTCTACAGATAAAACTTGCCCACGTTGTCTGAGCCTTGAAGGAATTATATTTGTATTCACTTTCCAAATAAGACTTGAACTCAAAGGGTGAGTGAGTAAGAAAGAAAACTTTTAAAAAAAGTCTGAGAAAGAAATAGGGGAAAAAAGTAAGAACAAAATGGGAGCTTTCTAGAAAGTCACAGAAATGGAGTAGAACAGGAGGAGGAAGAGGAGAGAAAGCACATGGGTGAGACTGACTATGAGAAAGAGACTAAATGGAGGTCCAAGAAAGAATAAGGAATGAAAAGGGAGAAAAAAGATTAAAAAAAGGAAATAGAAGAAAATAGGAGAGCTTTCAGAAAGAGGGAACTTGGTCAGTGTGCCTCTGTTCTGTTGTTTTCTTTCTCTTCATTGAATTATTGAATTAACATTTATTGAACATTTACTATTCCTTGGAGGGCTGGGCTAAGCTCTATGAATATTAATAAAGAGAAATCTCATTTAAATTGGAGTTGGGAGGGACTGTAGTGCAGGGTTCCTCAACTCCCAAGTCATGGATGGGTAGTGGTCTGTAGCCTGTTAGAAATGGGGCTGCACAGCAGGAGGTGAGCAGTAGGCCAGCAAAAAAAAAGCTTCATCTGTATTTGCAGCCACACCCCAGTGCTAGCATCACCGCCTTAGCTTCACCTCAGATTATCAGGTGTTAATTTTCACAGGAGCACCTATCCTTGGTGCCAGAAAGGTTGGGAACTACTACCATAGGGGGCGTTATCACACCCTACCACTTACCTTCAATTATGCCGAACAGGAAGAGATGTACTTTCCATCTCTAACAAGGAGATCTTTTTCTATTCTACCGCAGCAGGGAAAAGGAGGATCTTCTCTGCCTGGCAACCACTCAGCCAATGAAAGACTAGTATAACTCAGCCAATCAAAAGCCACTATATTTTGAACTCCCGGTGTCCTCCAATGAACTGTTTGTTTACATTAGACCTTCTGAGTCTCATTTTTCTCTATAAGACCGTTTCTCCATTGTTTCTGAGTAAACCCATTATTTGCTGGAGAAATGTCTGGCTGACTATTTATTTAAGGTCAACAGCCCAGAGGGAAGTTTCACGGAAGACCACCAAAACTGCTGATAAATCCTTAGGAATTGGTATTGGCTGTGCAAACACCGTAGAACAGGTAAGATGGATCACTCCTGTACAGTCGCAGGTGTACAGGTGTGGGCTTTGGAAACAGTCTCTGAGAAGCAGATGAAGCACACGCTTACATATATACTCACAGATATATATGCATGCATTCATACATGCTCTAGTTACCATTTAAATTTATTTTCAACTGGTTTCCTGAAAGGGGAAAAATAAATAAATAAATAAAGCCTAGGAAAGTGTTTAGGTCTCTAGTCTCCAGAGTCAAATTGCCTGGTTTTAAATCTTGGGTTCATCACCTATCAACAGGTAATCTTGGGTAGTTGATTATTTTAACTTCTCAAAGCCTCAAATCTTAAGTGATTTAAACTATTTAAGCCTCAAATTCATTTTATAGATCATTATTTATTAAGATGCAAAAGCAGAGAAGTTAAAGAGTTTCAAACACCATCCTTTCAAAGTCACTATCCAAAAAAGAGTAGGTAGGGAAGAATTATTCAATGCACAGCTAACTTTTTAGAAATTTTTAAAATCTTGGACTGTAAGGACCTTGCTTATGAAATTAATTCCTTGTTGGAGGAAATAAGAAAATATAGTTTCTCCAGCCCAAAGCCTAAATATATACTCACTTTCCATATATTCTCAGATTCCAGACAGGGAAGCATGTCCTTTTAAAGGTTTAAAAGATGCATGTGTTTGTAAAAGGGTTATGCAGGTGGATGGGCATGGCCATGGGGGTGTTGTAGGAGGGCAGGGAGGAAAAGCACAGAACTAAATAGATTCTGTGAGGAAGAGCCAGTTTAAATTTCTGTGCTATGAGGCCTAATAAAAAAATCCACAACAGATGTTTCAATTTTACAATCTAATGAATACCTTTAAATGAAAGAAAAAAAAAAAGGCAGAAAAAGGGAGGTAATAAAACAACCTGTAGTGTTTTATTTCTAACTCTGCCCAGGAGTACTGCACAGCAGCTTCTCCCGGAATGAGCAATTACCAGGCACAGTCGAAAGAAGGGCAGATGATGAGAAGTGCCGTATAGAGCTGTGAACCTCTCGGTGGCCTGATGGAGGTCCACAGCTCTAAGAGAAGAGGTTGTAATTTTACACTTTCGCAAAATCAATGAATTAGCCAACATTGGTAACAGAGAACGTGACTTTCTTCTTCCCAAATCCCAGCCTCTTTAGCAATGGTCAAGCTTCACTAAACTTTTTCTTAGAAGTGAAAAACAAAAACAAATCTGGATGTTTGTGTATCATCTAACAATCTACTGAAATAGAGTGAAAAAGAGCAAGGCCGCATGGGCTTAGCTCAACTACCTGTGAGTTATTTACAGAAAGATAACTTTAATTTTATTTTTAAATATTTAACATACATTCAAAGTCTGGAGGAAAAGGTGCATGATGTTTTGGCTGCAGGGATAACAAACCAACTGAAGTGGAAAAGGAAGATATTGACGTGTTTTCTCTACATTGCCTTTCTGTGGTCTCGGCCTCTCAGGGAGGTAGGTGAGCTGCTCAAAGCAACAGACACTGATGGGTTTTATGATCCATTTTCAACTCACACACCTGCTAACATGTGAACTCTGTTATTTACCAGGCAAACAGCTATTGCAGGAGCACTGAATAGCATAGTGGGTGGGACGATGGGAAACTGCTATCACTGATTTATTTAGAATAGCCTGCAACCAGGATTGGGGAGAAATAATGCAAGAAATTCTCAAACATACATAGGGGCTCTACATAGTTATTGAAAACCTTATACTCTTTTGCATTTTCTACCCGACTCCTCTGTAAAGCCAATTTGAACCATCACCTGGATGGTCCTCTCAGTGCTGCACATTTTCTTCAATGAATTAGGCCTGTCCATCCATCTCCTTCCATTACTATGTTATCAAAACACGAGAGTGCTTTGGAGTCTTAAGGGATCCCTTCCTTCTCTGACTGTAACCTTAATGTTGCTTGGTTTTCTTTTAAATGTGTGTAAATCAAATTTACTTTTGAGATACTAATCAACAATTAGTGAGTTTTCTGAACTCCAGAGTCATTAGATGTTGGAAAATAAAGATGAAAGAAAAAAATATCAACAGGTTGTTGCAGCAAGAGCATTCGGAGACTGATTCTCTCTGATATCTGAGGATTTCTTCCAGCCTAAGTGTCCTCTGATTGGACTGACACCCCAGAACCTAGGGATATGAGAGAAAAGTTGGTTCTCATATGCCTCTATTCCTATTGCATCTGAAACAGTGCTGTGAGCAATGATCTTTAGTCATTCTTTCTCTCATGTATTCATTCTGCTCTGCAACTGAGAAGGACTATGTAGGGTTTACTTTATCTGGTAACAGCAGAAGGAAATCAAGATGCTCCTCTAAAAAAAGCCTACAGAAAGGTTAATGGTAAAATGTTAACTTTAGAGAGGAACAGAGGAATCACCATTACAAGTAGGAAAACTTGCACAAAGTTGTGTGGGGGGTAAAGTTGCTTTACCTTTCTGATTCTGAGTCACAGAGTTCATTTCTGGTCAAAAGAAGAACACACTGATGCTCTTATCAGTCCAAATCCTTCAAGATGGCAAAGGTTTACTCTCAAGAGTCTGCTGGACTTAGGTTTAAAATCTATGTCTACCAATTTAAACCAGCTTTGTGACTTTAGTCACATTTCACAGATTTATAAACTGATGTTCAGGGAAGTCACATAATCTGCCCAGTGCATAAAGTGTACTCTATATACTGAACGGGAACTCTATCCTCAAATAAGGTCATCTTGCAAAGCCCTTGGCACAATGTACTACATCGCAGTGTATGACACTTAATAAAAGAGAGATACTATCAACCCATTATGATAATTATTTTTATTACTACTTGTAGTACTACCTTAAAATATCAGCTGACCCTCAATGTAATTAATAGTCATCAATAATCAGCTTCTAAAGTTTCTTTCTTGTATTTCCTTCCCATGCACACTTGGGGCAGGTTTTTTTCAGCAAAACTCCAATTTGCTAGCTGCATTTTACTCCCTTTTATTAGTCACTCCCATTTGTACCCCATTTTCAGCTGCCAAGCTTCTGTATTTCCTTGTGTTCACCATTTTGGCCATTAGGTGCTAAATTACTGCCATGAGAAAGTGGCAAGTGATGGTTTGCAAACTTTAACTGTCATAAAACTCACTTTATAAAAACAAAAAGAAGCATAGAAAAACAGGATTGGTGATCTCAAGGAATACATATGCGTATATACTGTATCAAACAGTATACTGTGCTTGTACATTGTATTGTAGGAACCTGTAGAGAGTCAATGCTAGAGCTGGGAAGAGAAACTCCTTCCTTCTCTAGAGTCCTTCCAGCACTTCTGCTGACAAACTTGACATTGAACCAGCTGGCAAAAGACAAATAGTGAGAAAGTCCATCTTTATTATTACAGAGCAGACAAGAAAAGATAAATTTGGGTGGGAAAAATAATAATAAGTAGCACATTAACCTAGACAGCTCTACTGAGTTTGGGATTCTCTTGAGCAACTGTCACATGGAAATTGGTATTTAGATATCCCAAAAAACTGCAAACTTAAAATGTCAAGGACAAAATATGTCACCTTTCTCCCCAAACCTAGTCTCCCTCCAGCTCTACCACCCAATTCCATTTTCTGTTCCATTATGGTTTTATGAGACCATCACTGTATATGTATGTAGTCTGTCTTGGCCAAAACATCGTCATGTGGATGTGACTATACAGGAGCCTGCCTCCAGCCTCATCTCATATTTTATACTTCCTCATTTTACTCAACCCCACTAATCACCCATCTGCTTTATGCTCCTTAGACTTGTCACACTTCCCACTTGATTCATTCATCTCCCTCTTACCTAGCCATTCCTAGAAACTCCATTCATTCTCAATGGTCCAGCTCACTTTTCACTTCCTGAGGTATACTCATGCCTCCTAAAGTCAACTCGTTCTATTTTATGGTCTCCTAACACAATATACCTTTGAAGATATAATTTTAATTTACATGTGTGTTGTCTGTCTGTCTGCCTGTGTCTTCTCAAATCTCACTCAATCAAGAGCCCATACATTTGGGAATAAATCCTTTAAAAGTATTCTCAGTCTCCTGACATTTAAACAGAGAAAACCGGAATTTAAGCATTGCCTTTGTTTCCATTTTTCAGATTAAGAAATTGAGAATTAAAAAAGGCAGCGGTTCTATTATATATCACGTCTCTCATAGGCCTGGTTTCAAACTCAGCTTTTTATATAATAAAATCACTACTTTTTTTTTTATAAGAAATTCATAAATTTTATTTTCTCATGCAATACTGTAAGATCAGTACGTATATATGTGTAAAATCATATATTCACATATATTTTATTTCATTCTTTGTGTTTCTGAAAACAATGTAAACCACTATGTTAAAAGAAACTCTCTTCTCCCAAATGGCATATTGTCTACTCTTATTTCTCACACATCTAGAAGCAGCCTTAGCAGCTACTGATTTTCATCCTTAGGTGTTTTCACTTTTGTATATTTTTTTTCTTTTGGTGTCTAGGCTTCACTTTTTTTTTTTTTTGCACTTTAATAAATTATTTTATATTAGTTTCAGGTATACAGTGCAATGGTTAGACATTTATATAACTTATGAAGCAATTCCCCCAGTTCCTCTAGCACCCGTCTGGCACTACACACAACCATACAATAATATTTACTGTATTCCCTGTTGACTATATTCCCATGACATTTCTTTGAAAATGTTTTCCCCTGCTAACCCCTTCAAATATATTTATCTCTTCTCTTCTCTCTCTCTCTCTCTCTCTCTCTCTCTCTCTCTCTCTCTGTCTCTCTCTCTCTCTCCTCTGTTTCTCTCTGTGTAGATAAGTGAAAGATAGATAGAAAAATATATATAAAATATATATTTGTTATATATATTATATATATGTATTTGTGTATGTGTGTGTGTGTGTGTGTGTGTGTGTGTGTGTATATATATATATATATCTTGAGAGGTAATATGTACATATTCTCCCAACACAGACTATAACCTCTTTGGGGAAGGGGAGAGCGTTTTATGATTCTCTATCAAGTTTAACTGGGACACTAGACAGGCGATCTGATGTTTGAACAGCGGGTCAGTTATAAATTCAGTGCCTGAGGCAGTCATATCCCAAACTCCTGATATTAGAGAAGAAACAACAATAGCTGGATACTCTAGGGCACAGATGATTTACTTACTGCTGGGTGGAGTGCTTAACTAGACTATCAGGTCCCCTTATATCCCATATATCCCACAACACAGAACATGGAATTCCTAAATAAATGTGGCATTAAAATAAATTAGAAAGCTTTACAATAGAGAAAAAAATCAAGATCTGCTTTTTAATCCTAGTTTTAATTAAAGCCATATTTTCCTTGGAAACTTGAAAGATCTCTTAGACTTTCATTGGCTTCTATTCTCAACAGAGACAAGAAGACAATAAGATGGACCTTTGGTTTCATAGGTTGAAAGTCTCTATAAGCCACAGCAGGTTAGCTTGTGAAAGGACCTTATTTACTCTGATTACCTTCTTCATTTGGCTCCTCCAGTGTGATCATGCTGTCTTTTCCTTGGGGAAAATCTCGGTATTTGATAAGAAATGAGCTCTATCGTTTTCAAGAAATGGCAGACAAGCAAAGAAAATAAGGCACAGAAAAGCTTCAGAAAAATATTGCTTGGGCGAGGGAAGAAAATATTATATTTTCTCCCATGCTGTTCTTGATTGTACTGGTGATGTTCACTTCTCCTGCCATGGTTCAGAGCCGTGAGAGGTAGAATATCAGATGTAAAATGTTCACTTCAAGGGAAGTAACTGCAGGGAATCTTTCTTGTCCTGGACATTAACTTTACAGTTGGCATGCAATATTATATTAGTTTCAGGTATACAACATAGTGATTAGACATTTATGTAACTTACAATGTAATCATCCCAATAAATCTAGTACCCTTCTGATACCATACAGTTATTTATGCTGTACTTTACATCCCCATGACTATTTTGTAACTACCAATTTTTACTTTTTAATCTCTTCCCTTCTTTCACCCCTCCCCTAAACACTCCCATCTGGTAACCATCCAAATATTCTCTGTATCTATGTTTGTTTCTGTTTTGTTTATTTTGTTCTTAAGATTCCACATGTATGTGAAATCATATGGCATTTGTCTTTCTCTGTCTGACTTCACTCAGCACTATACTCTCTAGGTTCATCCGTGTTGTTACAGATGGCAAGATTTCATTCTTTTTTATGGCTGAGTAATATTCCATAACATATATGCACCACCACCTCTTTATCTGCTCATCCATTGATGGACATCCAGGTTGCCACCATATCTTGGCTATTATAAGTAATGCTACAATGAATATATGGATTCTCATGTCTCTTCTAGGTAGTGTTTTGGGTTTCTTCAGATAAATACCCAGAAATAAGATTACTGGATCCTTCTTTGTCTCTTGTTATAACCTTTATTTTAAAGTCTATTTTGTTTTGTATAAGTATTGCTACTCCACCTTTTTTGTTTGTTTGTTTGTTTGTTTGTTTGTTTTTCATGAAACATCGTTTTCCATCCCTTTATTTTGTGTGTGTATGTCTTTCAATGTGAAGTGAGTTTCTTGAAAGCAACATATGTAAGGATCTTGTTTTCTTATCCATTCAACCACTCTATCTTTTGATAGGAGCATTTAATCCATTTACATTTGAAGTAATTTTTTATAGATATCTCCATTTTTATGTTTTATGTCTCTTTGTTAAAGTTAGCACTGAGTTCATTTACTCTTCCCCTAAGTTCATTGAGCATCCTTGTAACCAGTGTTTGGAACTCTGCATTTGGTAGATTGCTTGTCTTTAATTTGTTTAGTTCTTTTACTGGAGCTTTGTTCTGTTCTTTCATTTGGGACATGTTTCTTTATTTCCTCATTTTGGCTGACTGTGTTTATTCTATGTATTAAGTAGGGCTGCTATGTCTCCTGTAGGTCTTAGTAGGGAGGCCTTATATAATAGGTGTAGGGAGGCCTTATATAATAGGTGTCCTGTGGGGCCCAGTAGCACAGTCTCCTTTGTCACATGAGCCTGATTCTTCAGGTATATCCCTTGTATGGTTTGTGTCTGCTCTCCTATTGTAGTTGAGCCTTGGTTGCTGTTTGCACATCAATGGGAGGGATGACCCATAGGCTGATTGGTTATGAGGTCTGGCCATGACTACAGTGGAGGAGCTGTTATGCAGGGGCTGACCCTACAGAGCAGGATTAGCTTTAGCAGGGCTCTGCTGCCTGCCCTGTCTGCCTTTTAGGTGTATGTTGTCCACTGAGGCAGCTGGGTGGTGCTCTGGCTTAGTTGGAAGCTGGCCACCAGGTATGTGGGCCCTGGGACCATCTCCACCTGCACTGGGCCTGGAAGTGCCTTAAGAGGCCAAGCCGTGAACCAAGGCCAGCTGCTGCTAATAGGCTGCTCAGCAAGAGGTACAGGGCATGCTGAAGCCAGATGCTGCTTGTTTGGGTTTTGTGAGCCTTAAGAGAGATTTTCAGTAAGTCTGCAGTATGAGTCAACACAGGATTTTTATAATGGAAAAGCCACTAGAAGCGGCTTGGGTGGGCCTGCAAGTTGAGTGGGGCGGGGTCTCAAGAAATTATCAGGGCAGGGTAGCCAGGCTGAAGAAGACTCAGATATGATGGCCCTTTGTCTGCACTTGGGTGGGTGAGGGCTCAACAAAGAAACAGTAATTCTGCCAGCACTTTTATCTGGGAAAAAGCTGCCCCTCCGGCCTTCACCCTGAAGCTCAACAACTCAGTTCCCCCCTGTTTGTCTCTGGTGCCTTTAGAGCTGCTGCCCCGGTGCTAGAGCTCAGAGCAAGTGAGTCCATCTGCGAGTAAGTCCGTGCATGGGTCCTTTAAGAGAAACTTCTGGCAGTCTAACAGCCTGCTGTCTCACTCAGTCACAGTCTCCATGGGTTTTCACAGCCAGAAGTTGTGGAGACTTCTCTTCCCAGCACTGGAACCCTGGGTTTGGGAGCTGGATGTGGAGCTGGGACCCCTCGCTCCTCTAGGGGAACCTCCATAACCAAGATAGCCTTCCTGATTTTTAACTTCAATACACAGATGTGGGACCAGCCCATTCCATGTCTCTGTCCCCGTACCAGTCTCAAGATGGCTTCTTCTGCATGTCCTTATCTGTAGGACTTCCGTTTGGCTAGACTTCAGAAGATTCTCAGTGATGGTTGTTCTGTAGTTTAGTTGTAATTCTGATGTAGTCCCGAGTGGAGGTAAGCACAACATTTACCACTCTACCATCCTGACTGGAGAGTGTTTCATTTTAAATGGTGTTAATTTCATTTGTGGTCTATGTGTCTCCCCCCCGCCCCCCCGCTAAAATCAATCCTCTAGTTTGTTGTCTCTAATATTATTGTTCTAAATATAGGATATAGAATGTGCACTGTTCCAAATTATCTAGTCAGTTAGCACTGGAGTTGCGACAGCCTGACGGCGGGAAGAGGAAAAGGAAAAAGAAATCAAAACTGTCCTAACCATGTCATTAGTACTAGTCTACCCAGTCTCAGCTGTGAGAAGGAGAGAGGTTGCTCATACCTAGGGAGAATAAAACAACAATGACAAAATAAAACACTACAGTGGAGAATCCTAACTAACTGTGCAAAATGAAGTCCAAAATTTATTTTTCTTAATAAATTTGATTTGACTTTTTCACGACTTATTCCTGGTGGAAAAGTGATAAACATCAAACCTTTCAGGAAGACTGTCATTTCTAAATTATTGTGCTTAAGTCTAGAATCAAAATCCTTGTAGACCACACTTCGAGGGAGAGACAAAATATTTTGGTTCCTTCGTTTTTATTTTGGAGTTTAGCTGCTATACATCTAGGATTCCAACCAAAATAGGTCATGATTTTTGCAAGCTCGATGGAGGGACATGAAGGTTCAAAAAAAAAAAAAAAAAAAAGGAAGCCTTTAAGTAATCTTAATAGCAGGAGATTCTAATAATGCCCACTCAGTTACATTTCCACATTCAATTCATAAACTATTGACTCTTTCGTCTAGACATTTGTTTTGGGGGAAACTAAAATTTACATCCGTTTAAGGTTGAGAAAAGCAGAAAAAACTGCCTATGTTAAAATAAAATAAAACAAACAAATAAAACTATGATACATGGCCCAGAAACATCTTTGCTATGAATACATAATAAATTTCTGCTACTCTACTACAGGTGCAAACAGGAAGAGAAGGTCAGAGAGTTGGGATTAAAGTTGGTTACAGATGAGGCCTTGATAATGTGCTTTCCTCTCTTGCATGGTTTGCATCCTTTGCTGCAAGGGAAGGGTGAAATCTCAAAGCAAGGAACTTGCTTTTGTTGAATCTGGGCCCCAGGCTGTTAGGCTGTTGGCTCTTTTGAAGTTATTCTTGATGCTTGCATTGATAGTAATCCCTACGCCCTAGCCTGGGTGAAATCACTTTTTATAAAATTCTGTTATACTATATACTTCTCTTTTTATAAAAGTTGTGAATATACATTCAGTAACATAATCATTTGATTATTTCTGTTTCTTCCACTAGGCTATAAACACTATGTTTTGTTTTGTTTTGTTTTGTTTTTTACTTTTGTGTATCCTAACAGCTATTCCTCTTAGTTATCTATTGCTGTGCATCAAATTACCACAGACCCCAGTGATTTAAAACAACACACATCTAGTAAAATGATGCAGACAGTGGAAACCAGTATAGAAATAGCTAAAGAAAAATCATACTACCTCTGGATATACATACAAAACAATTGAAAGCAAGGACTTGAACAAATATTGTACACCCATGTTCATAACATTATTCACAATAGCCAAAAAACAGAAGCAATCCATGTGTCCATTGGTAGATAAATGGATACACACAAAATGGTCTATATGTACAATGGAATGTTATTCAAATAGCCTTAAAAAAGGAAATTCTCTCACATGGTATGATGTGGATAAAACTTGAAGAAATATGCTGAATGAAATAAGTTTAAAGGGAAAATAATGTATTATTCAATTTACATGAGATCCTAGAGTAGTCAAAATCACAGAGACAGAATGTAGAATTGTGTTTGCCAGAGGCCAGGAGGAAGAATCGAATGATACAGAATTCCAGTTGAGGAAGATGAAAAAGTTCTAAAAATTGATGGTGATAGTTGTAAATAATGTGAATATACTTAATACTGTGGAACTCTACACTTAAAAATGATTAAACTGGTAAATTTTATGCTACACTGATTTACCACAACATATAAACATGTTTATCAACTCAGTTTCTGTGGGCCAAAAATTTATAAATAACAGAGTCCTCTAAGGTTTTTAACAAAGCCGCAATGAAGGTGGTGGTCCAAGCTTGGGTCTCATCTGAAGAACTGACTGGAAAAAGATCTACTTATAAGCTCCTGTGGTTGTTTGCTGAATCAGTACCTCAATGGCTGTTGAACTGAGGGTCTCAGTTTCTAACTAGCTTTTGGCGGCAGGCTGCCTTTAGCTCCTTGCTGTGTAATCCTCTTCAAAATGGCAGCTGGCTTCATCAAAACATACCAGCCATTGGGAAGTAAACTATGTTAGTAAGATAGATGGCACAATATTTTTTAATCTAATCATAGATGTGACGTCTCTCATTGTTGCCATAATCTTTGGTTAGAACCAAGTTACATAAGAGAAAGAGGTTACAAAAGACCACAAATATCAAGAGATAGAAACCAGTGGGGACCACGGCAGGACTCTGTCATCCACGTAGACCTAGAACTATGAAGGTAGATTCTTTTTTTTTTTTCATAGGTTGTGTAGAGCAAAGTCTCAACTCTAAATTTTCTTTTTCTTGTTATTTAGTTTTATTATTTTTTATTTTTCCCGCAATATTATTATTATTATTATTATTATTATTTTTTTTTTTTTTTTTTTTTATCCATCTAGGTAGATTCTAAGAATGGATAATAACTTCAAAGGGAGTCTGGACTCTGGGAGCCCAACCAATAAAAGGAGTTCAGGGCAAAATAAAAGGTCACCACCAAGTCTTTAGTCAGGGACACTAAAATTACAGGCCAGGATTGTGTCGGAGACAGCCTCCAATGGGAAGACGATTATATTCTTTCAGGAAATAATAATTAGCTTTCTGGGCCAGAGGATGCCTAGAGCCTAAGACTGGTGCCAGCATGGCAGCAATATTTAAGGCTTAGTTCAGCTCAAATGCTCTAAACCTTGCCTGATCTATGGGTCCTCATGTGGCTGTTTGAGGTAAAGCCTAGGTTTCAGATTCGTCTAATTTCTTTCTCCAATTTCCTGCCCACAGGTATTGGGATTGGGTCCAAATAACTTGTTCGGTAGACTGCTCTGGGTCTAGAAATTCTGACTACAAAATATGTACCATGGCAAATCAACTTTCTATGTATATATATATAATCTGTATCTGTATCTATATCTATATCTATATATAGATATAGATATAGATATATATTTGCCAATGAAATTTAGAAAATATACTTCTGAACCCAGAGCATGGATATTGCTTAGGAGCTGTAATTTGAGGTACTATTTTTTTGTGGGTTTTTTGGCTTGTTTGTGTTTGTTTTTTGTTTTGTTTGTTTGTTTATTTGTTTTATCCTCAGGTAAATAAGTCCTAAGTGATCAATGTAGCTTCTTTGATCAGGAATCTTATTTAGGAGAATGGGTGGAGATGGTGATGAGGCTGGCGTAGAGACACAAAGAAGAATTTTTTATCTGTTTTTATAGAGAGTGATCATTTTTGTTATTGTTGTACTTTTCATAGTAAGACACTTGCTAGTAGATAAGCAAGAAAGAAAGCACATCACCTGGTAAAAGGAGAAAAAGACACGCAAGAAAAAAATAGAGTCCCAGGAGTCTCTCCCTAACCTGAAACAGTTTCCTCCAATGTTCCACATAGCTGTCATTTGTTCTAAGTGATAAGAACTTTGGATTCTAGAAACCTGTTTGCTTTTAACCGGTACTTTGTGAAACCAATAACCACATTTCTCTGAATCAAATCCCCTACCTATGTGAATATGGAATATATAAATATTTATTTGCATAATAATGCTGAAAAATTGCAAGTGCCTATTTGCAAATTGCACATGTATTTAAAAATAAATGACTTTTCACAGCTCCATTTTTTTGCAGTGATTTTCCATCTAAATACAAAATTGCTTTATAGAGTGACCACAGTTCACTCTTTCTAATTCCATCATGTGGCTATCACTGTGGTTAAGTACAATGAAACTCAGGCATATTGACCTAGTAATAACTTTTTTAGGGATGTGGATGGGTAGACATAGATGTCCCTAGTGGATTGACTTTCATGACTTAGTGATACTTTTTTACTTAATCAACAAATAGGTGGTTGGATATACAATCCTGCCAATGAAGTTCTGAACACGAGGAGCTGGTACTTCAGACATGGCATGAGAACCATGATCCAGCCACCACTCACCTTCCATCTATAACAAGTAAGTTTGTTCTAGCCTATTTTGTTAATTGGTTCTAAATCCACTGAGTTCAAGGAATCCTGCATGAACAAAGTACCAAAGACTAATTATGAAGATTTTTGTAATAAATAATCCAAGAGTTTAGAAAAATTTAAGAGACTTTCCTCATCAAAATAATAAGACAATTTAAAAGCCTTACCTTTATTGACACAGTCTTTTTTATTCTACACATTTTTTATTCCCAAAGCTACAAATAGAAAAGCAAGAACTATTTTCCATCTTTTCATCTTAGAATTCAAACTATCCCCCTCCCTGGTTTGAACATATTGCTCTTTCTAGAAACATCACTATTTCCAGTGTCACAAATATGCTCTTTAAACTTGAGAGATTATGTCAAGTTTTAAAATTTAGTCTCTATTAAAAAGGACAGTATTCTCCCTTTCTTATTTCTTCTTGGAATACCCTGAACATGCTTATCAATCATGTAATGCAATTGACAGGCCAAATCATCAAAATATATTTGGCTTTCAAGCTTTTCAGGGAAATTTCTCAGCATACCAAGACTTACTTTCAGAAATCCTTGCTATACAACCAGATAACTCCAGAAGCCTTCCCTTCTGTTGCTCTGATTTACCTGACAATTTTGGTGAAATTATTTGTAAAAACAAATGTTTGATTGTAATCCAGAATTTTGTGTCTGCCAGTATATGATTTGGCTTTCAAAATGTATCTTTCTCATTCTTTACTTCCTTTCTTATTCAACTGTCTTTTAAACATCTTCCCAAAAGACTTCCTTTTACATTTTGTCTAGACTCTAGAAGGCATTGAGTTCTACATAATCCTTAAGTTTGGCAAAAACATATCTGATTCCATTCATTTACTGTAGAAGGAGAATGAAACTACAGTGCATATAAAAATATATTATGGCCAGCAGGGTATTTTTGATGGCCTAAAACAAGAAATTCAATGAAAAACCCAAGTGAGAGGTCTAAAATGGCATATTCTTTTATTCACAGACAAATTGGATGGCTGATTGCATTTCAATTCAATTATACTGTTTTATTGCAAATAATAAATGCTTTTAGAAAAGAAAAATGTGTTATAAATTTAAATAAATTTCAATATCCTCAGTTTTATTTTTTACATGTGATATTTTTTATGTAATGATTTGCTATATTGCAATGTACCACACTAACTCAATAAAAACAAGGATAGAATTGGTTTAGAGTAAATATGTATGCAAATGTAATTTTATGTTTAAGCTCAGAAACTACCTAGAAAGGTAAGAACTCAGAAATACACAAACATATTTTTTAAATATATGGAAAACTCAATTTCTTACATGTATATATAAGTTTATATGTAATTATATATGTATATACATATAATTGTATATGTAATTAAATAAATATGTCTATCCTTGAGTTTACAGTTAGAAATTGATTTTCTGTTTATACAAAAATATAATCAAAACCTGAAGAAAAACTTTGAAGAATGATTTATTGCTATGAACAAAGTTCTCCCAATCATTAAGCTATTCCTTTTTTCCCAAAATGTATCCTGCTATATTCTGCTTTATAATACTGAAAATGAGATGACACACTACATTTCTGGTTCATTAAATGCTTCCTGTTAGGTTTCATAAGAAAAGGCATACAAGAAGACAGGAGGAGGGGAGAAGGAATTGCTCCTTCCTATTATCTTTGCCTTCTAGCATCAACAGTGTTACAGACTCCAGTTTCTTTTGTTATTCTCCCCAAAACATCCTTCCTGTGCCTTCCTCTTTAAAGGCAATAGAAACATCTGAGTATGGTTTCTGGAAATAGTATGGTGGCTACTTGGTAATAATAATGCTACACTCTTTACTAAAATAAAATGGGAAATTGACAATTTATGGCATAAGTTTCATCACAAGTAAAATACCATCTATGGTTGTGTCAAAGATCTTATTAAAACAAATGATTTGGGCACTAAGTGGTGACTGCATTTGACTGGTCGCAATGAAAATAAGAGCTGTGAGTAAGATGGCTGTGATCACTGTACTGGAATGCTTTCTGAAAGAAATAATAAGCTTGAGTTTTTAATCTCTAAGATCAATTCAATGTCAAAGTTATATAAAGCTTCAATAGTGGCCTAAAATTAATATCTTATTTCTTGTAGACACAGGGAAACATCTCTGAAAAATAAATCTAAATTTTATTGTATGAGTTGCAAAATTACAAGAAAATGTAACTTACAGAAACAAACACTTTTTTGTGTGAATGTTAGGACATTGAAAAGAAGTAGGAGCCTGAACCTTGGAATAGAGACATCTAGATGAATTTAGAAGAAGCCAAAATTTTTGAAATCCTTGAATCTCTTAGTGTTATGCTTGCCAATAGGAATAGCCTTCTTTGCATCTCTGAGCAAACTAACCTGATCAAATCTTTGGAATAAAATCCATCAATTCAATATGCTAAATTCACTTTGCTAAATACTAAGGTAGTTCCTGTTTTTCTGAGTGGACTGTGACTGGTATAATATTCTAATACATCTTTTTATTCTTCTTAAAATATAATGAACTAGGGTGAGAAAAACTTTGATGATTGTTATTATCTATTATAATTCATTTGATTTTTAACTCTACACTCTTCTTTAAAAATCATAATAAATAAAAATAACTTTTTCCATATTCCCCAATGCAGAGATCATCTTTTGATATAAGCACAGCTCACAATATATAGCTGTCTATATACTGTTTATTCTTCTTAAGAGTTTTTGCCTTCTTCCCCATCTTTTTTTTCCCCCTTAAATTTGAAGTGATATCTATTGTTGACAAAGCCAAAAGCTTTAAACCAAACAACAGTTTCCACTTACTCCAAACCTGTACCTTTCAAGAGTCTTCTACCAGTTTTAACTTTTCATTGTCAAATTAGCTGCCAAATTCAATTCATTCTAGGTATTATGTGCCTAAAATGGTGCTAGACACAAATCCTGACACTGAGGCAAACTTCACACCAAGGTACCCCTTTTCATTCTTTCTAGTTCATCTAAACAATCTCCTTATTGGTCTTCCTGTATCATTTCTTTCTTTTTTCATAAAGATTATATATTTTGGCAGTATTCTAAACTAATATCTCTAGAACACTTATATACAATTTGTAAGGTGGAAACATAGACCGTGACTGAGGTAAAGGAATACAGTACCATATACTGTCTTGATGCCATCTGACTTTATTATTAATATTCCTGTAGTTGATGGAGTCAAAATATCACAATAAGTAGAATTGTATAACACAATGGTTCTAATCTTCTTTCTAGAAGTATTGGTATGGTATGATATTAAACTTTTAAAGTACATCTACTATGGTATGATATTAATGGTGTGATATTACCATATTAATGGTATGATATCAAACTTGATTAAGTACATCTGCTCTGCCATCATGTCAAATATATCTATATAACTCCATAGATCTATTTAGCTATCTGTCTGTATGTGTTACATATAATTGGCTTTTGCCTCAGAAATATGCAGTTCTATAACATGATATGTATATCACTGATCCTTTCTAGTGGCATTTCTAAGCTTTTCTATTTGGTAAACAGCTAAAAGCATAGTAATTATATATTGATTTGTTGATAATGAAGAAAAAAAATACCAGGCTGACCTTTATATATCCAGAGTCCATTTTCATTTAGAAAAATTTGATGTCCTTAACATAAAAAATATGGTGTTCACATTTCTTTTTTCCTATCTTGGAGAAATACGTAAACAGAATAGGTGAACAGAGCTAAGCTGCCTGATACTCCAGTCTCGGGGAAATTGAAATGTCTAACACTCAACAGAACTTGTTTCATTTGAGAGACTTAATGGTTTCATACATTTGAGGGAATATTTGACAAATCATTAGCCAACCAGTAGAGAAAGCTAACTAACCTAGCAGAGACTTCAGTGACCACATGCAACAAACAATAGAAACTTTTCGTATTTAGATCACTGAAGGCACTAAATAAACAATAACAACTATAATAACAAATAGCAACTGGAGTGTTCATATTACATTATATAAATGCAGTTTTCAATAACAACAAAAAAAATATGAGAAATGCTAAGAAATGGGGAGAAAGAATATTTTAAGACCTAATGGCAAAAAGCTCCTCAAAGTTGATGGAAAAAAATATTAATATATACAACCAAGAAATTCAATAAACTCCAAGTGGGATAAAGTCAAATAGATCCTCAACTAGTCACATCGCAAATTGCCATCAGCAGATCATCATCAGAATCCATGCAGGCCAGAAGACAATGGGATGCCATATCCAAAGCGATGAAGGAAAAAGGCTCTCAACCAAGAATTCTATACCCAGAACATATTATCAAAAATGAAAGTGAAAGTAGGCATTCCCAGATATGCAAAACTTGAGAGAATTCATTGCTAACAGACATGCCCTACTTAAAGGAGTACTTAAAGGAGTTCTAAGGCTGAAATTAAAGCACACTAGAGAGTAAAGTGAGTCCACACAAATAGATTAAAGAGCATAAATAAAGATAAATACATAAGTAGCCTAAATGCTTCCGTCATTGTGGACTTACTCCCTTGTGGAGCAACCCTCCTTATATATAATATCTTAATTCTACCCAGCCAAGCTGTCTCTTGCATTTTTTACTCAGTGATGTTCCTTGGGTCACAAGCAACAAATTTAACTTCTACTCCCATTTGGAAGCCTTATAGTTATTTGTAAACAATACTTCCCCTTGAGTCTTCTCTCCATAGGATAAGTTGCCCCACACTAACGGCCAACCTCTTGCTTAACTAATGCTTGTCAAATATAATCCCAATGTTAGAATACTTATTGTTTACATTCTGATATCTGGCCCATCTATTGAATTTTTGGATATCTTCATTGTAATCACTCCTTTCCTTGCGTGCTGAGGACTAAAGATACTCTTGTCTAGGAGCTGCCATATAATATTCCTCATGTCATTTTAACTATGACTTCCCTATCTTCTCAGTATAAATGTGAGGTAATCAAATTTAAGATTATGACTTTTATTATGAGAATCTAAAATGTTAGATTTGGAGAACAGATAAAAGTAACCAGAGTGACTGTTAGACCCATTTTGTGTATAAGAGAACAGATCCCAAGAGATTAAATGATTTTTTCCATATCTATACAAATAATATCATTCTCCTGCCACCTCATGCAAGGGCTCTTTGTAATGATAAGAATATGGCATTTTTGCAGTGCAGGCATCATAAGACAGCATCTTGCAGACTTTCTGTTGACCAGTATTTTCTCTCTTTTTTCAACACGATATTTTAAAATCAGAAGATGACACATAAAACTATGCTATGTAGAAACAAGTGAGAGATCCTGTAAATCTTAGGCCTGTGTTCTATGTATATTAAAAGGTTGTTTATGGTTTCTGTCAACAGTAAGTGATACCCGACATGTTTTATCCCACCCCCCCCAAAAAAAAAAAACTCTCTCTGTACATCCTGTCTGACTCCTTTAGTCATTTAGGTTTGCAAGCCAAACCTTGATATGGTGGTATATACTTTTACAGCCATTTTAGTATCTATTGTAGGACAATTAAGGCAATACAGAACTTGAATATACATACACAAAAGCATATTTAAATATAGATACATGCATGCACATGTATGGATTAAGCTATCTAAAGTTTTTACAGGAGTCAAGTAGTAGCAGAGAAACCCAGGGGTTTAGAGGTCTCCGGAGTGAAATAGCCTGCCTCAAGTCCCAGCTTACTACTTAGTAGCTATGTAACATTGGGAAAGTCACTTAAACTTACTGAGACATGGTTTCTTCATTTGTAAAGCAAATATGGCAGCATTTTTTGATAAAAAAAAAAAAGAAAGAATGGCATTTTTAGCAACATGATTAATAAATATTCAACATTGAGATTTATGCATGCTGGGAACTGAAACCAAAGTCTGCTTACTTCTAGTGCAGAAATTTTCCTTTTGTGCCTCCCTTTCACATCTACCATCTCTTAGGTACCTTCTTAATTTCCAGTCTCTGCCTCTTTGCAAAGTAAAGCTTCATGGAGTGGGAGAGAGTCTGAAGTGTCTCATATCTAAGCACTTAATGAGTAAGTGAACATTTTCAACATTCTGTGCTAATCAAATCCACCCCCATTGATTTTTATATTCAGAATCTCATGATTGCCCTGTGTGGGCAGGGCTCACTGAGTCATATATTTAGTTTGATCTTGAATAGGACTAGATGGTTTATGTCCAATTAACTATGACTGTTAAAGGATAAAAAAAGAGGATAATCAAATTTCATGCTTCGCTGGTAAATCAATGGCTGTAGAAGTACAGCTGATCTTTTCAAATGTTGCTAAGAGACTTGTGCAATTCATTGGACACCTAAGTGGGCAGCTTTACCACTGTTAGATCAATAATGTATAAAAACTTACCTGTACCCCAGATCCAGGGTACTTACCCCCATATGGGGGCACCCAGACTTCACAGCAAGATATCACATTCTCAATGGTTTTTCTTCTTTCTCTAGTTTCAGGTATTTGATCCTGAATTTTTCAATATATCATTAATAGTTATATGATCAAATACTGCATAAGAAAATTCAAACTCAGTGAGCAGAGATTTTTTAAGACAGTATTCCCTGCTTCAGAAATACCTGCTATGGTTGTAAACATGGCAACAAAAATAACACTACAGAAATCAAAAGGAAAGATATGTAAGTAAATAAAAGAGAGAGACAGGGAGTGAAAGAAAGCAAAACAGAGCAAGAGAGAGAGAGAATAGAAGAAAAATATTTCAAAGTTGGTGAAACAAACTTCACAGTCTCAGGAGGGAAGAGCCCAGGGATTTGCCTTTGTAACATGCTCCTCTGATGAAATTGATATACATAGACCCATGAGAATTTCTGAGCAATTTGATTAATAAATAAACAATTAGAGTAGTAGAACAGATTGAGAGCTGTTTGAGAGTTCAGGAAACACAATATTGGTATTACTATAGCAATAGATATTACCATGTAGGAGGTATCATAGGGACTTCAAAGTGATGGAACTAACCCAGTAGAAGTGTGCACTTTACTTAAACTCTTTACATGTAATAAAAGTAGATGCTAATGATTAAGTATTAAAATGGGAAATGCGGAAGATAAGTGTCATATGGACTCAGTGAAAAAGATCTAATAGTGAACCAGAATTATCTGGACAGGGAGGTGACATGATTTGAGATAGGCCTTAAAATCTGGTCAGCATGTTAAAGGATGGACAGAAGAAGATGGGATTTTCATGTTGAGGTGGACAATATGAATAAGTGGAGGGAGATGCTAATACTATGTGGTTTTGGGGTGATAAAAAAGATAAAAATAAATGAGAATAAGGAGACTAAAAATATGTGTCCTGTTTCCAAAAATACTTATGTCAGGGATACTTTTTGTATTGCATTGTAGTGTCCTATATAAATGGAAATCTCTGAACTCAACTTGCAATGTAACAAGTGTGAAAGTGACTCGATATTTGACCCACCATGTCTCCTCCTTCAAAGTAGACCAGTTCTACTTTGGGCCTAAAGAGATGGGAAACATACAAAATAGAATGAAGACCTTGATACAGCAACAAAAATCTCCCCTAAGTGCAGGACAAAGTGAGACAAACAGAAAGAGATGAAAGCAGAGATTCATCTACCTGTGCTTATGTCTACCTGGAAATCAGAGGACCACCTCTAGAACTGCTATGGAAATAAACATGTAAAGAAGATTAGCCCTCAAGACTTAGCATAGTAAAATGTTGACATGGGAGCTTGAAACTTTATTTATTTGAATTAAGTCTAAGATACAGAATCATAATTTATCTTCAGGATTTTGAGTTACATTTAATAATTATCTTGCTAAATCTTAGCTTGGAAAATTAACACAAGAATAACACATGCTTTCCCCCACCTCTATTTTGCAAAATCAGAAAAAAAAAGCTTTTGCCCCTTCTCTTTCCGTTTCCTGATTAGGTCGTACCACTCATTCACATGGTTCTGGAGCTGTAGTCAGTGGTGAGATGGCATTCGAGGAACTGATGCGTGAACACACAAACAGATTTATCTGCAGAGGAAATTGCTTGGAGCCTTAATGGCAAATGTAATCTTTTGTTACATGGGATAGGCTTCTGGTAGCTATACACTGCCTACTTCTTATAGCAAGGCCTCATTTCTATGAGCAGTGAAAAGGTATTGTGAGCCTTTATTCCAAATGTTGGTCTAATGGCCAGAGGAAGGCTGCAAATTGGGAGGGAAGGCATAAGTCCAGTATACAAGGAGGTTGAATTGAACAGGCTCAAGAGAGAAACAGGAGACAAGGAGGTTAGAGGGCCAGTTAAGCAAAGGTCATGGTGATAATGGAGACAGGGCAGCCTGTCTGAAGGTCTGAAGAGATCAAAGTTCCTGAACCCTCTCCTACCTTCAAAAGCCACCACCTGCAGACATGGAGAACTCTTAATGAAGTTTCCTAATCCACAGCAGTTCCATGACAACATGTTGTGACTTGGGTTTTCTTCATTGATTCATTCCCTTTTGCTTTTCACCTTTTTTGGGTGACAGTTTCTCATTCACTAAAGGTCCTTTCAACATTTCTAGGTATATGGACAATGAGAAGGAATCTGCAGCTTTTGCTTAATTCTATAAATTAAATTAGAACTTCCAGATGAATTTTTCAAATGAATATCTTCCTCAATTATTTCACTTTCTTAGGATGAAATTTCACTCTTCAATTAGTATGTACCTTTAATTGTACTTAAATGTCTCATAAAGTGTTCAGTACATATTACTTCAGCTTTTCTACTTATTGTTAGAATTTCTTTTTATTTTGAACCAATGCCTTGACTAATCAGATTCTTCAGAATGAATTTACTAAAGGTTATATTTTCTAAGGAACATACATATAATATATTTAGGGTTCATGCCAAGCTGTTATTGTTGTTTGCCATTAACTACTTGCCAGGATTCATTGCCAGCCTCTTCAGACACATACTCGGTAGTGCTTTCTCCATCCACCAACCTGTTCCCTGACCTTCTATTTACTTGAAGGTATCCCTTTACCTCTGTATCATTTCTGGAGGGCAAATTTATTAATACTTATTCTTTCACTATTGAGTCCTCACTTTTTGCTTACAACTGTGCTGGGTGCTATGGAGGATATAATGATTAACCACATAAAAATGCTGCCCTCAACTGACATGTGGGTTAGTAGGAAGCAAGGGAGGCCAATATTTTTGGATCATTGACTACTTAGCAGGTGAGATTAATGGCAGACATTATTTAAAATCCACCATGAAGTAACTGTGATAATAAGAGTAAGATTCAGAGAAGTTATGTAATTTTTCAAGATCACAGGCTTATAACTCACAGAGTTCTAACTGTTTTTCAGTTCTGACTGACTCCAAATTCCTTGTTCTTCAAACTGTGTCATATGTTTACAATGAATATAATACAAGGCAGAAAAGTAGTCACTTATATGAGATGGAAAAAGGTCAGAAGAGAAATTATTCAAACATTGTCCTTGTTCAAATTTGTATACACAATGCCTGGCATGGTACCTGGCATGAAGCTGGGAATTGATAGACATTTGTCGAATGAATGTTCCTGCTAAATGGACAGAAGGAGAGGGAAGGCTTACAAAAACCTTGTTAAAGAAATAGAATTTGATCTCAGTTCTAAAGAATGAACAGACCAAATCAGAAACTGAGAGGATAGAAGGGACTTTATGGAATACGACCAGAATGAATAAAGGCATTGAGATGTGCTATTTTAGACTGAGTTTGACTAACAGTGAATAATCAATTCTGAGTAAATGAAAGGTGTGTAAAGGGGTAAGTAAAACCCTTGCATTACAGAGACATAAAATCTGATGGTGGATTATTATACATTTGCCCATATGTGCATAAATAGGGAAATAAATATTTTGTGGCCAGAAGGCATTACTGCTAATGAAACTCCATGAACCCCCTTCATAGCAGCCTTGGGGATTTTTTTTGTGGAGGTAGAGGTGTTATGTGAATTGGTATGGAAAATGTAGCATTCTTCTGAAGCCTGTCCCTTTCCTCAAAAACACAAGGGACGTTCATGTTTTGACATATATGAATATAGGAGCATCCAACTCATATAATCATGTATGCTTTAATATCATAACACATTCCCAGAATACTAATAAATCATATTTATCCAACAAGACAGATCATATTTATCCTGCGGCTTAACATATTTTGTGACAAACTACTGTAGTGCTCAGGTGTACCATTTTGACAACAATATTACTAGGTATTTAATTGTCGCTATACTATACCCTAAGAAGGAAAAGTAATATTTCACTATAAAACAATGTAATCATTTATTTTGTAATTTTAGAGAAATTTAAATTCATCTCGAAAATATATAGGGAGTTATTTGAAATTATTTTGTGGATTCACAAAATCAGGACTGGAAATATCAGGGCTTAAGAAAATTTTTTGAGTAGTACTTCCTGCTCCAGGAGATTCCATTTCAAAGCCAAATTCTGGGTGATGCACAGACTACAAAGCAAAAATGTCATCTATCAGTCATTGGGCAGAAACATTATCTTCTAGGATGTTACCTTTCCTGGGTGTTTTCTTCTCTTACACACCTGAGTTTCTCTAACTCCTACTTTACTCGCTGTATGAGTTTTCTATTACTGCTGTAACAAATCACTATAAAGTTCTACTTTAAAACAATACAAATATATGATCTTAAAGTTATGGCAGTAAGGAAGTCTTATTGGTCTCATAGGGTAAAATTAATGTGTCAGCAGAACTGTATTCTGTCCGGAGGCTCTAGGGAGCCTTGTTCTTTCCAGCTTTTAGAGGCTGTCCACGTTCCTGGGCTCTTGGCCTCATCACTCAGATTTCTTATTTTCACATCTCCTTCTCTGACGCTGACCCTCCAGCCTCCTTCTTAAAAGGACCCTTGTGACTACATTGGATCTATCTGTACAAAACAAAATAATCTCCCCACCTCAGTACTCAATATTCTTAATTTAATCATATCTGCAAAGTCTTTTTTGTCACGTAAGTTTACACATTCACAAATTTTGAGATTAAGATATATATATATATATATATATATATATATATATATATATATATATTTAGAGGTGGGCAATTATTCCTCCATTTTGTGAGCAGAAATAAAATGTCCAGAGAACCTCTATGAAAGGACTTATCATCTGCATTATCTTCTTTTATGAAAAATGGGTGGATATGTGTATGTGTGTACATACATTTATTCCATTATACACACATGTATACATATATATGTGTGATGAACACATATACACATGTATGTATGTATACAAAATATGAAAATATGTAAAATATATTAAATGTTTGCATGAATAACTGAAGAAATATATTAATATATTACCTTTGCCCCCGTTCCCTATAATTTTCAAATACATTTATTAGTCAACCACTTTGTGACAAACACTACTGAAAATACAACAAAAAAAGACTCTGCCCTACCTTCAAGGAACATGCAATCTTGTAAGGAAAAGAAAACAACATGATAAACTGTGTCTATGGCACAAAAAAGTGAAGAAAAATACAATTTGAGTTCGAACAGACAACAGTCATCTCATCATCTCGTAAAATGCATACAGCATCCTAATATACATTATGTTATACATATGATATAAATATACATTTTACACAATATATATATTTTATCTTATTTCCAGTCTTTTTTGTTGTTATTGAGGCATTGAAGCCAAATACATTATCTCAGATCATAAAACTAAAAGATGACGAAGCAGGATTAAAAACTCATTACTTGATCATTAATTTATTATTCCATCTTCTTTCTCAAAAATGAGAAAATATAAAAAGAAAAATAATACTATAAACAGAAAAATGCTAATGTTTAAATCTCTTAGAATATAGCAATGAACAAATTATGCTGGGCCCACATCCAATTACAAATTCAAAGCTGACTGAGTTCAATATTTGAATTATGAATCAAACAACTCTATTAATATAGGGATAATTTAAATGTTAAAATTAAATATTAATTTCCCTTAAGCAATCCTCTTCTCTTGTTTTCCCTACATCATCCCACATCGCAGGCAGAGGAGCAATTTGAGATCCCACAAACACATCAATATTTTCTACGCTGAGAAGGATGTGACTGTATCCTGGAGCCCCCTCATGGTCCAACTCTGACCATTTCCAAAACACTGGGAAGGAAGGAGACCCCTTACTCAGTTTTTTTTTAAAAATTGTATTGTTTTTTCTTTGTTTGATATTTGACTTTTTAAAATAAACAGCATATAACTTACAATAGAGAAATTAGGTACATAACATGTTGTAAACACAAATGAGTTATACATAGTGAAGTGGAACATGCTGCTGTGTGAAAATAAGGGGAGATTAATGTAGCTCTCCAACATCTATCCATATTCTGTGTACTTTGACCTCTTTTTTTTTCCATTTATACTGACATCTTCTATCTTTGGAAATAATAATGACCTGCTAGTTGTTTCTGTTCTTTTGTCAAGGGCTAATCTTCTAATCTTTAATGAAATAGTGAAAGATACTTTGTGCTATAATAGTCCATTGTTTTTTACAGTTTCAGAATCTGTAATATTTTCTAGAGACCTTGACGATGAATTTAGGAAAGTTCACAGCTATGCCATAAGATTATTGTAGAGATTAAATAAAACAAGAGTACATAGAGTGTCCAGCCAAGGTTGAATCAGGCACTTGTGAGACTGTTGTAAAGGAACAAGCTAAGCAGCTAATGAATGAGCCTACCCGATGACTCTGCCTTCCTGTCTCAGTTACTTTTAGTTATCCTACAGATTGGAGACCCTACAGGATAGGGGTTCAGATTTGTAAAGTCGGAGCAATGCCTGGGCTTGAATACCAGCTCCACCATTTACTAGCTGGGTAATCATCAACACATTGCTTACCTTTTCTAAGCCTCAGTTTTCTCAGAGGTTAACAGGGTTATGATAATTACACTTAGTTTATGGGGCTGCTGTAAAGAATAAAGAGAAAAAGAAAGAGAGAGAGAATAGAGAATATGTGTAAAGTGTTCAGAATAGTGAATGGTATATAAAAGTGCTTAGTAAATTTTGAGTAATATTACCAGAATTAGTGATGTGCAGAGGAGTTTGAATATAGCTTTCCAGAATGTCAAGAATCAACTTTGTATGTGGTAAATACCAACATGGTGACAACAGGCTCCCGATTACATGATCTCTAATCTCTTTAGTTGGTTTTAAATTATTGTCTGTCCTGTAATATCTTTTAAAACATATAGAAATTAAACAGAAACAGTACAAATGCTGTTACACTTCTTCCTAACTCATGACAACCAACACCAATAAATCTCACAATTATTTCTGAGTTCTGGAAAGTCCTTAGAATTCTTCCCAACATAAATCTATATTAGTTTACTGTTGCTCCTATAAAAAATTATCAAAAATTTGTTGACTTAAAATAACAAATTTATTCTCTGGAGTTCCGGAGGCAAGCTCAAATTTTATGGGGCTAAAATCAAAGTGTCAACAGAGTTGATACCTTTGGAGTCTCCAAGAGAGGATTTGTTCCCTACTTTTTTCAGCTTCTAGTGGCTACTGTCTTCCCTGGCTTGTGGCCACATTATTTCAACATCTTGCTTGTTTTGTCCTATCTGCTTTCCCTCTTTTATAGTCAAATATGACTCAATCTCCCTTATAAGAACACTTGTGATTATATGCAGATCCACCCAGATAATCTAGGATAATCTCTTCATCTCAAACAAAACCCTTAATTTAATCCCATCCACAAAGTCCCTTTTGGCATATAAGGTCATATGCCCAGGTTCCATAAACTATAATCTGGATATCTTTGGGAACTATTATTCAGCCTACCACAACCATGATTAATTGATAAGAGCCAGCATATGACACTCAGAAGTAATTGACTTGATGGAGTCAAGATGATAGATTTGGTTAATAAAAAAACAAAGACTGACATTTTCCCTATAGCATCTGCTAAGGCTATTTCCTGTTATGAACACCCATCTTCATTATCCCAGCAAGATGATTTGTAAGAAACATCATGTTAGCTCATTTTCAAAATATGTCAATGCAGAAGCTTTAATAATAAAATATTTAGATTTATGCAGGTGGTGAAGTAAAATCGAAAGAAGAATTTTTACAACTGGGTAGTAGAGGAAAGAATGCAGAGAATGAGAGTTGGCATGTTTTTTTTTTAATATATGAGGAAATAATAGCTCATTTCTTAAAGGGGAAGGGTGGACTTATTGCAGTTTACATCCCTATAGTCAATTTTTCTTTATTAAGATTTCACAGTATATGCCCATCTCAAACTAGCTTGTGATCCATAGGATTAAAGACCTAGAAGTCATTGTTTTGATGGTGAACCTACCACAGTTACCCAAACCACAAGTAGGTACTGAATTCAAGTTAAGACAATCACCTTTTCTCATACTGAATTTTGGAATTTTCTATGAGATTTCGATAGAGAATTATACATGTCTGGGTATGTTTGGATTAGCAATATATACATTTTAGAATTGAGAGGCAACAGTAAGAATTACTCTAGAAGAAGAAAAAAGAGGGGTATGGTGTAATGGATTAGGATAAAGAGAGGCTGTATCCAAAGACATTGAAAAAATGTCTTTCCCCAGGATCCCGCCCCTTTCTAATGCTTGGCTATATTCTTCTTCAGTGACACTGGTTATGAAAAAGCTGGTAAGAGGGAACTATAGCCTGTTCAAGCTATTATTTGACTGCTTCTTTGAACCATGCCTTGCCTTTTCTCAAGATTACCATATTGGTAAATCTCTAAATGACTTCTAAAAGTTATCAAGATACTCTTCTTTACTAGCTCTATTTTTCTATATAAATCTAACTTCCTAGTGAGAGATATTTCTTAACACCAAAAGGCAGGTTTACATAGCTTCTGTGTTCAGGTTAGCACATGAGGTAAGCTTTTTCTCCAAGATTCAAAAGCTATTACTCCAATTTTTCCAGTCAAAGTAAATGGGAGACATGTGACTGACACATCCTCTTACCATGACAATTTTTCTTGAACTTTCCCAGCTCTTTGTTATGTCTGTCCTTTAAATATCATCATGACCTTTATAACAATTACAAGATAAATATTAGTATTTATATTATATAGAAGGATGAAGAGAATCTCAGAGATTAGTAAATGACTTCAGTTCTAAATAGCTGGTAAGTGACATGTTTGGAGTATTAATCCTGAATGGCTAAGAATCACAGTTATGTATAGGTCACCATTCTTTTTCTTCCTCTTTATAGATAGACAATCATTCTCATATTCTTCACTTGCCTATGATTATGGACTGAAAAGACTGAATATGACTTTATTTCTTTTTATGCCAAATTTTCTATTTAAGTTTATATGGGCAGTTTTTCAAGCCACTGTGAAATGATCCCAATGACACTCCAGTAACTTCTGGGCATGTGTATCCTTCTATTTTGAGAGAGAGAAAAAATAACCTTAAAGACAGAGTGCTTTGTTGGCTATCAAATGTATTTATTGTGAGTGAGATAGAAAATAGCTTTCTTTATGTTCCCAAAGCTGTTACTAAGGATTTAATCTTCTCATTTTGCTAAAATTAATTTTCTCTAGCTTTCCTAGTCCAAATTAACTTCCAGAGCACGGGCAGCACTATGTTTCTACATATATGGGTACTGAAGTTCAAAATTGAATGACCTACAGTGTCTAAAAATAAGGTTTTAAGCAAAGTCTAGTATGGGAGTTGCCGAAAGATATTAAAGTACAGTTTTCCTTGATTCTAGTCACTACTTCTTCAACTACAACTAGCACTTCTTGAGAATTTGACAAGAACCATAATAAAAAATTAGCATATATTATTTAACTTTATCTTCATTATATTTTTTGGTAGACTATCATTTTTCCCATTTGCCAAATTTTAAAGACTTAATGGTGAGATTAAGAGATTGTTAGAAGTCACTGACTTTATAGTGGTTGGATATAACATCCAAGTTATCTGACTGATGCACTTAACCACTGTATTATACTTCCTTAAAACTAATCAGAACAGAACCCCCTCCCCTCCACTGCTTTTCCCAATTGCTCCAACTCTACCCTCTGTCTTCCTTTTTAAATGATAACTAGGATACAGCCAGGTCATTTACTTAGTCACTCCTTGTGCTGGTCTTAAGACTAGATGACTAGATGCAATGATCAAAGAGACAGTAAAAATGAAAAATCTGATAGAGAAAAAAAGGTGGTTCTTCCAAACAGAACTAAATGACACTCAAGGTGCTTGCAATTAGCAGTAGCCCAAGCTTCTTAGTCATATCCCTGACTTTGAGGAGGTCTTTGGTAAGTGATTTTATAGTAATGCTTCTCTCCCAGGTTCTGCATTCTCCTATCCCAAGGCCACATGTGGCCATTTTATGGCACCTTTTTTGTTTTCTTTTATACCCCTCAAACCAGCCAACGTTTGTTTTAACCTGATTTCTCCTGTATCATTGGCACAGATGGTCCTATGCCTTCTTGTTGCTCAGGAGATTCCTGCCTATCCTCTCTTGGTCCTTTCATTTTTTTTTCTCTCTATCTCATTCTCTAGTTCCTTCATTTCTATCTCTCATTCCTCTCTCATTCTCTCTCTCTTTCCCTTTTTTTCTCCCTCACCCTACTTCCCTCCCTGCCTCCTTCCTTCTCTCTCTTTCATGCAGTAAACTCCAGAGAATGCAATAGGTTAAAATAAATAGACATTTCTTTTTATGCCTTCCTTTCAAAAACATGCCTCATATCCTGCTTACTACGGTAAGAAAACATTTGTAAGGATGTAGTAGATCCGTTAGTCCCAATTGAAAATTACTTCTGAAAAGATCTTAAGAGATGAGAGCATCACTAACTACCTTCTGTTACCCATTCTACAGCCTCTAATTCACCTTGTGAAAGGCATTTCTCTGCAGCCTAATCAAAGCCCAGGTTCATGGTGAATTCATTGCCTGTTGTTAGGGTCTCAGAAAATAATGAGTGTTGGTTACCAGTTTATCTTGCAAAAAAGCCTTCAACTTTTAGTCATTTCTCATTTTCACTCAAATTTCTTGAACACATCTGAGTAACTCCAAAGTCTGTTACCTCTGTTAGATATTCATTCTGACAATTGTTTAATAATCATGAGGGCTTTCTTTACTATTTCCTTACATTTCCAAGGATACTTGAGGATAGAGTAGCCCATGGCAAGGGTACCATCTTTCTTCACCTGACCTACATTTTCCCCAGATGATTTCTAGAATACTTGCTGAACAAGAAATCCTGCCTAAGGACTATAGTCTCAGTCTCAATCTAGTATCAATAAAAATTGATTAGTAGGAAGCTTATTTATGTATTTATGACTCTGAAAACTCTTATATCTTTACTGCCTACACAGAACTGGGGATCTATTGAGAATAATAAGAGATCACCCTTACTATTAACTCAATTTTACCTTCTTTCTACTCATTATGCCACTTTTGTTAGTATATTTTGTGACCATCAGAAACTAGAGGTAAAGAGGAAATTTTGTTTACGGTATGACAATAAACAAGTCATTGTTTCCAGCTCAAGTGTGAGGCAAGAACTACAGAATGTGTCATTAAGTGAATATTTTTTAAAAATTATAGTCCTTTAAGAAGGTAATTATCTAGGTCACGTATCACCAGGTTATATGTTCACTCAGGATAAAAGAGTTCTCTTTTTTGAGATGAAAAAATGAGGATGTAGGTAAAGTAGGAGAGACAGTAGGGGGTTGATTAATTCGTAACTGAGGACAGATGAGAAGGGCGGGGAGGCAGCTGCTCTTTTGAAAGCAGCAATATGTGAAATGATGTCTATAAAAGAAATTATAACTCAGCCATTGTAAGTTAAATAAATAATGTTTAGTTATTGAAAAATACATTTCTATGCATCTTTTCTCAGCTTCCACCATTCTTTAATAACTCCAAATAAAACAAAGTGGAACACATTCATATTGGATGTTTTATTATAAATATTAGTCTTTGTCTACTTTAACTTTTGTCAGAGATCTTAAATTCCTTTGCTTAGCTGTTAGAACTTTGCAAGTTCCCATTTATAGAAGGAAAAAGCCTAAACTCCCTGTTTTATTGATTGGGTAATTATAGCTAAAGGAGTTTTTTCTCTGCAAATGAGAAGGGAATAAATTACAGTCCTCATCAATGATCCCCCAAACCTCTCTACTGATGGGTCCTTGCCCATCCCTTCTGTCACATTATGCCCACCATTTCATGCTGCAAGCCTATTTTATTCAAAATTATGTTAACTGTGACTACCTTGTCCACATGTGACAAAAATCTAACAAAAAATAGCTTAAGCTAAAAAGAAGTAAACAAAAAACATTAAAAAATAGAACACAGAATAAGTATGCAATACATAACCAATGTGTGTGTATATGCACATATGTACACGTGTGTGTATGTATGTTTATCACATCTTTGGATGATGCTTTTCTGCAAGAGAGTTTACATTTATCCTTTCTTTATTATCATTACTATGAGGTTTGTAGAGCCAAAGATGGTATCTACCTATCATCTCATGTGTATATCTGACTGTCTAATTAATTTAGATACTCAAGTTCTATTCTTTCTGCCATTTCCATTTTGTGCCATGAAAACTAGAACAACTACTATTATAAATGCATCTATTTAGCACTTCTTTCCTCACAATGAATAGAAATGTAATGATTTCTGTTTTGATTTTCAAATGTATAAACCTAAGTTCATAGAAAAATGTTCAGAAGTAGGTTAAAAATATATATGTAAGCAATAGAATATGGATTATGTGGAAATTATTTCCAGTCATTTTCTCTATGGTTCTCATCTTTGAAAATCTGTGTCAGTTAGTTTAAAGGAGGGTGTTAGGTAAAATAAAATCAAGAAATGGGTGGGTACCTGTCAAAGACTCCCAAACTGCATGAAGTTCTATTTCCTGTCTCTGAGTGGTGTTCATGGAAAAATGACCAGGTCTACATTTTGATAAAGAAATACAAATAAAGATTACATTTGGGTCTTCATTGAATATAGTTATTTTAAAGAAAAAACAATCTTGTGTATTTTTTTATTATTTGGTTTCAAATTACAGACATCAGCTCATTTGCACTGTTCATGCTTTCTACATATGATTTACTGGAACTAAGTGTTTTAGCTGTTTTATGAATTGATGGAATCTTCAGAGTCTTGGATTATTCATAGGGATTAAATAGTACAGGAAAGAAGGAGCTAGTTCATGACATCTTAATGAGAAAAGTTTAAAGCATTTGAGCATTTAAAGTATTTGAAACATTTTGAACTTTTACATCATGTTATATGGCTCAGTTATTATGGCCATTATTATGCTCATATGGGAGCAAGAGAGGCATACTGCTAAGGACCGTGGGCTTTGAAATCAGAAAGATCTGACATTGAAAACTTGTTCAATCACCTCCTACCTTTGTGAAATTGGTAAAACTTTTTCTGTTCTTCATTTTGTAAAATCTGTTAAACTAAGATATTCAGAAAACCTACTTTACTAGATTATTAGAAAGTAAAATGAGATAATGAATGTAAAGCAATTAAGCACTGTATCTGGCACATATAAGCCCAGTGTGTTCTATTCTGTATGTGTGCCAGCAATGTTATACCAGACTGAAAGCTAAATAAGGATTTGAGCTAAGGCCTGGGGATAGAAAACAAACTAAAGTTAATTAGGCTGCTCAGAAATTGAATCCATCCATGTGGTCAAGGATGGTCAAGATAAATTTTAATAGCATTTTTAGCTTAAAATTTTATAATTTCTTTCACTAGGGTCAGTGGAGAATTGTCTGAGACAAGCAAGGATACCCATTGTATCCTTGTAAAGTATATCCATTGCAAAGATGCAGAGCTGCCCACTGTATGGATATTTTACTTATTTATTTTTTAGACTTGATATTCAATCTAAAATAATTACACAAGTTCCTGAATAAGAGTTGATGTTCTTGGAGAGAAATAATGAGTAGGAGAGTAAGCTCAGCATATCAAACAGCTTTTCCTTCCTTTTCACCACAGTGTCTCTATTATCATTTCATCATATCTATTTTGTTTGTTTCTTAATGATCTAATCTGTCAGAATGCCATGTCCCGCCTTTCTGTTTATCATGAAGACTCTCTTGTAGGGGAAACACATCAAGGAGATTCTGATGACCTCAGTAGTCTTCCTTCAGTACTTGAACAACACTATAAAAAGCTCACTGGAAAAAAAATATTGATGATACAAGTGCATTCTGAAAAAAAATAGCCATGTAGAAATATTGAGAAATCCCATAGTGAGTATTTGGGAGATGTCTTCTGACTTTGAATAAACCCTTCAAATACACCAAAGCTCTGAACCAAACATTAAAACTAATGAAGTGCCTGTAGAAGAATATACATATCAGAGAAAACAGAATAAATGAGGCAAGAGAATAAATAAGAGATTTATGTGTCGTTTTTATGTCACTGGGGCAGGGGTAGGAAGCACAAACCTATAAGCTTTCTGTCTATCAAAGAGACTGCGAAGTAAAAATGAGATGACTGTCATTTGTTGTTTTGATCTGCACAAAATTCGCCTTCAACGCTAATGGTATTATCTTTCTGATTTTACTTGGTGAGCAACTACTTTTGTACTCTTAAACCATGTCGTTAAGGTGAGGAGGCGTTAGCTGTAGAGATTAACATGTGGCTCAGAAATCTCTAATCCTATTGGCCATAAGGTAACATGTAAATGGAGTTAGACAGGCTAACTTGATAAAATAATACTCAATTATGTACCATCTGTTGAAATCATTGGGGAGAGAACATACTTTTATGCTAGACTCAGTGATTAGCAAGGTATGAATCTGTGGCTCTAGGGGGTTACGGTAATGAGGGAGACTGTTTTAGAATAAAACCAACACACACACACACACACACACACACACACACACACACACCCCAAAACGATGGAGAGAAGAATTACTAAGAAACCTATCCAAGCCCCTATCCAGTTTCTCAACATTATTCATATACATGAGCAAATAATCATTTTTGCTTTAAATTAGCTTGGGTTAGATTTCTGTCTCTGGCATTTGTCAGAATATTCATGATTTATGCAAATTATTAACCATCTGTCTTAATTTCTCTTAAAATACAGAGCCTGCAAACAAGGTCTCGTATATAGGTAATTTATCTTAGGAAATAAGCCCAATGAATGGTTGTGGAGACTGGGTATTTACAGGGTAAAGGAAAGCTAACCTAAGATTATGTTACCAAGTTCATCATTACTGTGCACCACGGGTGATCAGTGCTGCTGGGAACATTTTCAGTATTGCTCATGTAAAGAATGGAAGATGAGAGTGGCCACTGGCCATACAACCAATTTATAATGGGGGCTAGGGGCAAACACAGGATAACTGCTATTGAATCTCTCTTTCAAAATCACAAAAACACTGATAATACGCAGTCAATGTTTCAAAGCAATTCTTAATTCAAAAGAGAGGGAGGGTTCTTTGAGGGACTAAAATCACAGAGGCCTTATTATGATCATATTTGCTCCTGAGTGCCTTTTATGTGTCAGATTTATATAATTGGTACAATCAATATTGGTGTTTTCAACTATTTTCACCTTATCCTCAGGGTTACATAGTGATTACGGCTATATTGAGACACAAATTTATTTCCCATTACTTCCAAGAGATTACTATAAGAAGGGTGAGTGAGTAAATAAGTTCATCCTCCTGTTCTGCCTCCACACAGCAGTCAATGAACTGTGTCCTCTGTGCGGGCAGCCTTAGTTATTTGGCTATTTATAAGAATCAGTGATTACGGAATAAAAGACAGATGATCATGATAATCCATGAAGCCATTTCTCTTTGGAGCAGTGGAAAAAGAGCTGGGGTATGGCTACTAACTCCAATTGATTGATAATGCCTGCCTAGAACATTGTTATACCTGAGTTTCTGAGGCCATATAGTGAAGAAACACTCTACCTTTCATCACTGACAGGAAAGAGAATGTAAAAGGGTTAGCAGACATATCTTGTCTTTTACCTCCCATTCCTGAAAAAGGGGCAAGAAGGACATTGTCTCAGGGAATGAGACGGGAGGCAGTTATTCAAAGGCTCACATTCTGAATTTGTTCAGCATAGCTGCAGGGTGACAACTCTTCAACATTCCTGGATTGTATTTCCAGATTGGAGATGTATGAGAGTTGAGCAGTTTCCTGTAGATGCCCTAGATCCTGGTAATGGAGAAGCTCCAAGGCAAAGGATGTGAAGTACATGGTGCAAGTCCTCAGGCAAGACACTGCCAGGTTGCACCAGCAGAAAGTTGTTCAGCATAGTGGTTGCCAGAGCTGTGGAGATGATATAAAGTGGTAGATAAGAGAAGTTCAATAAAGATATTCCTCCTGACATCATAGTCTATAAAACCCTCTGGTGACAAATCAACAAATTCTGTAGGGTTTTATCAATATGGGGGAGTGGCACTCATGCTGTGACAGTTTAGGAATATAGCTAACCATTTATTTATTTTTATTTTATTTTTCAATTAGAGTTGACATCCAATATTATTTTATATCAGTTTCAGGTGTACAGTATAGTGATTAGACATTTATCCAATTTACAAAGTGAGCCTCCTGGTTAGTCTAGTATCTAACCATTTATTAAAAATCTGATTTAAACTTCGAGGAATTAATCATGCCATTCAAGGTTAAGATACAGCTGCTATCTAGACAAGAGTGTCAATTAAATATTAACAGTGCAACATGCTAATAAAAATAGGAAAATCTCAGCATTCCTCTTAGAAATGATAATAGCCTGACCCATATTTATTCTTACTTTCTATAAAAATTGGTATTTTCCATAGATTTTTAAGAATAAACCCAACAGATATGAAGCAGAAACAAATGATAGATGTTAAGAAATTAAGGTGCCTCACTATGGGTTATAAACTTGTACCTCTTTGTTGCCCATGCACTATCGATGAGCTTGCAGCATTTTAAACCTCTTTAATTTATGATGAAACAGTTTTATTTCTGTCAGCAACAGCAGATATAATTTCCTTATCTATCATTAGAATGGTTTAATACCTTCATTAATCCACACATCATAAAGCAGAGAATGATTTTTATACCTATTCCAATCACTCATTGCTCCTGTTCCAGAAAAGAAAGGACTATTTTCTGCTGATTCCATAGTTAGACCGAAGGCCAGGATCCTCATGATCCATCCAATTAGAAAGTGAGGATTAAAAGGTGGACTTCTATTGCTACTATTTCTTTATAGCCATGATTAGGGGCATTGTTAGGCTTTGGAACAAATTAGAAATGCACTTTGCAACGTTGGATGTTTGACAGTGGAAGTCAATCATGGTTGTTCCCGAGAGGAGGCAGCTGGTTCCCTCACCAAATCCACAAGAGATCTCTGGGGTTGCTCCCTTAATCCCCTACCTCTCTTTTCAGTGGCAAAACCTCTCAAAGGCAAAGTACGTGGTGCTGGATCTGAAGGTAGCAGCTCAAGACAGAGCTGAAGACATCTGAGTCATTGATGTCATAGGAGCCGTGATATAACCTTGTACCTTTCATCTAGTGAATATATGTTCAGAAGGCCCTCTTTTCCCATATACAGAACACTACTTTAATTTGTATTCAAAATCTCTTGGAGGGAGGGAAGAGGTGTTTATAATGCCATAATAATAACTTACTTAGTCCTTAAGTGATATGAGCCCTGATTGAACTTATAGGTTTTGGTGATTTTCTAAAATTGCTGTGGCATGAAGAGCTGGATGTATTACAAAGGAAAGGCCACTGATGAGCTGGCAGACTGAGCATTGGCCAAAATTTACACACAGAGAGATTCAGAAGTTACTGTGCTAAGAGAAAGCCTGATAATTTAGTCCTATCAGCAGTTTTGGAATTATGGATTCTGTCTCATGAAATGATGTGGGATATAACACCAAAATGCAGAATTAAGATTTTAATAATGAGAAAATCAGACAATTAAAGGAACAAATATAACCTATGACATGAGTGGAAAATATACAGCACTCCCATCTTCCAACCATGTCATACATCATTACTATAAAACTCATGTAGAGTACTGAGAAAATCTCGAAACCTTTCGCAACATAAACCTGAAAGCAAACATTCCCAACCTTTCAAAGAGAAATCTACACATAATCTCTGACTTATGATCATACATAGTTTTATCACATACCCTGACCCCTAACATAATGTGTCTGTATAGAGGAAATGTAACTTAAAAACAAACCCAAAATTAGCATTTTCCTAATATACTTGGAAGCTTCCCTCTCATTACTTTTAGATAATTTAGTGTCTATTTGTCACTTTACCATGTATTACCATGTGCATATGAGATTTTATAACTTATATAGTTCTTTCATATATGTCACCATTTTTGATCTTGACAATAACCAGATAAGGTAAAGCAAGATAAGCATCATTATTACTGATCTAAGATCAAAAAAGCAAAAACGATAACCTGATGAACAAAAAATCAACAAGGCAGCTGCTCTTTTGTATATATGAGAAGATGCTTGAGATTAATTATTTTTAAAAAAGACCAACTGATAAAATAAAATTTGAGAAAAAATTTTTAAGGTCTATTCCAAGAGGAGCATCTAAGAATTCTTTGGTTACAGCTAGAAAGAGTCTTCCTGGTTTTCCTAAGATCATACTGGGGTCTTATTTTAACTGAGAGCTTCCTTGTCTAATCCAGTAATTCTGTCCTTATGTAAGTAGTATCCAAGGATGCCAAGATTATAGAAAACCAGAAAATTACACAAAAATATTTCATGGGAAAAAAACACCTTTCTCATCCTCTGAGGCATTTATTTTTCCATACCGAAGTAAGGATATTTAATTATTCCTTTCTCTGTCTTTGTGACTGACTATAAATATTAGGAGCAGGTAACTACCTTGCCTTACTAAAACTGCAGGAATAATGTTCCACTTTATTATCACCTGTGCTGTGTATTGTGGAAATGTAGAAAGCCCTCTGCTGCCATGGTGTTGAAAAGGCACTTTGGTCAAAAACAATATGCTGCTCTCCATCCTCGTGGCCACAGTTTCCTCCTGACTTATATGTCTGGAAGAACATATGTTCGTTCTCATTCTCTCTCTCTCTCTCTCTCTCTCTCTCTCTCTCTCTCTCTCTCTCTCTTTCTCTCTTTCTCTCTTTCTCTCTCCTTCTGAAAATAAAACAATAGTAAGTCTTTGCCTTTTACAAGGAAGAATATTACAGAGAAAAAATACACTATGTAGATTTTGAAAAAGAACAAAGTGAAAGGGCTTGGACTATTTGATTTTAAGGGTTATTATTGCTCTAGTAATCAAGACAGTAATGACATAAAAATAGACATAAGCTAAAGGAACAGAAAAGACGGTTTAGAAATAAACTCACATATTTGTGAAAATTGATATTCAATAGAGCTACCAAAACAGTTCAATGTAGAAAAATGTAATTTTTATTTCAACAAGTGATGCTGAGACAATTGGGTAGCCATAGTAAAAACAAATAAACAAAGAAATAAACTTTGTTACCTCACATCACATACAAAAATTATCTTAAAATGGATCAGAAAGCTAAATGAAAGAGCTAGGACTACACAATTTCTAGAACAAAGTGAACGTCAGAAATCATACTAACCTTGAAATAGGCAGTTTTCTTAAATAGGACAAAGAAAAGCACAGAATATATGAGTAAATCAGGTTTAATCTCAATTAAAAACTCTTGCTCTTTAGAAGATATTATTAAACAAATGAAAAGGAAAATAACAGAGTATGGAAAAACATTTAGAAAACAAATATTTGACAAAGGATACATATATACAAATCTATAAAACAGATGCCCAAGAAAAAGCAACAAAATATTTGAACATACTTTACTAGAAAGATATGTGAAGGGGAAAAGAACTCATAAAAAAGATGCTTACCCTCATTAGTTATTAAAGGACTGCAAATTTAAACCACAATGAAATACCACTATACTTCCACTATAAGGGTTAAAATTAAAAAGAGTGATCATACCAAGTATTGGTGGATATATGGAGCAAATGGAACTCTCATACACTAATGGTGAGAATGACATGTTAACCCATTTGCAAAGCTGTTAAATGATTTTTTAAAAAGTGAAGCAAGTACCTACCCTATAGCTCAATTAGTACACTCCTAGATATTTATCCAAGAGAAATGAAATCAAATATTTATACAAAGTCTTGTACATAAATGTCTATAGCACCTTTATGTATAGTATTAACAAGTTTAAAACAACCCAATGTCCTTCAACAGGAATGAATATATATATATATATATATATATATATATATATATATATATATATATATATACACACCCTTTTTGAAGATAAAGAAGCTGAGCTCAGAGAGGCTGAGTGTCTCCCAGTTCACAGTGCTAATCAGAGGTCAATCTGGTATTCAAACTCAAGCAGTGTGACTCCAAGTCAGGTAAATCTAGCCACTATTTCACTTTTTGTGTTCCTAAAATCTCTTGAGTCTCATAACCTCGAGGAAAGCATGCAAGTACTTGAAAAAATCATATATAGGCTGTGAACAAAGGCTCAGGACACTCACATTACCTTGATGCTCAGAGTTAAGAGCTGGAGAATGGCCCTTGGGACCAGCTGCTCATTTCCCTCATCCCATTTCTTTTTCTTTATGTTCTCCTGTTAAGAATAATGGCCAGAGCTTTTATACATTTTTTTTCCTGTCCAATTTGAAAATTTGAGTTTTCTTATCTCATTGTATATCTCCTGGTACCCCAGATTGGTAGAGATTTCTATCAGAGACTCAGAATTATTTTCAGGCCCAGTTCTACTTTGGTCAGAATTAGCTATTTCCTTTCTGTGAGACTCACTGGGAACCCCTCAAATAGAGAACAAAGATGCCCTATGTGAGGAAGGAGGAGGGAGCATTTTCTTGAGAATGTAGTGTGTGTCAGGCAATTGCTAGATTTCCAGACTTATCTCACAAGAATCTTATTCCTATTTTCCTATATTATGTCTAACACTTTTTAACACTTTTTAGAGGTTGAGGTAGAGAAAGTAGGTAGAAAAAAATTTTAAAGTAACTCAATTCAGTGGAACTTTAAACATTTGTTTTTACTTTTTTCATAACTGTTAATACTAAATTAAATTTTTTTTCCTGAACTTGATAACTTTGAAACTTTTAAACCCAGATTGGAAATGTGCCAACTCTGGAAATAAAAGTATTTCCTCTTACTCGTCTTTTGGATGATACTTTATAAGTAATTTTCTGTGCTTATGTAAGACACTTCTTTTTTCTAATCATGTTTCCTTGCTTTGAGAATGAGAATCATAAGGTTCCAAGTTCTTTTATTTCCACCTCTCCTGAAATGTTTTTAAAAAACATGGGGGGGCTAAGCAGTTGTCATAGTATACTGGGGTTTAAGTCACTCAGCAATTTTATCAGTTGGACCGATCAAAGGGAGTAAGGGATTGTAAATAATGTCTTTTCCCCATATCTAATTGAGATTTTATTAATTGTGTCACTTGGGAGGGTCTGTGTTACTTTTAGAGGTGCTAAAACTCAAGGTCTCACACTACTACCCTCTGTAGCATTGAGTCAGATTGAATAAGTTCTTCTCAGATTTAAAGTCCATCAAGTCTGGAGTAAGATCATCTGACAGGCCATAAGATTAACTGATTTTCTTATCTTCAAAGGGAACAAGTGAACATTTCAACAGAAGGACTTTAGCTGCTTGTACATCAATCTGACAACAATATTTATTCTCAATGTTTGTACAATTAGACAAGCCTTTTTTCCTCCCATTTAATGTCATTTTGAATTATTTATTCTACGTCATGCATAGATCCACAGGTTCTTGGCTAGTGGCTTTTCTTTTGGAAGTCTGAGATATGGGTTTTTTTTTTTTCTTTCATCCTACTTTTTGATTTTGTGCTTAGGGTGCATTTGGTCAGGCATCCAGTTAAAAATTACTTTCCATTACAAACACTTGAAAACCACTTTCTATTAAAACCAATGAGATGTAATTGGTTCTTTTGACAACTCACTGAACTGCATTGATTTTCTTAACTAGCTGAAACCTTTACAATTTTTTTTTTAAATTTTAATTCCAACTCCCCTACCCATTATGTAACTTTCTCTCAGGGAAATAATGTTAGTTTCAACTTCCTTAAATAAATCTGTGTTGTTTTTCTGATATAAATCACCCACAAAGACTGGAGGATAATGACCACTTACTATATGCCACATATTCAGGGCCACTGTACACCACTGCTGAAGTTGTATCCTACACAAGAGCACAGAACTGAGTGCATAAATGGAGGCTGAAATCTAGTCTACACTCCACTTCACAAATTGTCCTGCAAGAGAAGGTGCTACATTTTTCAAACTTATTGCAGGATTTATATTGGAAGCTATATAGATGCTATTATATTTAGTCTGTCTCAAACTTGTACAAGTTGGATGTTACTATCTACATTTCACAGATGCAGAAACTGAGACTAGCCTGGGATAACACAGTCAGTAAGTGGAGAAACCAGATTCAAAGCTTGGTCTACGGGGTTCAGAGTTCTTGCTTCCTACATTTGAAAGCCATGAGGCCTCTAGTACACAAGATATGCCTTCCTGGGAAGAGGCTCTGTGTGTGCTCAGGGATGCCTGAGTGTAACTAGATTCAAAATGGCTTCCTCATGACTCTCCCAGGAATTATGGATACTTTTGCTTATAGTTTTTCTGAATCACTCTTATAGCACTGACCAATACAAATCAAAATTTTAGGAAAACCAAGCTTGTACTTAGTTGGCTCCTCCAGCTTTTTGCTTGCTGAGTATATACTAGGTTTCTCTTCTAGTTAGGTCTACTTTAATGGTAAGGAAACAAACTCAAATAACAGAAGTAGGAGAAGTATGGTTATAGAGAGTTCCCAAGACAATTTGAGAACAGCTCAATATTAGACCTCAGGAAGATCAAGAAGCAAATCTCTAGAAGGGCAGTTAAGCTAGGTGGTAAGCACTTAATCTCATCTTTCTGTTTTCTCTCAGTGTTGTCTCCAGTTGCCCTGATGCTTAAAGAACAATAACCTTTACCTCCTTTAAGACTACGGTACTTTTGATAGTAAAATACTGTGTTAATTAAGTGTTCAGGCTGTGGAACCAGTTAGTCTAAGACAGAAACCTGACCACACCATTTATTAGGAGAGAGACCTTGGATAAATTTCCTAACCTCTCTGTGCCTCAGTTTCCTCATATATGAAGTAGGGAAGACAATATTTATATCACGTGGAGAGGAATGGAGAGCTCATATGGATTTTAATATAATGCCTACAAAAAGTGACTTTACCTTTATGTGAGTACTTTTTAGTAAATGGACTATACTTCATGTGAGAATGGGGATTTAACTTATATACCTTTATATCTACAAAAATCTTTGCAGTTAGAAGACACTAAAATAAATATAAATTGATTTACTTAATCATTACAGATGGGCTCTCGGTGGTTGTGAAGAGCTGTGAGTTAGCTTTTCTTTTCTTCTTTTAACTCAATATTTTTGAGCATATAATACAGTTCAGGAGCTGGGGAAATACAGAGAGAGGTCGTTGTCCTACCCCTAGGAAACCACATGAGTAGACCCATGAACAGATGAATAGAAGGTGGAGAAAACAGTGCTATGACATGACTAACACAGGAGCAATGGAAACACAGAGGAAAGAAGGTTATCCCATGGCACACAACCAGGACTCACAACTGCTGTGGCATTTCTGACCAGTATGTTATTCATCCAGTGCTAAAGAACAGATGGGTATTGAAATGAGAGGGCTTGAGAGGCACTTTCAGCTTTAGGGGAGAAATCATTTCAGGAGAAGACTGAGTCAGAATTGGTAATATTTCTTGAAATGCAAGAGTGGTTTGAGTTTACCCAATTCGGTGTGTTATTGTTTTCTTCTGTAGGTGCTCATCAAAAGGGCAAGGGAAAGATGAAACAATTATTTTTATATAGTTGAGATTATTATATACCTCCACTCCTGCACAAAAATTTAAGGGTATATACAGAACTGCTTTAGCTAAATTAAGTAGTTTTATTTGGTGCCCATTCAGGCAAGAACCAGACATCACACCACTCATGACTTAACTACTAGGCCATATTAAAATACAGCAATTTAATTGCAATTAGTGCTGTAATAATTTATTTATAAAATGCCAGTATATGCATTTGTATTTGACAAACCATTTACTTTCAGTCCAGTAGTGTGTGTGCCCCATTAAATTATAAAGTACAAGGTCATTAACCTGCAATTCTGCTTGTGATCATGGTATTAAATAGCATCCAGTTTCTTCTCTGGTTGAAACAGAATTGCTAGATCACTTATCTGTAACCATTTAATTTCCCTGTGATCTTCCAAAAGCTCTTATTACTGCTAATTAAACAGGTGTGACCTGTGCTGAAAGCAGCTGGCCCTCCTTGGACATCTGGCCAGGATCCAGAATTGGATCAGGTCTCCTCGGTGCTCTCATTTGCCTCTTAATTGCCTTTGGTCATTAGTGAGTATGGCAGCTCAGTACATGTTTTCATGTTCAGGATCATTAGGGTTTGGAAGACTTAAAGGAGTACTTGGCATATGATCAAGTACACCATGGATGGACTGTGGGAGCAAAGCACTTCCTCCCCTTCTGAAGCCAAAATGGCACTTAGTGTTGAGTGGTCAAGGCTGTTTAGCTCAGCATTCTGAATAATGAGTCTGGAATCTGTAGAGTGAAACTTCCAACTCAGGTTCTTTCTCAAAGATAAAACCTGTCTCTCATCAACACAGAGCACCTACACTCCCATACCAGACCAGTCACCGCACATACCTTACTGGGCACATCTGAGTCAGGAACAGGACAGTCAATCCAAATTTCCCTCAGGGCTTTGGCAGAATGAGTAAAGAATGAAAGAAATAAAATGGAACTACCATTTTTGTTACTCCTATTGATGTATTGGTTAATATGGAATGTGAAAGCTCTTAGCTCATGCTGAAGTAAATTTCTCTATAATGCTCTCAGAGAGGTATTACTGGAAACCCAATTTTACAGATAATGAAATTAGAGCCCAGAGAGAGAAATTGACTTGCCAATTTGCATAGTTACTAGGTAGCTGAGTTAGAATTAAAAGTCAGGTCTCTGGTACTCCAGGTGCTTTACAACAGACCACAATTCATTTACTCACCAGCACCATCATGTGCAGGACTAATTCTGAGTTTGCCTGGGTCTAGGCATCTTGTCTGAGGATTAAATATGTTTGATCTTCATCTACCTCCTGGTTTTTATTGACTCCCTGTTGATCACATTATTATTTGCTGAAATTGTTCACACTGAAGGAAAGAAGGAGCAGGCATAGAAAGTGTAAGACAACTATAGTCAAATTTCAGATTCTGTTAACCTTTGATCAGTGAAGCAGCATGCACAAATATGAATGCATGAAGAAAGAAAGAGTGGGGAGGGAGGAGGGAAGGAAGGGATAAGAAAAGAAGAAAAGAGATTTTAAAATGTTTATTCTTAAATAAAAATTGTACATATTTAAAATATACAACATAGTGGTTTGTTATACATATATGTAGTGAAATGATTACTAGGTTAGCTACGTAATATAACCATCTCCTCATGTAGTTATGTCTTTGGGAGTGTGTGATAAGAGCATCAAAAATCTACTCTCCTAGCAAATTTCCAGTATTCAATACAGTACGATTGAGTATAGTCACTGCTATACATTATGCTTCTAGGCTTATCCTGCATAGATTGAGGAAAGTTACTTGATATACTTTCACCAGTGTCTTCCCATTCTCTAATCTCTCTGCCCCGGTAACCACCACTGTACTCTCTGCTTCTATGTATTGGATCTTTTTAGAGTCTACATATAAATGAGATCATGTAGCATATTTCTGTGTCTATCTTATGAAAGAGATGTTTTAATTAATTTTTTTCAAATGAGTATCCCGTCTTTTTCTAATACAACTATTATAGATACATCTAGACATAGATATATCTACTTATATATCTATATCTATATATGTATATTTATTCCAGAATCTTCTCTTCTCTCATCTAGAACAGTGCTTGACACACAGTCAGGTGTTCTGTGTTGAAATAATGAATAAATATTATGACTATTTTTTATGTAGTATGATATTTGGCTAGTTTCCTCCAGGGTTTTTGAATGTATAGAACTAAATTTCCATTTATTAAATATCTATATTTTTGTCTCCTTTTTATAATTTCTCTCTGTACTTTCTTTTACTTCCACTTGTTATTTAGTTTCTGACTATTTCTGTCAAAAGTAGATGCTTTTTGACTCTAATATCAAGGCTGGAGGGAAATGGGAAAATAGACACCCAAACTTTAAAAAAGTTAATCTGCATTAATTTGAATATTAAATATAAGACAGGGAATGAGAGTTTTGTCTAAAAGTTAGCCAATCAGTTTTAATGAATCTAGTTTGTAGCATGTAATTTGGGCACCCCATGACTAACTTTATGGTTTAAAGTGTCCCCCCACCATCCATCTCTGTTTTCTTTTTCACTCTCACTTTTTCTTTCTCTATGCTTGTTTGTTTGTTGTTTGTTTTGTTTGTTTTCTATATAGAAACCATCCAGGTCTTAAGCATTTACCAACCTATGACAGTTCTCAAGGGATGCTGTGACAGACCTCTTTGTAAATCTAAAGACTTGTTGTTGTTGTTGTTGTTGTTGATATTTCCAACAGTCTCTTCCTAATACCACGTTTATAAATGTTTACCATTAATTTCCCATGGTGTCCCTCCAGGATACATCAAATAAAGAGATATTACAAGCTAGTTTTCATATATTCCAAGTGATTGAGGAAGGCAAAAAAGTCACTGGCTGATCAAAGTAAGAAAGAAATGGGAAAGAAATGGAATGGAATCCTACCATTCACAATAACATGGATGGACCTAGAGGTTCTTATGCTGAGTGAAAGAAGTCAGATAGAGAAAGATAAATGCCATATGATTTTACTTATATGCAGAAGCTAAGAAACAAAAAGAACAAAGTAATCAAAAACAGACTCACAAATATAGAGGACAGCCTGGTGATGGCCAGAGGGGAGGGGGGTTGGGGCGCTGGGAGAATGGGATGAAGGGTTAAAGAAGTATAAATTAATAGTTGATAGATGGTGGTAGGGATGGGGGCATGTCATAGGGAATGTAGTTAGCATTAGTTTAGAGCCTAGATGGAGAGCCAGAGGAGATAAAGAGCAATTAGGGGGATCGTTTTATAAACTATATAAATGTCTAACCAATGTACTGGACACTTGAAACTAATAATAAAATTAAATTTTAAAAAAATACCAGTGAATGTAAAAGATCAATCTCTTAACCCTACATGCAATGTGACTCTTTGGGTTACGTACAGAAATGCCAGCTAACAAATAATTTTGTTTTGTTTAAAAAATCACATTATAAATTAATCAGATCAATATTTGATAGTTTCTTTATGGAGTTCCAGACCTGAACCCAGAGCTAACTTGGAGTCAAGGAACTAGCAGAGCAACTGTGAGACTGGCCAGTTAGAGAGCAGACAGTTTGGTATTTTAGATGCTTGACATTTCTCAGGAATTTTCAAATTGTCTTCAAGGGTAATACTGTGGGAAGAGATTAATGTAGAAATCAGGATGCCTGCATTCAGATCATGGCTCTGACCCTAACTCTGTCAGTTAAAGAAACACTTTTTTTCTCAGGGTCTCAACCTTAGGACCAGGACAGGGTGAGGCAAGTGAAGTGCCTAGGGCACAAAATGTAAGGATGCTCTTAAATACATTTACTCTCGAGGTCGTGAAGTTGCAATGTCAGCCCTGGAATGAGTGCTTCCTTAAATTTGCACCCCGGGTCCCTCACTTACTTCACCCTTGCTCAGTTCCTTTTCTTTTATATGAGAGGTTTGTTCTTAATCTGTGGGTCCCAGATGGAATACATAGAACAAGAGTCTTTAGACCGCTTCAGAAAATGAGATTCTGTAAGGTGGGAAGGGGCAGTGAGTTTAGAAAATGCAATATACTACATCTCTATCTTGAAGATTTATAATATGTCTTATATTACTGACTCTGATTCAAAATACCCTACAGAAAATATAGCTGTTTATTTTGATGTGATTCATTGTTTCTAAAACTATTATAAAAAATGTTTGGTTTTCTCTCCTAAATAACTGGAAAAAAAGTATTATCTTAACAAAACTGTGTATCAGGAACTCTACATGCAATTTCTAAATTAGTCATTGGAACAGCCCGATAAGATGGACATAATTACTATCTACATTTGCAGATAGAAGATAGACTTAGAGATAAAGAGAAATCATTTGATAGATATTCATGCTTTACCAACTTGCTCGCCTATCATGAGTGTTGTATTCAATGTTCATAGAGAAGTTCTCTTGTGTTCTTTATTTCTTTGAAAATTAGCATAACATTTTCTTTTCATGATAACGATAACTTATTTTTGCATAATTGAAGTCGAAGTCTTGGTCTAAGCCTTTCTTTTCTTTCTTTCTTTTTTTTTTAATGTTTCAACTGCTTCCTATCTTAATTTACTTTTGATGAAGCTTTTTACTTGCCTCCAAGCCCACCCTCCACCATGAATTCCTATCATTTCTTTTCAGCATCAATTGGCTCATTAAGCTTCCAGAGGCTCCTAAGCAATGTGAAATCCAACTCCAAAGCAGTGTAGTTTGCTGAGGGTTGTCCAGCTTTGCCTCTGAGATAAATAGAGAGGTAAGATGGTGGTATTAAACAGTGTTTGTATAGAGATGGCTGACCAGCTTGTGGAGAGAAGCCGGTGACAGAGTGAACAGCTGTTTCCAGAAAGCCCTTCTGTAAGTGAAACACCTCTTCCCTGGAGTTTCATGATGTACACTGAGCAATTGTTACTGAGCACCAGTGATACCCCAGGGACTGCAGCAAGTCCCAGGCATACTCTGTGGAAACGATGTACATGATCCAGGTACTCTTATGGTTTATAATCATATACTCTCTTTTTTCTAAACTGTCCACGTAAAGTTAATGAGTAAATTGTGAAGTGAGAAAAATCATTTCCAATTTCCTACTACTGAACACGCCCCTCCAGTGTCCAAGGTGATTGACAGATATGTCAGGGTTAAGGGGCTGAAAGATGCTTTAGATACATCCACGGAGAGTTATAATATTTACATTTAGAAACTCAATTCCTTAGCAACTCTTCCCTTCTGGGAGCTGTAGGTTCAAATACAATTTTTACTAGTCCATATACAAGGAGGATGGACACACACAAACAACTTTGACTTCAGTGAGAGTGACATATGAAATCCCCTCTGGACCTGAAGTGACTGCCAACTGCATGACTTTGTGCTTGGGAGAAACTAACGCAATTCAAGTTGACTGCACTTGATACAGATCCTCTTTTTCCGGGTCCATCAGATAATTCTGCTGACTTCTTCTTAGCAAATGAGTAAATAATTGACCTGAACACATGCACGCTACCAGGCTATATTTAGAGGGCTGGTTCAGCTCAACATTTTTTTACATTCTGAATTCCTATTTTAGAATGAGATCACCACCTTGATTTTACGCTCTGTCATAGTATTTATATATGTTAGGGACAGTATACCAATTAGTTATCTGTATATAGAACCAAATTGCATCCCTGGGAGAAAACTCATTCTTAGGGAGATTTTTTTATAAAGCTTCATCTTCAGGGAAGAGGATTTACTGTCAATATAGCATGAAAGATTTAGATCATGTTTCCATAGGGTCCTGGTAACTTTCTCCTTTCATCTCACAAAGTTTTGAGAACTTGAATGATGTAGAACCTGTATTACTCCTCTTTAAATCCCTGGTGTCTACTCTAGTATCTGGTTTATGATAGATACTCCAGTGTTTTTGAATAAATAGAATTTCAGGGTTAGGGCTAGGCTTAGGTAAATGACTAGAATTAAAATATGTTCTTTCTGTGTTCTAGGCACTGTCCTAAGCAGTTTACATATATGGTATCCTTCATTAGATGCAATAACCCTTTGAAGTAGGGGATAATATTATTATTCTTATTTTTTAGATTAAGGCTTAGGAAAGCTAAGTGAATTGGCTAAATTCACATGGCTGATAAGGAAGAAACTGACCCCAGGATTATGTGACTCTAAATCTCATGATACTTACGAATTGTTCTTGTGCAGACTTCAACCTGACTCTAGCTGAATTTTCAGGGTGCAGTACAAAAACCGAGACAATGGGCCATACTCAACAATATTTAAAACATTGATCTAAAATAATTAACTCAAAGTATTACAAGTTGAAAAGCCCTTATGTTGAATGTTAGTATGTTTAGAATCTGAATCTAGAGATAAGAACGGGTTATAAAGATCACTTAATGCTATTTTTCTTCTCCTGATGTCTAGGGCATATTTAAGTATGATGCTGTTGTAGTATGTAATCCACGTACCAGTTCTAAATCTATGGTTTTCCTAAGACCATCCAGTAACATGATATTATGTCTGGGGCTAGGAAGGCATATTTCTTTATATCTCAGTCTGGAATTGACATGAGTCTTTCTGAGTTTGAATTCTCTAGATCAGAATTGGACTCTGGGGCACTTAACTTTTTTTCTATACCTCACTAGCTTTAGTGAGGTATAATTGATAAATAAAATTGTAATATATTTTAAATGTACACTATGATGTACATTTCACAATGTACATTGTGAAAGTGTTCCTTCCATCTAGTTAATTAACACATCCATTTCCTCAAATATTGATATGTACATATATTTTGAAATATATACAAATATGCTGAAATATGTATGTATATGAGAACATTTAGGTTTTAGTTTCTTAGCTATTTTTAATTGCATAATATTGTGTTGTATAACACTGTTATATACTGTATAACAGTGTTATATAGTATAATCAGCTATAGCATGATCAGGCTTATGTCTTAGGAAGTAGAAACTTAATACAAAGAGCAGATTGGTAAAATTATTGTGGAGACACAAGGACTTAAATGCAAAAGGAAACTCTTCAGAATGAATCATTAGCAAAGCAAACAAAGAAGCAACAGTAGTTTTTATAAAGCAGTTGCAAATGAAGATGTATGGCTTAGAAGAGAAAAAGGGAAAATATTAATTTGCTAAAGAAATAAAATAAAAAATAAGTAGAAGGACTGAATTATTTGGACAACTTCTCCTTCACTGATACTAAGGATTCAGCATCTGCTGGCCGTTGTTATTGAACACATTAAGAAAAGCACATTAATGGGTCTAAAAGTTTTCTGACATTTGAATATAGTCTCATTTATTTCTCCTCTAGATACTTTTTGCAGTCTTTGTCCTAAATCTATCCACCCGAGTGAGAATTACATTATATATTCTTA
>CM053506.1:12144938-12342434 GCA_028627145.1 Eidolon dupreanum | reverse complement strand
GCCTCAGTTTCCTTCTTCACCAAGTGACACTGTTCAGTACAAGGCTCTTTCTTTCCACACTGGCATGCTCTAGGTCTGTGTTGCTCTGATCATATTTCCGAATCTTTGCCTTGATTTAATCCATCCCTAAAGGTGGAAGCTTGAATTGATCACTGGGAGCAAGCAGGAGGTGAAGTCCATGTGGCAACATCAATGAATGACCACATTTGCAGCCTCACTTCTGTCTCTCCGAAATGTACCCTTGCTAATGGCCACCTCTTCAGGACTCTGCTTAATGAACACCTGTGGTAGCACTTTGCATTAATATATTATATTAATGACCAGTGAGCCTTCCACAGACCTGTATCTCTTTCAGGGATGGACTTATTTTGTGGTTTTTCTCTTGGTTGGAGTTAATACAGTTGAAGCTCAATATAATCCCAGTGCTGGTCCAGAGTAAAAAGGACTCTCTGTCACCAAGAGCAGCAGGATGAACTTGACTTGATGCCTAATTTATTTTATAAGGCACAGGTTCTCATATGGGTGTCACAAATAGAGACTTTTATATTTATAGTGGTGTTTTCAGTGTGCTGTGGCAGCCCATGTAGAGGTAGAATGAGGGTCACTTTTCACTTGGGCATAACAATTAGGATGTGGGAGACCTCTCTGCTGCTCAAGGAAAAATGCCAGGGTTTTGACAGTTTTCTTGAAAGCAGAATGGTTTGAGTTCCCAGACATCAGCATGGGGACTTTCTTTTTTGTTCCTTCCTTTTATCTGGTTAAGTGGTTCTTTCATTTCAGGGTACACGGACATTACTGTACAGGGCTGCACATATCCAACTGCAGGTGATTCAGGGGACTTTCCAGGATAATTTTGACAACATGCAATTTTTATATTACATGCTGAATATAGAACTTAACCCTAGTAAAAGGAGCAATTTTGTTTAATTGTTTTTCACCCTAATGATTGATCATTCTTAAAATCATTGATAATAGTGAGTTAGCTAAACTTGAATATGAGCTCTCATATACTTCAGCTGAGAGTCTCAGCAAAAACATTTTCATAAAGCAAGTGGCCATTATATACAAACTTTAAAAATGTGAAATTTGTTTGACTGTTATTCCACTTCTAGCAATTGTTCTTGAAAACATATTTACAAATGTACACAGAGATGTCCAGAAGGATGTTTATTGCAGGATTGATTGTATTAGTGAAACAAACCATTAAAGGACACACTTCCTCAGATATCATTGTGTTATCCTTTCAATAAAATTTTAATTCTTTACCTTGATCTATGAGACCCTGAATGATCTGGCTCTTAGTTACACCTCCAGCCATTTCTGTGTCCTTTGTCTCCTTGTCATGTACATTGAACTTTTTCTAGTAACTCCACCAGAGAGGATTGGATAATAGATTATAATACATATAGACAAATAATAAGTTTGTAGCAAATTAACAAGTTTGAAGCAGATATATATGTAAAGATGAAAAGATCTCCAAGACAACATCATCTTATATAGAGAAATCTAGGAGTGTGCATATGTGTGTATATGATATGTATGTTGTGTGTGTGTGTGCATGCATATAACGCTTGCTCCTTTGTAATTATGTGGCAGTGATATGAATTTGCTCCTTTCACTAGGCTAAGTGGAAAACCTGAATAAACTATTGAATTTACCACTTTCCTGGCTTAGAAAAGAAGAAAGAAAAGGGAAGGGAAGGGAAGAAAAAAGAAAAGGAAAGAAAAAGAAAGAAAAAAGGAAAGGAAAGGAAAGGAAAGGAAAGAAAAGGAAAGGAAAGGAAAAAAAACTTATTTAGATTCCATTGACTTAGAATTACTGGCAATTCATAAAAATAGGTACCTTGTATATATGCAAGACAATTTTAACAATTATAAAACATCTTTAAGCTTTACTTATCTGTAGATATGATTAATAATCTTTGCTCTACTCCATGCATAAGGTTTAAATAAGAATGAATATGCTTTTATCACTTTGAATTATGCATAGAAATCTTATTTCCATTTGGGTCTCTTAACTCTCTCCACTTCTTAAATATAATTATCTAAGTAATTTCTCTATATACACTGAGCAGCATGTCATATAGCTTTATAATTTTGTTTCAACAATAATTTAAGAAGCTTGTGAGAAGTAGATTAGGGTATTATATTTAGCCCTACTTTTGCCCTTTCCAATGTTCTTTCCTTTCCAAAATTCCATACCTTTTTCTGTCATTTCCTTTCTGTTCAGAGGGCTTACTTTAGCTATTCATTGAGGGTAGTTATGCTAGCTACAAATTCTTAGTTTTCTTTTGTCTGATAATGTCTTGATATCCCCTTCATTTCTGAAACTTTTTCTTGCCAGATGTAGAAATCATGGTTGATAATTTTTTTCAGTACTTGAAAAATATTGTTTTACTTCCTTCTAGTCTGTGTGCTTTCAGGTGAGAAATCTCTTATTCTAATTCATGTTTTCCTGTAAGTAATGTGCCATTTTTCTCTGACTGTTTTTTAAAAATTTTTCTTTGTGTTTTCAGAAGTTTATTATCTTTGAGTTTATTTTACTTGGAGTTTACACAGGTCTTGAATCTATAGGTTTATGTGTTTCACTATATAGTAAGTCTTCACTTAAAGTCATAGATAGGTTCTGGGACTTTAAGTGAAACATTGTATAATGAAACAAATTTCCATTGTATAATGAAACAAATCACAGTCTAATTGATATAAACAAGAGTTAAGTTTCTGTGGCATGTCATCAACATTATAGCAAAGCAATGTTGAGTGAAATAATGTTATATGAGGACCTGCTGTATTGGGGACATTTTTAACCATTTTTTTCTACTAATATATTTCATTCTTAATTCTTTCTCCTCTACTCCTGGGACTCTAATGATATGAATGCTAGCTTTTTTGTTACTGTAACCCATGTCCTTTATGTTACTTATTTTATGGTCTTCTTTTTCTCTTGTTATTCAGATTTGGTAAGTTGTATTGCTCTGTCCTCAAGTTTACTGATTCTATCCTCTGTCATTTCTGTTTTAATAATGAGCACATCTGGCAAATTTTAGTTTAGTTTAGTTTATTGCATTTTTCATTTCTAGAATTTTCATTTGGTTCTTTTGTATAACATATTTCTTGGCTGAAATTTCCTATCCATTCATTACTTTCAACTTAATTGGTAATTCTGCATTAAATCGAAGCATTTTTATGATGGCTGCTTTAAAATTCTTGTCAGATAATTTTAACATCTAATTCATTTCAGTGTTGGCATCTGTCGATCTTTTCTCATTTAAGTTGTAATTTTCATGAGATTTGGTATGATGAGTGATTTTTCTTTAATTGTGTGATGCATAGTTCAGATATTATATTATGAGGTTCTGAATCCTACATTCCCCCCCAATAAGGTATACTGTGAGGGCAGGTGGACATACATGTTCAGGTTTCTGCAGTCCCGTGCTTCCAATCTCACTGACAAGAATGTAGTACTGCTTCATTGCAAATGAATCAGGTGGAAGTTTAGCTCCCACCTCTGTTCACTAAACCTTCCTAGCAAAAGTGAGGGACCTATTTCAGCTCTCTTGTGCTGAGCTGACTCATATCACTTTATTACTGCCGGTTGAGAGCTGAAGCTCAGCTCTACACTGGGCTTCACTGACACTCAGCGAGAGGAGGGAGCAAATACCATTCCAACTAACTTCATTCCCCAGCTCTTTGTTAATCTGGATGAGAGCCGTGGCTCAGCTTCCTGCTGGCCTCTGCTGGTGTACTCTGGCAGGGGACTTCGAATATCTCCTTTTTCCATTGTGTAAGAGATAGAGATCAGTTCCCCATTCTTCCCTATTGATACTATCTGGACATGGGATTTGAAATTCAGTGGGTAGAGTAGTAAAGATCTGCTTCCCATTTCATCCCACAGACTCCAGCAGGCAGAGGAATGAGAGCTCTGCTGCTTACTTCCACAGGATGCTTCTCTGGAGGTGGAGGTGGCAGGAGAAGGTCAGTTCGCCTCAGCTCCATTGAAAATGTGGGAGTGCTTTGGTTTCTCTGTTGGTGTTTGGCTGAGAAAGTGAGCATTGCTATTTTTTTTCTTTATTTTTTTTAGGCCACCCATTTTCTAGCCTTTGGCTAGGTAGACAGGCTTTCCTTGGATAATATTTTTAAATGTTTCTGTGCCTGTCAGCAGTTATTGGCTGAAGGCTACTGCAGTACCCTGTCTAGGATATATGGAAGGCAATAAGGAAACCCAGGGAACTCATTGTCATATTGTTCCTCAAGTCTTGAGTTTTCTATGCAATTTACCTTCTTTCCAAATTAAAGAGGCTCCCTATGCTTGCTCATTATGTTATTATGTCCAGGGTTTTTTTTAGCTAGGCTAAAGGAAGGTGGCTAGTCAGTCTTGGCCAGAATCAGAAGTCCTCTGATAATGTACTCTTAAATTATAAAGTCCAACACAAATGTAAGGAAGTACTGTCAGGATTGAATCCAAGAAATAATGATATAGACAAATTATATTACTTCAGAGAATAAGTTCTTTTTAGTCTGTCTGGGAGTGTTATTTTCATCCTAACAATAAATGTGGTAATAATAAATTTTCAGAATTAGTTTGCTAAAACAGGTTCTCTCCATGGAATGACTTCTTGTATCATTTTGTTATACAGATTATAGTTATTGTGTCTTTAAAATGTATTCCATAACTCTTTTCAGAAATTCAAAATGCTCATCACTTCACTTAGTGAACCAGTATGCTAGTCATTTCCAATGCCTGAATTGACAAAGATGAAAATCACTATTGAAGTAAACTCTTCCTTTGTCTCGTTAAAAGCAAAACAAAACAGAACGAAAATCTCCCCTATGCCTATGAACTTTCTTGCCTTGTAAGATGCTCTCTAATTAGAGAAGAGGAGGGATAGGCTAATTTCGTTTTTAATCTCAGTTTCATTACAGTATAATGTTCTATGGTGAACAAGCACTGTCCCTGGCATTATAAATACTACCATCTTCCTTATCCACAGAGGATACATTTCAAGATCCCCGATGGACACTTGAAATTTAGGATAGTACCAAACCCTACATATACTATGTTTTTTTTTTTCTATAAATATATACCTTTTCACTTAAATGAAGAATTTATGGCTTCCCTTTGGCATATCTGAATTGCCAACATTACTATTTTTGCACTTTGGGGCCATTACTAAGTAAAATAAGGGTGACTTGAACACAGGCACTGTAATACAGCGACAGTTAATCTGACAATGGAGATGGCCACAAATGACTAATGGGTGGGTAGAGTATAAATCATGGATACACTGGACAAAGAAATGATTCACATCTCAGGCTGGACCAAGTGGGACAGCATGAGGTTTCATCATGCTACCCAGAACAGTGCACAGTTTGAAACTTATGAATTGTTTATATCTGGAATTTTCCATTTAATACGTTTAGATGTGGATGACTTCAGGTCACTGGAACCGTGGAAAGTGAAACTACAGATAAGGGGGGACTACTGTATTGCATTTTTAATCTTCCACCTATTTCTTAGTATATTATTTAGTTTCTAGGAGTTCGTTTGAATCTTGTAAAAGTCAGTTCCCCGGCTATTCATTGGTTTTGCCTGCCATGTTTCTCAATGTGCCTTGTGTAAATGAGGCTAAGCTTCATCTTACCAAGATCGGTTTCCAAATTTATGTTTACTGAGAATGCACCCAGCATTGCGCATCAGTACCTAATGAATGGACAAAAGTAATTGTCATTTTAAAATGCTATTGCTAATGATTATCATGAAAGTTTATAATTATCATAAAAGATAGAAAGAGTTTGCAGTTAAGGAAGGTGAATTAAATGTACAAAACTCTTAGGGGTGGGGAGCTGTTGTAAGGTGTTAGCCAACAACACTCATGAGATGGGTGCTCCTCTACATATGTTATGAGTTGCATTGTATTCCCTCAAAATTCATCAGTTGAAGTCCTACCTCTTTGTACCTCAGAATGTGACTTTATTTGGAAATAGGGTCTTTACAGAGCTAATCAAGTTAAAACGAGGTAATTTAGATTGGCCATAAGCCAACATGACTGCTGTACTTATTAAAAAAAAAAAAGGAAATTAGAACACAGAGAGTGGTATACATAGAGGGCAGATGATGTGAAGAGACCCAGGTTGAAGAAAGCCATCTATAAGCCAAGGGAAGAAGCCTGGGACAGATCCTTCCCTTGTGCTCTCAGAAGGAACCAAACCTGCTGATGTCTTGATCTTGGACTTCTACCCTCCAGAACTGTGAGGCAGTTTATTTCTGTGTTTAAGCCACCTAACTTGCGGTACTTTGTGACAGTAGTCTCAGAAAACGAATACATCCAAATTTAGCTAATCAGTCTCTTTCCTGAAATTTTGAAGCATTGAATAAGGAAAGATCTTTACATCTGCCTCTCTTGGAATGGAAGCTAAACACTGTACATCTTCGCAGTACTTGTAGTCTTCAAGTTTTAGACATATGGAGGAAGCTAGTCTTTGATACAAGAGGAAAATTAAGCTAATCTCTAGAGAGAAGTAGAGAGAGAAAGAGAGAGAGAGAGAGAGAGAGAGAGAGAGAGAGAGAGAGAGAGAGAGAGAATGAGCATACTCTAATGGCTCTGTTTTATCTGAAATTCTTGTTTAGGGTTTCTTGTATTTATTTATCAAATTACTCTTTCTGTTTAATGTATCTTTCCTCATCTACAAGTACACAGACACATACATGCACATGCATACACACACACTATTAAAGAATATTAATTTAAAATTCAGCTGTTTAATAATTGACTTTAGAATCAAATCCATTGATCTAGATATTGAACTAGCTCCTACACTATCTTTGTTTTAATTTTTAAAATGGCACCTCCTCTGGCAAGATTATTTTCTGTGAGCACAACACTCAGTAAATAGAGTGTAGGCTAGATTTTAAGTCCAATACCCTTCTCAGCTGGTTTTCCTTGTATAGTAATCAATACAAGCCACCCTTACAGAGAAACTTGGTGAGTCTCATCCTTTGTGCTAATTTTCACTTTTGTTTAAAACTTTCTTCTATCTCTCAATCACCAAGTCTTTGTTTTTAATCACCCAAAGCATCTTGTGATACTAGCCAAGATAATGCTACCATCAAGCTTATCAATCCTCAGTTAATTGGTATGTTATTATAGCCTTTCCCATGACCTCTCTAATTAACCCATAAATAGGAAGGGGGTGGACAGTGGTAAAAGTGTATGCTAGGAGAAGCAAATGGCTTCTTTGGCTTTGTCTAGTGGTTTTTATCTTTTGAGGAGAAAAAGATATGTTTTCATATTATAATTATTTTTACTATAATAATAAGTTTGAGTACCATATAATATTCCCTGAGAAACTGGAAATTGGTTTGTATTAATTTTTTTCTGGAAGTAAATAAAGTCATGATGAAAACATAATGATATCAGCAAAAAAAAAAAAAAAAAAAAATTACTCCTAGTCAGGGCTGGTCTAGCTCCAAGACCTACATATATGCTGTTCTATGTCGCAGGATGCCCACCTCATGGGCAGGCAGAGGGTTAGGGGGCAACAGAAGAGATGTTTGTCACCTTCAGTTGCAGAGGCTAGAAGATTACCCTAAATAGATGGTTTTCTCTGGGGTTTGGGAAGATTTGAAATACAGGAAGAGGATCTTCAACATAAGTAATTGCCTAATTTGTAAACATTTTCATGAGGAGAAAAATCTAATCTAGAAAGGCAGTTTGGGAAAGATGGAATGCAACTTATTTAAGAGGTAAACTTAGTAAGTAAGACATATCTAGTTAAGGTAGAGGGAACAAGATTAAATGGAGCATAATATTTCTATAGACTCATATTTTTACAGTTATATTACTCAAATTTAAAAAACCCACAAGATAGGGAATTTGGGCTGTGGCATCTACATGGGGTCTTATATATACTTGTCATGGCTCTAAGAGCAAATGATTCAGCTTTATGCTTTATGGGCTACACCAGAACAACACAGGGTTCTAAAGATGGATAGAAAAAAAATCTTTTATGTGTATCTGAAGTTAATATTTATCTACTCTAATAATCAGTCTACTTTGAAAATCTTCCCTGTGCCCTCCCTGAAGATGAACTGCTTTTAAAAGAACTACTGTAAACATTCAACTGCTTCATTGTCTGTACTGTCATTTTCCTGGGATTTCATTTCAAGTGGAGTCACAAGGGACCACAGTAAATATTTGAAGTTCCCTTTAACTATATTTATGCTGATGACATCACTACCTGCAGCACTGAATGAGAGCAAGTAGTATAGTCAATATTTCCCTCAGTGAATTAATCTGATAACCTTTCATAATATTTAACTCATGTTGTGGTGGCAGGTGATGGATCCAGTTATTCTGAAGTAGAGAAGTAAATTCATACAGCACAGTTCATATCAATGGTCTGATTAAATGTCCATAGCAATGGCAGAAATAGGCTCCTTTATTTAAAAAGTTTCTAAGAACATTTAAGCCTTCTTGAGATCTGGGTATGGGCATATTTTACAATCCACGATCTCATCACTAGCCTCATCATCACCATCTTCATCATTACTATCTTCATTATCACCATACAAACAACAAAAGTAAGAATATGTATTTCACACAAACCAGGCACTGAGCTGAGCACTTAAGTGTTATCTGATTTAATTTTAACACATATACATATATATACACACAAACACACACATATCTATGAAGTAGGTGTTTTATTATCTCTGTTTTACAGAAGAAACTGAGAGAGACCAAGTAACTTACCCAAGAAAACTGAGTTGATAGTACAGTAGTCATGATTATCTCCCTTTTTTTTTTTCTTAATAAGCCTGAGGTCTTATGTATGTGCCACTCCATCCCTTATCCCTCTTTTCTGGAAAAGTATATGTGAAATCTTTAAAGCGGTGGTCTCAAAACCTGTCCCAGACATCAAAACCTTCCTTGGCCCTTGAGTAATATTTACAGTACCTTATAGAGGGTAGAACTACCTTCTAATACCTTAATCCTTTTTCTTTCTTTTTTGCAAAAGAATTTCAGTATAGGGGAAATGAAAGTATTGTGTATTAGATTTTTATATCATATCTTTAATTCTCAAAGCAATCCTAGGAGGTTATGATAATCATTTTGGATGATAGTATAACTAAAGCTTAAAGAGGTAAAGTAACTTTCACCAGAGTCATACTAAAACTGGACAAAACCCCAAGTCTGTTGGGCTAACCACCAAGCAATCCCATTTTTAACAAAGCTGTTATCAGTCATTGACCCACTGGTGTGAAAACCTGAGATAAAATCAAATACAGAGAAATAGGAGGGGGATGCTGAGAGTACCAAGAGCTTAGTGGGGAGAAAAGAAAGGAGGCTGCAGAAAAGGAATTGTGAGGTGTCCAGAGGAAGGCAGGTAGGTAATGAGGTGGAAGCACGAGTTGGGGGACAGGGACATTGCAAGCTCTGCTTAATTATTTGTCTCAGGTTGGCTCCAAGAATGAAATCAAAAGAGAACAATAGAATGACACGACATGGTGCTGCTTGTTTCAGATATAGGCTATTGCTTTTGTTGCTCCCTCTTTCTCCATTTAGTGGCTTAAGTCAGACTCATCTTTAACCGGATGTGGGCATCTCCCAGCACACTTCTTTTCTTGACTGGGATTGCAGAGAAGGATGATAGGAAGGTTTTATTTTGGTGCCAGGGAGGTGGAGTCACACTGTTGTCTTCTTCATGTTTCTGTTGTCATCACTATCATTGTTGCTGATGATAAATCATTTAGTATAATTTGCTATCTCTAATTGTGTACATAAAGTACTATAATTAAAGAAAACAAAATTTTCAGTAAGTCTAAAGGTAAATAAGAACGTTAGCCAGAAAAAAACACAAAAGGCTGTTGCTTAACAAAGAGCCCTCCATTCCTGAAATGAGTCTGGAGGAGAACTTTAATGAGTATATCAGGGTCATGACAGAAATCTCAGAGACTACTGATTACTCTGAGATTTTTCTCCTGACACCTGATAAGTTCTAAACACATGGCTGCTGAATTGACCTTGACTCCTTGAAGGGACAGATGATGCCCAGACTAGTTCCACCTAGCTGTCCAGTGCATTTCTCATCAAACTTCGCCCCACATAAATTACACGAGTATCATCTGGGAATGGGAGTAAATTTTACATAATCTGGAATAAACTCTAATTTGGAAAATATATTTGCTTTAAATAAAGAGATTTATAACTAAACATAGGTAATGTTATGATATATCTGATATCTACTCTGTGCCCTTTTCCCACCAACTAAACGTAATCAAATATGGAACCAATAGGACATTAATCTCCTATACTTCTTGAAAAGGATATAATGCTGGTTTTCGTAAAATAGGTATTAGTTAATTGCATAAAACCACCAGGATCACTTGACATTACTTTGTCAACCCTATCCCCATCAAAAATAGTGTATATGTATTTTCCCAGAACAAGGTACATGCATTCACTTCTGCTAAATTTCATATTTTGAAAATATGAATTTCCTCTAACATGATTGATATAATAGAGATCAATTTGAGCATAACACATACCTTTGTGTTTTATTATGGGCACTTTAGTTCATGTGAAATACTTGATGAACTTAGAAAAAAGAACCCAGCTGAACAGCAATGTTTAGGAACACACACACACACATGAGCACACACACATGCATCTCAAACAACTCTCAGGCAGCTCAGTTCACTATATGTGTTATGAGCTACATCCATACACATCTAGTGTTATAATGTTTTGTCTGATTTCAGACAAAATCTTTCTTTCACCTCTTTACAATAACACAAGCTACACCCTTTAAGTGTCTGCTTCCACAAACTAACTTCAGGTCTTTTTAAGGAAAAATACCCTATTTATTAGAACATTATGTATTTCTTCACCATTTCATATTTGTAAAACTGTGCTATTGATTTCTTATGCTCATGTATATTATGTTTTATATGTATATGTATATATATATATATATATATATTTTTAATTCATGAAGTTTTTGAGTCTTATCCTTTAATTTTCTTTTTCCCTTATGCCCTGTGGCTTTTGTTGTATGATTGTGCACAGCATGGAAATTTTTAAGAACAATGATAACAACTAAATAAAATGCTTTATTTTTAAAATAGCTGTACAAATATTTATTATAAGGCCAAAAAACGGATGTTGTTTTGAACATGTGGAATATTATCATTAACAAAAGATGGGATGCACGGGTGGTGTCAGCAAACCTTGGAAGGTTGCTGTGTGATTTTCACATAATGAAAGTGATAAGCCACTTCAGGCAGTCCGCCTATATGTCATTCATTATTCTGATTCAAGCAAGACAACTGCTTATGTAGAAGGAATACTTTCTCCTCTACAAATCCTGATGAAGCATGATACTGTCATGCAGACAACAAACCAACTATTACTGAGAAGCAGAAAGAAGATGGGCTGAACATAGTTTAGAAGTGGCCAAGGTGTGGACTTGGATATAAACAATTTTGAGGGTAATTTTTTACCCAGTGTTTGAGATACACAGATCAGTACTTTCGCCATTACTACCACCAGTGCCACCAGAGGCATTTATGAAGGCCGCATTTGAAAATGTGTCAATATATATTTGTTGGAAGAAAGTAGAGCCAGGAACTATTTATTGCACATGCTGGCCTACATTTCTGCATTTATTTTTACAATAACCTTAAGAGAAATCTTTTTGTAAGCCTTCTTTATAAATGGGAAATGTGAGTCTCTTAGAACTTTAAAAACTTGCCTTAAAGACACACGGTTAATATTTGCAGACTAAGATTTAAATTATTTTTCTCTGTAATTCTTACACTCCACAGGATCAGGTAAAAAAATATAAAAAGTAGATTGGTAAGGTATTTACATATATACTTATATGTCTAAGTCTTTGTTGAGCATCTAGTTTCTTGTCTATTGCTCTTTCTTGATCTTTTATTGTTGTTTTATTTATATTTTTGTCATTACACTGCATATGTATATCTTCCTATTACTTACCTTTCTTTAAATATCAACTTGACATGAACCAATTTGAGAAAATAATATTGGATCATTCATAATACTTAGTATCCTTGATAAAATCTTAAAGAAAACAGTCCCTAGGAAAGTAAGTTGATTTTCCTTCTTGAATAAACTGAAAGATGGTTCTTAAAGTTGGCTTTTCTTATACTACCTATGAATATGGAGTTCAGTATTATGTATATTTAGGAGCAAAAAAGAAGTGACAAAGGTTAGCTTGTGGCTTCACAGCAAGAGGAAAGCTAATGATTCCTGACAGTATATCAGATTTGTATCTTGAGGATATGATCATCATACTAGCCAGGTGTAACTGTCTCTCTCTTTCTTTTATTTGGTACAAATCAAAACAGTGCTGAAAATTGAGCTTCTTTGCTTACCAAGATTGCAGTGACACTCTGCCCTCTGCCTTCTACTAAAGAGATTTGATCTTATCCTTATCCTTAAAAGAAATGTGATTTTGGAAAGAGAACTGAGGTGGCAGAGGCATTATAGGAAATAGTCACCCAACATTAAATGTCACCCAACAATAGTCTTGAATGCTTTATTTATAACTTATATGATGATAAAAGGCAACAAATTATGCTTGAGTGTATATGTTTAGAAAGCTAAAAATGCTAACTGAACATTATTTTAATAAAGCTATAGAAGAATTATAAACTGATCTCCACAGATATGCTTTGCATTTTCATCTTAGGGTTGGACAATTTGAATAACTTTCAACAAATGTTAATTTAAGGAAAAAAACATACAATTTATCATAAGGCATGGATTTAAAAATGTTGCAAATACGTATGAAACCTCAGTTGATGATGTCTATAGATACAAATAATATACAATAAATTCATAAATTGAGGGAAGAGCATTCAGGAAAATCATGTATAAGGATTAATTTTTAAAAGTTAATTTAATTATCTAATATTATTTGTATTAACTATGGAATTAGATACAAATTGGGTTCCTGCTGTGAAATGTCTGAAATTAATATACAAGTAAAGAAACACAAAGCCCTTTTTAAATTTAATAATAGCCATTTATGACTTTAATTAAGCAGACTATTTCACTGCTAATAAATGATTGACCTTGTAGTTGCTCATTATTTTTTTCTGTTCTGGACTTTAGTCATTGGTGTTTGGCTGTGACAAACACTTGTGATTCATTTGTCAGGGGCTCTTGTATTTCAAGATGAGAATGCTAATGGTAACTTTTCTCTGTGTCTGCAAATGTAGCTGCGAAGCCCAGTAGATGTTCAGTTGCATCTTCACTACTGTTCTCATTTGTCTGTGGTAGGATCTACTGTTTTAGAGCATGTTATTATAACTTACTCTACCTTTGAATTCCTGGTTTGCCTAAAACACTTGTTCAATTTTAGCAACTTCACATCTTTTAAATTCTTATAATATAGACCTGGCTATTTCTGTCCCTTCATACCCATATCCAACCAGGCATGCCTGTAAGTTGACATGTAAACATCAGATGCTTTTAAGTATTCTGTGTTCTTTATGAGTAATAAGTGCACAGGCCCCTCTGGAGGTAACTTGAAAGCTGGGCTCTGCCTGAGATAGGCTGGTTTAAGACAGCTTCAAGATGGAAGGCAGTCTGGGATAGGGCCTAAAAGGATTGAAGACTAGCCCATGCAACACTCTTAAAGTCATTCCAAACTAATTATACTTTATCATAAAATTGTTAATTTTAAATTCAGTGGTTCAGAGAAAATCAGCTTCTCACTAGTAGGAGTCAGTGACTCATTTTGTTGCAGGAGACCACTGTACTTAATCAAAAACTATTTCCACTGCCTCTTTGAATGGAGTGACAATGTGATGGAAAGTTATTTCTTTATTGGTACCTTGTCTCTCTTCTCACTTCAATTTTTTCTCATCCTCTCCTAATTGGATGTGCTGTGTAAAGTACTCATTTCATATGTCATACATTCCTTCCACATTCCTGCTTCGAATGATGTATTTTTGCTATTTCAAAGAAAATGACTGGCTTTAAAAGGCTGTATCCACTCGGAATTCTAGCTGCTGCAGCTCACTCTCAACCCAAAGTCCTGCAGGCTCTTCTGACTCCATGTGCCCTTCACAGGGTTGCTTGAAGCACTTCCTCCTTGTAATTTATCATCTCATTAGTGGCATCACCATCTCCCTGGGCATCCAATCCAGAGAGCTTCTTTCCTCCTCTCTGTTCATACATGCTCCTGTTTTCCCAATTTGTCACCCTCCCCTGAACACACATAGGGAGCGGTTTCTTACCTGTTTTATTTCTTGCCTGGATTATCACAACAGCCTTCAACCATCTTTCTGTGCCTTCATTCTTGCTGGAGCGATTTTAGCTGCTGAACACAGTAAGCCCATCACCAATAAATCTAATATGCTATGTCTACTGGAGATGAGAAGGGGAACACCACTTATTTCTATTGATGCTGTCAGTGATCCAAGGCTGGGGAGAGGAAGAAGGGAGGCTTGGGTCTGAGCTGCGGGTTTGCTGAGGCCTTCAGTCTAGAACTCCAGACATATTTTCTGCCTCGAGAAACCAAGGTACTGGCTACACCTCAGGGTATTAGTCTCTGAAATGGAGGGGCAAGTCTTGGGCTATCAGGATTATGGTACCTGCCAGTGTGACTTTTATGCCAGACAAAAGAATGAAATCAGAAATAGAGCATGCGCTTAGAGCAAGAGCAGGCAGACAAAAAAGATAATACCTTAAAGAAAAAGGCAACTCATGAACTCTGGGACCATCTGAGGTCTATTAGAAAACTCTTTTCAATTATTTTTATCACCTGCTTATTCTCAATGCCTGAATTCCACATAACGATTTAGTCCTCTAACCCAATGTACTTCTTTCTGCAAAAACAAAGGCCATACACTCAGCAATTACATATCAACTATTTTTTCTCCCTCCTTCCCTTTCTCCTTTCCTCACTTATGACTTCCTTTCTTTCCTCCCGCTCCCCTTTTATCTTCTTTCCTTCCTTTTTTTCTTTGCACCTGCCTTTTTTTCACTTATGTTTTCTAGGTTCATTTATGCTGTAGCATGTGTCATTATTTCATTATTTTTTGTAGGTCCAAATAATAGGCCATCATATGGCTATGCCATGTTTTGTTTATCTACTCATCTGTTGAACATTTGGGCTGTTTCCACTTTGGGGCTGTTATAAATAATGTTGTTATGAATATTTATGTCCAAGTTTTTGTGTGGACATATGTTTTCATTTCTTTTGAGTATATACCCAGAAGTGGAATTGCTGGGTCATATGGTAACTCTATGTTTAACATTCTGAGAATCTACTACACGTTTTCTGGTGGCCACACCATTTTATAATCCTAGAAGCAATGCATATGGGTTTAACATCTCCACATACTCACCAATACTTTTTTTGAATTGTCATATTGATTACAGCCATTTTAGTGGGTATAAAGTATTATCTCCAATATTGGCTATTAATCTCAGCTATGGTTCTAGAATCTAAATCTCCATTTTTCTTTAAGTTTTGTGATGTATCAGGGTTCCCTTTAAAGAAATTATATTATAACTCCTTTTGACGTGTTTACAGTGATTCTTATATAATGAGAAACTTAATAATAATACTAGACATTTACTGAATGCTGGCCATGGGCCAGGCCTTGCTCTAAAAGCATGCATTATCTGATTAGATCCTCACATCTCGTCCTGACAGGAAAATGTGACCATGTTAATCTATTATTCTGAAAAGTTATTGAGAAAAACAGAGCTACTTTAAAATATATATGTAAAACTCGTGTCCCCAACTCTCTTTTTTACCAAATATCTTGTTCCATTTCTCCCATAAGTGCCCTTCAAATTTTTCCTATTACAAACAGAATTATTTTTCCAGAAGCCTTAGCACACATAGCAGTTTTATTAAGCTCACAGAACCCCAAAAGGTAAGGAGAAAAGCAGGAGCCTTTAATACACCACTCAAGCTTTGGGCAAGTAAATTCTCTCCACATAACCTCTAATCAATGGGTTTCTCGATAAAAGGTAGGATGGGGTGCTGGTGAGGAGAGAGAGAGAGTGTGTTCGACAGTTAAAGTAGTTTGAGGGTTACACTCTTTTACCCCAGCCAAGATGAAAGGGCAGCTCATGAATTGAGTAGGTTGAGGACTCTCTTGTTCCATTAATGAGAGATTATTTTCGGTCCTGAAGCTTACACACCAGAGAATAATCATCCGAAAAGGATTTCTCATTTTACACTTGTATTCTATAAATGTTCAAAAGCCAATATGTGCAAAACCATTTAGCAAAATGCCACCACCATGGGGTTCATAGTTTGTAATTTTTAAAAAACAACAACCAAAGGCGGTGCTGCACCTTATAAATTATGCAGTAAAGGGTTTTGAGTAAGATTGAAAAATAGGAATAAAACCTACATTCCCAGCAGGCAAATATTGCTTGACATTTTTAATAATAATGAAACATAAGACCTCAGCAGGGCTAAACTTAAACACATTTGCATGTCAAAGAATAGGTTCTATTTAATTTGTTTAGGTTCCTTTGTTAGCTTTTCTCTTTCTTATGGGATAACTTCAAGGTTATGAAGAATATAACAAAAGTCTACATGGTTGAGAGGAGCTATGAACACAGATGAAAACAATTGATTTTCTAACCAGACTTAGGAAGGTGAGAAATCTGTATGCAAGAAATGACTTCTCCCCTTTGTTTCTTTAGTATAGTTTTGTTTTATTTTCAGAAGGCAAAAAGGAAAACAAAGTATTGGCCATGTGACACTTATGTAATGTATATTCTTCTGACTGTGCATAAATTTAAGGGCTTACACTCTGTTTCTTGTCCTGAGGAGGTTTACCTAATAGTCACATTTTTGACCCTTCCTCAGGAAATGCTGTGACAACAATCTCCTAAATTTTAACACTCCATGGTTTATTCACCAATTGTTCATTTCTTCAGGAGAGAAGAGAAAAGCCCTGGCTGTGATTTATAGTGAAATTAGTTTTCACAGATTCATATTTTAAATTTAGGCAGCACATTATGTGCCATTCGATTAGCCTGAATCTTTAAGGATGTTAGAAAACAAAACATGAAAATTTTATTATAATTTTTAAAAATCATTTTTTTCTATTTTATTATTATTATTATTATTATTATTATTATTATTAATTTTACTTAGCCAGTTGAAAGTACTTTTTAGTGGCTGATAAACCTATATAAAGGAACAAGTATATTTTGTAAAGATTTTCCTCTTTTTAATTAATGCCATAAATCTTTCTTGGTTGAGAAAAAACTTTGAGACAGATGAATTTATACTTAAAACATTATTTTAACTTCTCAGGAAAGTGTCCTGTGGACCTGTGGCTAAACCATTCATTTGGGTATAACAATATGTGGAATAGGGAACTGAGTTTTTCAAGAGTTTACACTTTACAGACAAATATTTTCCAAGATTTGGATTTTGTTGAACTGACCTTTAATGCACAGAAGAGATACTTGAATACCATTTGGAGACATGTGAGGTATGAGGTCTGTGTTTGTCTGGGTCTGCTCTCTTGACCGTTGCCTCTGCTATGGTAAGATAAGACAGAGTGCCCAAGTGCCTGACATTTACTGGGAATTTAAATATTTAAACAATCATGTGTATATGCACAAATAGATGGATGAAATTATGCCTAAGCCTAGTTTTTTGGAGCACTATGTTAATTTGCACGTTGTGATGGCATTGGTAGAGATTTATGCTATTGGATACTCACAGATGGAGTACTCTACATTATGGAGACACAGTTCATGTTGACCCATGAATGAATCAATTTAAAATGGAAACTCAAGTATCATTTGTCTCACTGCAAAGTTTGGTGGAATCATTTCCCAGTTCCGTAGTTTCTCCTACCATTCTCCTTCCTTTCTGGGCCTTCTTATAGAGTTTTTCCAGTTCTACTGTTCTCTATATAGCTAGGTTCCAATTCTGACTGTCTCCCAGTAATGTGATATTTTAGGTAGATTACCTAATCTATCTTAGCTGAAGTTGTTTATTTATGAGAGGGTGCAAATACCTTCTTCTTAGTGTTATGAAGTTTTAATGCAATAAGATATGTCTTCTCTTGAGTACAAAGAAACTTGTAACAAAAATAAGCTACCATCAGCCACAGCAGCACTACTACCAACACCACCAATAAATAGTAATGTACTGAAGTTCTATAGTAATATCTGAAGAAGTTATGCAGTAATATGATAACCAAATCTAAACCAGTCGGTGTTCTCCCTGACCACTGGATGATACCCCTCAAATGGTAAAGTGCCATGGTTCAGGCATAATTACACATTTACTCAAAAATTCTTCTTAGTGAGGGAAATTGTAAACTTTAGAATATTCTTTTTTCTTGTGTATTAAGATTGTAGTATCATGTTATTCAAACCTGAATTGACAAAATGCAAATCTCTTCATATGTTTGTAAAATGTTATTAAGTATCTGTTACCTATAGTCCATTTTGAATATCTCTCAGACTATAGAATACAGTCAATATTTTCTTTCAGTTTTGATAAGATTATTTTTAATTGGGAGAAAATATGATTTTTAAAGGCTATTATAATAAAGTTAGTGTCTATATCAGAACTAGTCACCAAGACATTTTAAAAAACATTTTATTAGACTAAATGATTAATGATGGTTTTCTTTAATTTTAAAATACTGAGAGAACTGTTAGAAATATAATTTAGAATTTCTTTTGAAGTCCAGAATAGTGAAAAAGAGATTACATGTGACTCGGATATACTTACTCTGCCTGCCTTTATCACACCCACACTTGTCTAATATATAATTAACCAAAATAAAGTAGTATACAGAAATATAAACTATACATTTTAAAGTAGAAAATAGCTTAATTTACTGATTTTGCAGAAAAATCTATTTTCAGCTTTATTGAGGTATAATTGATGAATAATATTATACTATAACATGTATAACATGATGATTTGATATATGAATACGTTGTGAAGGGATTTCTACTGAGTTAATTAAAACATCCATCACCTCATTTTTTCTTTCTTTTTTTTTTTTTTTTTTTTTTTTTTTTGGGTCAGACACTTCTACTCTCTCAGTAAATTTCAATTATATAATACAGTATTATCAACTGGAGTCACATGTTATTCATTAAATCCTCAGACCTTATTCAACTTATAACTGAAAGTTTGTACCTTTTACGATCCTCGCTCTATTTTTCCCAAACCCCAGCTCCTGACAACCATGGTCCTAATCTCTGTTTCTATGCGTTTGACTTGTTTTATTTATTTATTTTTTGATGGGTTGTTTTCTAAGATTCCACACACATGAGTGATACAATGCAGTATTTTCTTTACCTGCCTAGCTTATTTGATTTAGCTCAATGCATTCCAGGTTCATCAGTTATTTCAAATGACCGGGTTTCCTTCTTTTATAAGGTTGAATGATATTGCATCATGTATATGTATACATTATATGTATAATATCACATTTTCTTTTTCCATTCATCTGTTAACGGACACTTAGTTTTTTTGTTTGTTTGTTTTTACCTCTCCTGTTGTGAGTAATGCTGCAATAAACATGAGAGTACACATGTCTCTTCAAGATAGCAACTATATTTATTTTGAATATTCAACCAACAGTATGATTGTTGGATAATATGGTAGTTCTATTTTTAATTTTTTGAGTAATCCCCATGCTGTTTTGCATGCAGGCTATACCAGTTTACATTTCCACCAACAATGTATAAGTGTTTACTTTTCTCCACGTTCTTATCAGCATATGTTATCTATCATCCTTTTTGATAATAGATATCCTAAGGTATTATCTAATTGTGGTTTTGATTTGCATTTTTCTGATAATTAGTGATGTTGAACATCTTTTCATGTAACTATTGGCTATTCCTATGTCTTCTTGGGAGAAATGTCTACTCAGATTCTTTACCCACTTTTAAATTGGGTTATTTGTTTTTGTTATTAAGTTGTATGATTTCCTTGTGTAATTTGGATAGCAACATTTTATCAGATATATGGTTTGCAAATATTTTCACCTACTCCTATTGGAATCTATGGATAATGAAGACGTCTCAAATTCTCAAAAAATATCCTAATGGAAAAAAAATAATAAAATGTCAGTTTTTGTGAGTTTGGTAAATGAACTTTGTTGACTTACTCATCATAGGAAAAATTCTCAGGATTTATAGTCTCTGAAATTAATAGAAAATACTTGATATGTGTTCTATTAAAAATTTTAAGTACAGCTATTGTGATAGTAATCACATATTTTTTTATGTCTGCAAGATTGATCCTCTAGAGAAATTTTTCAATCAGAAATGTTGGCACATAACTAATTTCCTTGGGGATTTGTGATAAAAACAAGGATACAGAAACTATACTTGTCTCTACATAACCTTGTAGTCTATGAGAGTAGGGGCTATGTCCTATACTTCTTTTCACATTAAATGTTTAGAAGCAAGAAATTTATAGGGGAACCATTTTACCTAAAAGTAATAAAAGATGTAGAGCAATAGATCATCTACTTCATGAAGACAGGGACAATGTCTACATTTTTTTTTCTGCTATATCTCCAGGATTTGGCACAGAATAGAAATTAAAACACTTTCTGGGTGACTAAATGAATCCAGGAATAAATGAGTTGAAATGGGATGGTTAACCTGCAAAAGGGAAGCCTGATAAAACCATGGCAGCTGAAGAGTTTGGCCTGTGAGAATTTGATTGATATGTTATATGTACCCCTAAGATGTTTATCCCAGAACAGTGACTGAGTTTTAGGCAAAAAGTTCAGTTCAACTTAATGAAGAATGCACTGTTGTCATTGCTGGTTTAGTGGCATCTCCTACTATTTTATGGGCTCTCTGAATGTGTGTCCATGTGTTCTCCATCTAGCCCAATGTCTGTTAAAAAGCAGCCTTTTAATAAATGTTTGCATAAAGGCATATATAAATAATTATTAAACCTGCCTAACCATATGGAAATAGTGATCTCTCTATCATTATAGGTGTTCCAGAATGGTCCAAATGACTGTACAACATGTGTATGCATCAAGGATAAAGCATAAAGGCTGGACTAGAGAACACACAATGTCTCATCTCTCTGGTCTAACCTTGATCTTCTAGATTTCTATTTAATTAAAACAGGTATTTTTTTGCACATGAACTATTTCTTTACCCAGCTGTTAGGGAAGTCTACTTTTCCTACCTTCAAAGCATTTTTCCGAAGCATCATAATTTCTTGATAAATTGTCAGGAGAGAAAGCTATGTGCTTTCTGCTGCAGCAGTTTTGGGGATGAATGTATTGTTATGTTGGGACTAAATCTAAAGGTTCTTTCCTTCTAGGAGATAATCTATCTTAACTGCAACCTTGTCACCTAGATTTCAGAAGATTCAGGTTGCCTAGGCCAATAGTCAAAGCCTCACTTGGGAGCATAACTTAATGAAAGATTATTTTTAAATGATGCCAAAAAAGGCTTCTATAGAAAGCTCATCATGGAAGCAGGGCCATAATTGTGGGCAGGGGGTGGGGGAGACCAACATAAGAATAATTTCTCTCCTACTTTCTAAATTCTTCTAGCTGGACTAGTAATTAAATTAACATGAGAGATTAATAGGAGAAAATGACTAAATTTATTATATATGTATTTATGGAGGTTTCATAAGACTATGAATCCTGAGGACAGATTGGATAGCTAAGGGTTGTATGCCATCTTGAGCTAAGGAAAAGTGGGGGAGGGTTGTGGTTTAGGACTTTAAAGAGCAGGAAAGTAATTCACATAGAGGCAGAAAAAGGCACACGTGTGGTAAAAGTTTGCTGGGCCATCTTTAACAGTGGGATAGAGAGAAAGGACTTTGATCAAAGGGTCTTTGATCAAAGACCCTTAGGTTCCTCCCTGTCTGTCACACCTAGTTCATATTCCATCTGTAGTTATCCATGATCATCATTTCTCTTCCTGGAGCAGATCCTCTTTGTAGAAGTTCTTTTCAGCAGGTAGAGGAAAGGTCAAAGATTTTTCCCAATTCTTTCTTTTCTTAAAAATAACCAGCTAAAATAATCAATATCCCCAAAGGCGTATTTTGGAGTGGCAAACTCTGCTTCCCCTCATAATCAATAGAGTTCACATTATTAAATATTCCTTAAGTATTGTTCCTGAGTGGCATATGGAAGCGAAGTGTCACTCTGATGTCTGTAAAGTATGTGTGCATGTGTTGTCCTTGTGGACAAATCATCAAGGCTGACAGAGAGCTATAATGGCAGTGTTCTTAGTGTCTGTCATCCTTTGAGGAGAGCTTTTTATTTGTGAGACAATGTCACACTAATTGGATTTTTCCCCCTGGGTGGAATATTTTAAAATCAAAGACATCCCCAGAGCAAGTACATAGCAATCCCTTTCTACACAGATGTGAGTCTCTGATTTAAGAATAACACCTACTGAGGTGCCTTCGTTTGCCCGGAAGTGATTGCATGTCACCGACAACTGCAGCTGGTTGATGGTTCATTTGACCTCCCAACCACTCATCAACAGGCAGAAATGCAATATTAACTATTTTTTATTTATCCTGAACCTAGTTTTTATTGGATTTTGGAACACACCAAGGATAAAAAAAAATTACAGAAAGCAATGAGTACAGAATACTGAAAGATCAGTAAAGAAGAAAAATTGTTAAAGCAACAAAGTAGAGCCTATAAATCACACAGTTACAATGGAAATTGCCCCAAAAGACCTTCATGAAACAATACACACAACTTTATAAGCTCTCTCTTTAGGGAAATGAAACAAAGAGAAACAACTCTTCAGTTTTACATAGCCCTTTATATCATGTAGTAGTCATCACTTAAAAGATACATCCTTCAGGTGTTACATTATTTTCATCTGACATAATAGTCAAGTGACATTCCTAGGATCACCCTGTGAGGTCATGAAAGGATATTTAAACACTCGTTCTTCTAAAGCCACAATAGATATACTGATTCTGGTAAAATTTTGCTATCAGCTTCTAGGAATTTTCAGATCCTTAGAGCTTATCCTTTGACTCCTTATTAGAAACCCTTCCTTACATGAGGGTCATTTCCAAGTTCTAAGATTTGAAGGTTGTAGTTTCTTGGCCCAACCAATGCAGTATTAAGAGTATAGTGTAGGAAGAAAATAAATTTTTAAAAAGATGAAGTCAGAGAGGATTGAATTAATATATTTTGTACATGTTTGAAGGCCATTTGCAAAATAAAATGCTAATGGCATCCTGCAGACACCTATAATGATGATGCTTTTATTCTAGAAGTTTTGGAAAGTAAGTGTAGGATGAGAATTGAAAACTACTATTTTTCTGATGTCTTGGGTCAATGTTCCTAAATGCAGCTCTGTGGGCAAGTTCTAAATTTTGACAAAGCTTTCACCAACAAAATGACAAAAATTAGGGCAGCACATTTGTTTGTCATAAAGCCAATATTTTGTATGTTCTATATTCTGAAAGTATCTGCTTCCCACTTGTTAATGATGATTTCTCCAGTGGCAATCCCCAATGAAATATAACCATTTACTATAGTCAAGGACAGATTCATTTAGTCACACTTCTTATTTTAAATCCCAAGTTGTATAACTTCAGATGCGTTATTTAGAAGCTATGATTCTTAATTTTCTTATCTTTAAATTGAAGATGATAATAGTAATTTGGAAAAAAAGTCTTAGCCTGTACCTGGCTAACAGTAAGGACACAAAAAATTATTATTTTTGTTAGATTTTCAAGAATCATTTTAGCACATGTGATTTCATAGCAGTTGAAGCAATTTACTTATCTTTTTTTTTTTTTTTTTTTTTTTTAATAGCAGAGCATTTTTACTTGGTGCATGGAAGATGCCTGGCCTCCTATTTGAGTCTTTGGGATGTATGAGTTGTTGCTTAGTTACCATGGTGAGGTAGGCTGGCTCTTGCTCATGAGACTGCAGATTCTGAATGAGAACCCCCAAGATGGTATATACCAGCATTTCCCAGAGTAATGTTTGAAGCATTTATCCCAAGAAATGTTTACAAAAATGAACTCATTCCCTGAGGCACTACCTGATATCACCCTCAGGAGAATTATATTTGTCTGAGCTCCAGTACCAGCTCATTCAGGGGCCCTGATTTGAACTGTGTACGAATCAGAGGACATTGGTTTGCAGCAGTGAGGCCCAGATTAACATCCCTGCTCCAAAAATTACAAGCTCTATGCCTTGAGTGTTAGTAAACTTCTCCAAACCTTAGATGCATTATATGAAGCATATAACCAGACCTGCCTCAGAGTGTTTTCACAAACACTAAGTGAGGTGTGCCCAGAATGTTCCAAGTATATCTAGACTGTGTACAAATCAGTGATCCCCACTTGATTTTTTTATTTGTATAATTAAAGGATAGAGCTAAAAGAGATGATACCCTAAATCTTTCCTCAACTTTGATGTATGAATAAAATAGATATTCCTCTATTTTTCCCTCATAAAATTACCAAATAATGCCTTGAATTTTACTAACTAATGTCTACACTAGTGCTATACTGGCAAAGGCATATTTTTTATTGTTTCTCCCAGGAAAATCCAGTAGTTACTTTCTAAGTCTTTCCTAACCCAAGCCTGTGTCTGCTAGAGGAAAAATAATAATTAAATATAAGAAGGAAAGATGAAACTACTGTGAAATTTTAATTATGTCTGTCTAAGGGATTACAGATAATTTTTATATGCTTCCTTTTACTTCTCATTCATTATTTTTTCTTCAATAAGCTGACATTTGTTTTATACCTTAACAATCAAAACAAGTTAAAATAAAATTATTAATCTTCTGATATTATTTATTCTCATTTGCCTCATTGCTATTTTCTTACAGGTGGCATATTTTTAACCTTTACTATTTTATCTTGCTTATTTCCAAGTGGTATTTATCCTATTTAATTAGATTACTAGCTCCTTTAGGGCAGAACCATTGATAGAAAAAAAATCCTGTCATGTATTTATTGCTTATACAGTTTTCTTTTCCTTGTAAATTGAAGAAAATAAAATTTATTTATTTTTCTTATTCTTTTCCTTTTTTTTATTTTTTTTGGAGTAAAAGCTTTATAGGTTATTTGGTTGTTTCTGATTTAAAAATTTCTCTGTGCCTTTATTCAGTTCCATTTTTTATTCGTGTTTTCGTGATGTTAAAAATGTTAGTTCTTTAGGAATGAATAGGCAATGAATGAATGGATTTCTGTTTTGTGCTACCCAGAACCAGTCAGGCTCCCTTTTGAACCTAACTCTTCTTTCCTGCAATGGTAAGTCCAGCCTACATAGTGTTCATGGCTGTTAGGACCTAGATTCTAATGCCTCCAAAGAAGAGATTCTGATCTTGGTTTCAGATAGTAGGAAAAGGCCAGGAAACAATCACAGGGTGTCCAACTGAATCCACCACCCTCTTCTAGACAAGAACTATTAGCTGGTCCTTCTGCTATACACTGGAGGGGGGAAAAAATAGGCTATAGAATGCAATGAAATCTGGGCCCAGGCTGGACTTAGGATGAGGAAAATGAAGCTAATCGTACAAATACGGAGTTCAATCTCATATTTATTCTGTAGTGAGAATATTGTTCTACATGAATGATTTTGCAAGTACTTTAAATTTTCAAAATATTATATTAAAATTTTATTTATTTTGGTTGCTGAATATTTTGGACTTTCAAATTCAGTTGTATGCCCCAGTTGGGCCAACATGTTCTTCTTAGACAGCAGCTTGAAATGTAGCATTGCTTCCTTCCATACAAGTTGTGGATTTTACAGAGATAATAGTTCACAGGTTATTGTGCATTAACTGTCTTTCTAGGTTACTCTGGGATTCTCTGGAGGCTGTATCTGCTACCACGGGGAGTCCATGTCTCTTATTCCCCTGCTCTTCATTGTCTCTCTAACATCCCCAGCACAATGTTAGACACTTAGGAATGGCTCATTAAATAATATTTAGTGATTTAAATAAATGTAGTATGTGTGTTTGTTATAGTACACACACATGGCTATATATAACACACCACACACACACACACACACACACACACACGCACATGCACACATATACAGTATGAATTGAGAGTTCCAATTAGTCAGAGTCCAGAAGTCTAGTTAATCAGGCCTTTAATAAAAAAAAATAGGTGTGTTCCTGGAATCTACTTATTTTTAAGGCAAGTATGTATTGAGAAGTGACCACGTGTCTACCATTTATTCTCCCCAGCAACACTGTGAGGTTGATCTTATTACTGAGGTACAACTAGGTCAACTAATTGCCCATGAGTACATAGTAAGTGCAGATACAATTCGAACCCAGTTAGTCTCACTCCATAGAACCAGTGTCTATTATGAGTTAGCAGAACTGCCTCTCAGGTGTACTCTAAACGCTATGTGCTTTTTTTATTTTTCCACTGTGTAATAGACCTCACCATTATTGCAATCAGCCCTCTCTACTCATTTATACTACCTTCCTAGTGCTGGTAAGCATTTGCATGTGTAACACCCACGATAGAGTCTCTGGCTACGGCCTTTTATAAAGGCTGGCATAGTTTCAGTTCAGACCCACTCGCTGCAAAGCGGCAAAGGCAAAAGACCTGATGGCTTTTTCCTTCAAGTTTATTTAAAAAAAGAGCTTTCTCCAGATAAGAGGAGTCTATTTTTTTTTTTTTATAATAAAAACTGGAAAAAACAAACAAACAAAAAACAAAAAGCAAATAAGAGTAGTGATATCATGGTCAGGATGACTAGTCTGGCTTTCAATTCTAAGTTGTATCGATATAGTTAGATGGAGGGTTATAACATGGACTATTATATTTGTGTCCCCTGAGAAATTCATATGTTGATGCTCTAACTCTCAGAGAGTATTTGAAGATGGGGGGGGGTGGTAACTAAAAAGATTAGGTTAAATGAGGTCATAAAGGTAGTAGTCTGATCTGACAAGATTAGTGTTTTTATAAGAAGAGATACCAAGGAGTTTTGTCTTCACCCCCATCTTCCTGTGCCCACAAACCAAGAAAAGGCCATGTGGGGATGTAGCAGTAAGGCAGCCATCCATCTGCAAGGCAGGAAGAGAGTCCTCACTAGACATGGATTATGTTGTCACCTTGCTCTTATACTTTTAACATCTAGAATTATGAGAAAATAAATTACCACAATTTAAGCCACCCAGCCTGTGGTATTCGTTATGACAAATCCAAGGGTTAAAAATTGCTGTGAGGATGTATTTACATTTACTTACCTTATTTAGGAAGTCATGACACTCAAGTGCTAGAAGTTAAGACTATGTAACGTGGTTTTCCTGTTTCCTTTGAGGAAGAGGCTTTCTCCGCTCATTTCAGAATTATTCATGTTCTCTAAGGAAAAATAAAGTGTTCCTATATGTATTTTGAAAAGAACAGCAACTCCTTTTTTTTTTTTTTTACATGTTGATGGAAAGAAGTTATTCATTGCCGGACACTGTGTCTCATTAGACTGAATTGAGGTACTGAAGATTTTTTATCTCTGTTCCTCCACTTACTATGTAGTTTGGCCAAACGGGAGAAGGAAGCATTAACTTCTCTGTATTTCATCTTTGCTAAAATGGGAACAATAACAGCTACTCCAAGGGCATATTGGATACGCTATTTCACCAGTATATTATACTAAATGAAACAATGTTTAAAACATGCCTAGCACCTAGCTCAGCTCGTTTCCCTCTGTGAAGCTGCACTCCAGTACACAGCTGCCTAGGATACTGTGGTGATGGGAGTGGTAGCCAAAGCAGTGCTCTGCCAGGTTGTAACCATACCTGCTTTTTCTTAAGTATGACCTAGAACTAAACTTTCCTCAAAAAATAGGCATTTGTTCACAGTCTAAGCTAGAAAGGCTAGGTCTTTAACTTGACTTAGTTCAATTACGAGACAAGTTTATCTTGTTTTTAATCAATAGGACTTAATGTTTTAAATCAACAGGAACATGACATATTTCAGAGCAATGTGTTCTTTGATAATTCCAATCAGGGACCGCAAAGTTTGATTTTTCTGTCTTATCAGTAACTTCTTTTGCAAGGATCGAGATGAGTGATTCTCAACCAGATGTGATTTTTGTCTTATAAGAAATACTTGGCAATGTCTGGAGACATTTTTGGTTGTCACATTTTTGAGGAGGTGTGTTTCTGGCATCTGGAGGGCAACAGAGGTGAGGGATGCTGCTAAACATTTTGCAGTGCATAGGATAGCCCTACAACAAATAGTTATCTGTCTCCAAATGTCAATTATGTTGAGGTTGAGAAATACTAATCTAGGCTGAGCTGGACATTCAACCAACCTCCTTAGACTCTCTCAACATAAACAGTGTTAATCTCTCTGCCAGTAAGAGAAGGGTGGGCAAATTTCATTGCCATGATCACTATCCTTATTAGGTGTATACTGTGGGTCCAGCACACTATAAATTCATGGATTACCTTTAAGACAAGATATGGAGTCATTTCAACATATCATATTAAAGGCCACAGCTTGGAGTCAGATTTGGCTTGGTTTTGAGTCTATCACTGATCAGCTATAGTTCCATAAAGCAAGTAACTTAACTTTTTAGAGTTTCAACAACCCTCAACAGGGTGGATATAATAGTAGAAAGAAATGTATGTAATATCCTTACTACAGTGTTTGTGATATAGGAAATAATACATTATAGATGCTACCATTTTTGACATCTTATCGTCATCATCATCATCATCATCATCATCACATCTCATTTTAGCCTAGCTTATCACCTCTATGATATGACATGAGCCATATATGTGGGGAATGCCATATTTAATGAAAACCATCTGTGTCAACTCACCTACATGTGATACAGTGGAGGAAGCAACTTGAGGGGGTTAAAGAATTTAAGCATTCAGAGAAAATAATATTTCATCAGCTTGGCCCTACTTTCTATTTCCTTTTAGACTGATTTTCATGGAAATATATGACATGGGATGACATTGAAGGAAAATGTCAACCCCTGAATCTGTTGCTTGTCTACAGACAGTAACACCTTACACTGCAAAATATTTTTCATTTACTTTTCTACCTTCCAAGAGAACGTTCATTTATTTCCCCTGGCTATTTCTCAAATATTCAGGGCTTCTCCAGCATCATGCATTTGTTCATTTTATCAATTCAACCCTTTAAATTGGAATAAATTTGACTCTTCAAATTATGGAAAATTCTAGAATTTCCTAGCTTTGAGATGAATGTGATCTAAGGATCAAATTATGCCTTCGGAACTAAGACTCTCTTCTGTCTGCACCAGGTGTCAAGTTCTTTGCCAGTGGCTCTGTGTCTAAGTCTTCTCAGGCTGAGTTCAATGGCTTATAGATTTTTTTTCCTACTCAGTTAAGATTCCCAAAGGCAACAGCTGTCACTTAGTCATGTTTGAATACCTTGCAGTCTAACATAGAATCCTATACTCAGCAAATACAAAGAGTTAGATTTCCCAAACAAACCTATGGCTAAGGATAAGTACCATGCCTCGACAGGAAAAATAAGAAAGTTGAGTCCCAGAGAGAAAATACATGTATCTTAAATTATACAGTTGGTTAAATGCAGAATGTAGGAAGCATTGTTTGCCTATAAGAAAAGCTAATTCAATTTCCATTACCAATGAATGTGCTAAGATGTGATTGCCAATGAAATGTGAGGAGAGGGCTGCTAGGGGTGTGCTCTGGAGGAAAAGAGTGTTTTATTTTTCTTTTTACCTTTTACAGAGACCCTGTAGAAGAGGCTGCCTCATTCTTTGGCACAGTGTTGCTTATCAACACTTGCCAGATGGAACTGCAGGACACATTATATGGCCATGAAAAGGATACACACTGAGGCTGGCAAAGCTGAAAGTTAGGAGGAGCACTAGTCATGATGCTGTTGTTAAGCTGCGTATTTAATGACTCAGGAATTGCCTGCTTCTGCAGTTCTCATTATGCAACACAATACTTTGCGTTCATCATTTCAGCCAGTTGTGATAGTATTTCTGTTCCTTGCAACCAAAAGCATTCTCCTGGGTACCTACAGAATCAGGGCTTTTTCCAAGATATCAGTTCACTTATGGAGATACAAGTCCTCCATCTGGAACATAGAAGTAGTTTTTGTCTGGCCTAAGTTGATGGAAAACATTGTCACTGGTCAGGCATTTCATATATTCAAAGCTTGCAGACAGTACACTGGCCTCTTTGGATGTCCTGCAGCAATAGAGTAAGATTGCAAACAGATACTACCCTTGAGGTATTCTTAAGTCTGCAAAGACTTAAGGACTGGCCTGTCTAGCATGAGGAGGTATGTCCTAGAAGGTTACTATTTCTTATCTCGACACTACCAGGTACATAGTAAGCATGGATCCAACATACATGATTAACTGATCAGGTGTATCCAGGAGATATGTCTCCAAAAACAGATAAGGGGAAAAGGAAACAGGTAAGAGAATAAAAATGTGTGATCTAACTTTCTTTATGCTATGAAAGTATTATTTTGCTTTGCATTACTGGAAGGCCTGGTTTTGGAAATTGGCAGTGATGGGCATTTAGAGTCCTATGATTTTGAGTGAATGAATGAGGATCATATCTTTAATTAAATAGCAGGTGTTTGATATAATTCCTTCCAAATTAACATGTAACATGGTGATTAGTTTTTGTGTAACCTGAACAATTTTTTCTTAATTATGGTAAAATTTACCACCTTAACCACTTTTAAGCGTACAATTCAGTAGTGTTCAGTATATTCATATTGTTGTGAAACAGATCTGTAGAACTTTTTGCCTTGTAAAGCTGAAACTCTATACCCATTGAACTATACCTCCCTGCTTTCCTGTTCCTGGCAATCATCATTATACTTTCTATTACTATGAGTTTTACTACTTTAGATGTATCATATGAATGGAATCATGTGGTATCTGTCTTTTTGTGACTTATTTGATTTAGCATAATGTCTTCAAGGTCCATCCCTGTTGCAGCATGTGACAAGATTTCCTTCTTTCTTACAGTTGAATAGTATGCCATTTTATGTATATGCCATGTTTTGTTTATCCATTCATCCATCCATGGACATTTGGGTTGGTTTCACCTCTTGGTATTGTGAAAAATGCTAAAGTGAATATAGGTGTGCAATATTTTTTCGAGATGCTGCTTTGACTCTGAAGTGAGATTTCTGGATCATATAGTAATTCTATTTTTAATTCTTTGAATCACTTTCATAAAATTTTTGATAGCGGCTGCAACATTTTACATTAGTACTAGCAGCATACAATTCTCCACATCGTCACTAATACTTGTTATATTTTGTTTTGTTTATGCTTTTATTTTTTACTGGGGCTATTTTAATAGATATGAAGTGATATCTTATTGTGGTTTTGATTTATATTTCTTTAATAATTAGTGATATTGAACACCTTATAATGTGCTTGCTGGATATTTATGTATCTTCTTTGGATAAGTTTTAAAATTGTTTTTGTGTTTTTGTTGACTTGTAGAAGTTATTTATATATTCTGGATATTAATATCTTATCACATATATAATTACCAAATGTTTTATTCCATGCTATGTGTCACCTTTTTATTCTATTTTCGGTTTCCTTTAATGAGTAGAAATGTTTGAGTTTAATGTAGTGTCATTTGCCTAATTTTGCCTTTTTGTCTTTGCTTTTGGTGTCATATACAAGGAATTGTAAACAAATCCAGTGTCATTAGTTCTTATGTTTTCTTTTAGTTTTATAGTTTTAGGTCTTATTTGTAATTCATTTTGAGTTAAATTTTTCATATGGCTTAAGATAAGAGTTCAACTACATTCCTTTGAATGTAAATATCTAGTTTTCCCAACACAATTTGTTGAAGAGACTCTCCTCTCCCATTTTGTGATCTTGGTATCACAAACCAATTTTTAAGCCATGAAAGAGATAAAGAACTTGAGATAGAGGTATGTTTGGATAAATATAATGTATTTTTTAATAAGAGTTTGAGCCCCTTAGACCTACTGTGTGTTACTTAAACATGATAAAAAACTAGAAATCCTAGTCTTGAGGCTTTGAATTCTCACTTTTTTATAGTTTGTTTTTCATGTGGTATAAATGAAACTCATTAGAATTAATTCTGACCTCTAATCCTGATAGGTTATTTAAACCTATTTAACTTTTACAGTTGGTGTAGACCATGTGGATTTTTTCCTAGAAATGAAGTATAGCTCTAAAGTTGAGGTTTTTATAGCCCTTATGAGACCATATAAAACATTCTAAATGGCATGAGTTAAATATACTCTATTTTTTATTAATAGAGTATGAGATAAATTAATTCATTATGTATTTATTGAAATTCTACTTCGTATTTAGTGGTGTATTGGATAAAAGATTAAAGAGATATTTTTCTTCTTAAGGAGTAGATGGTTTAGTAGATTAATGCATATAATTAATTATGACATATGATAGCAAATAAATAGCAAGAACTGTATATAAATAATGGATGAGTTCAAAACAGAGAAGGTTCATATCCAGTTGAGGGGACTATAAAAGGTCTTTTGGTTTAGCTGATATTCAAAAGATGTTAACAGGAAGGACACATGTAGTTTTTCTAGCCACAGCTCCTGCTGAAGTCCTAGAGACAGATAGCATTAGACATGTGAGCAAGCGAGTCTGCAGATAATTCCAGTACCAGCAGTCAGCCACTCCAGCTGATGCCAACAAGCAAAGATGACATGAACCCACCAGCCCCACACGAATTGCAGAACTGCCAGCAAAATAAATGTCATTGTCTTAAGTTACAGAGTTTGGGGGTGGTTTGTTATACAGCAATAAATAGAGTATACATTCAAGAAGCTCTTAGGGGTTGTTGTATCTGTGTCTTCAATTTTGTTTTTCTTATATTTTCTATTATGATTGTAGTGAAGATGAATTATTTCTATAATTAAGTTAATGAAACATTGGGGGAAATCTCATTTATAAATGCAATATTGCACTCCCATTTCTCTCAGAAATGTTGCACATAATTTGCTGTCTGGAACAGGAATGGGGCTTAAGGACAAAAAAAAAAATTGGTTTTAACATTAGGAGTGGGTTAAGTTTTTTAAATTGATAAAATGAAAATAAATCCTTGCTGTTTTCCCCTTAGCTGACATATAATGACTCATTGTGAGATATTAAAAATATTGAGGGGACATATGTGATATCATTAATTCATTCCAAGGACTATTGGCTATTTTAACTCTCATTATTAAACCAGATCAACAGAAAATTTACATCTTATGACTTAACACACATGAAACATCTATTTACTTATTCATTTACTTATATATTTTTTCTCTTCTTTGAAGTCATAACCATAGTAATACATTATTGTTCCATTTACTACATAAAAGCCTGTAAGTCACCATGTAGATAAAACTTAACAGTATCAGTTAAAAAGATAACAATATTAATGAGACAGGAGTTTATATGCTCATTAGGTTTGAGGGTATTGAAAAGAGCAGCAATATGTTAGAAGTTGGCAAAATTATATTACAGAGCCACTCAAAACCAATGTGCATTTTTGTTAGTGAATAATTAGTATAAATAATGCTGGCTTCATTTTAAATATACTAAATATTAAAGAAAACAGTAGAATCAATGGTAGGAAGCAGATGGATCATTTATTTCTCAATTACAGCTGACACATTAGTTACAGAAATTTTCATATCATTTGTTTTTATAGTCCATTTTACAGCTGTGTTTATTGTGGTAATAAATAAATACATTATATCTTCTTATTAGAGCAGCAATGGAAATGTCTTGTAACAAAACATTCACATACTTATATGACACAAATACTCTAAATGAAACACCAGTGAGGGAGAATGTTTACTCAGCTGAAGAATAAGACCTGTGGGTTTGGTTGCAAAAAATGCAGTCATATAAAAGGAGAAAATTTTGAATTTTGAACAGGGATTATTAATACTTGAGAAGATTTACATCTCATGCAGTCTTCCTAAGAATACAGGCAAACTTATAAATCTACAGATTTGTTTTTTAGCAACAAATCAGTGTTGCAAACTATCATCCAGGATACAGGTAGATAAGTTACTACCTTCATTTTAGAATTTCCCTACAACTAAAACAGCGTCTAACAGCCTGAGGGGAAATATCCACATCGACTTGATTTTTATAGCTTCATTCAATGTATTAGGAGAATGGGGTGTTTATTAGCAAATAAAAAGCTAGATTGTTTTATTTTCTCAGAGAATCCCCACTAGAGTAGTGTGGGATTGATATTGGGTGAATCAATCAAGTCTCACATACTTACTGAGCACCTACAATTTCTCTAGTACCACATTGGGGACACATCTGATTTACTTGTGTGTTATGTTCACAGAGATTTACAGAGATAGTTGTGCAATTTGGAAAATATATTGCTTAGTTATTTGATTATAGTATTCAAATCTATAACTAAGCAGACATTCTACCCATTTATGATATTCCTTGACTATTGTAGCCTTGATTAATTGTTCACGTGGATCTCCTTTTGTCTACAATTTTTTTTTTGTCTTTGAAAACCCTTCATACAGTGAATTTCAGCAACTATTAAGGATTTGAACTTGAAGTCAGAAAGTGATATAGATTAAAATATTGGCTATTCCACAGGTTATTATCTGACCCTAGGGAACTTAAAATTTGTGTTTCTTAGTTTCCATATCCAAAGTATGAGAATAATAATTGTACCTAACTCGTGGAATACATAAGGACACATCATCATAAGAACACATGAGATAATTATTGCAAAGCACTCTACAAGGTTTTTGGCATATAGCAAGTATGACTGCATTATATTTTTATATTACATGCAATTGTAGTATAATGCAATATTTATGATGAAATAGAAATACACAATTTGCAGCTTGGTAGCACAAAGTGCAGCTACCTTTTAAAAGGTGGTTTCTGAGAGAACACTAAATGAGCAAGGAGAATCATGCCACTTTTTAATCTGTGTGACTTTGGGCTAATTGTTTCAGCTCTTTCTGCCTCAGTTTCTCTCCTCTGTAAAATAGATAATACCAAACTATGGGGCAGCTGGTGGGAAGTCAGGTAAGCTAATGCACATGGAACACCATGCATGCAGTCAGCACCCAGTAAATGTTGATTGAGTGAAAGCCTGAAAGCCTGAATGAAAATATTGTCACTATCTTCATTTTACAGGTAAAAAAAATGAGGGTCAAAGAGGTGAATTGATCAAACATCTTACAGCCTGCAAGTGACAGTATTATAATTTCTATCTTGGAGCTGAATATATAGCATATTTTCACACATGTCTGCTAAATACTAATGCATCTCCTTTCCATAAAAGTGAGTTGGCTTAAAGAAGGAAAAAGCAAGTAGTTTGAGGCTAAAATAAAGGATCCAGGGAAACTTCTCATTGAAACTTTTTGATTCTGGATAATTCTTTGCCCGTATTTTATTAATTCTTGGAGAATATCAGGTGCCAGCACAAGGTGGTCCTTTGCAGTGAGTTCTATGAATAAAGAAGCTGGACCAGTCAGCTACTGTAATATAAAAAATGAGCGAGTTCCAAAAATCTATATCTACATTTTTAGCTCTTTGAGCATCTGAGTTTGTTAAATTCCAATTTCATTGAATTGAGTTAAGAAGATAAATGCTGCATTAAGCTGTGCTAAGTGATCAGAATTATTTCCAAACAAGGTGGGTTTTTTTTTTTTAAACATCTTTTTTCTGGATATTACTGATCCTTCAATGTAAATATTTATTTATTGAATTCAGGTCTCTGGGTGGGTGAATGCCAGGTACAATATCTATGTAGTAAAGAACATTACTCTGAATTAAATAATGATCTGACGATTTTTGAATGTGTTTGTTCGGCGTACAGATTGTGTGTTACTACACAAAGGACTGGAATACCACGCCAATAAAACATAAATAGGAAGACAACTTACAAGTCTGGAACTGGAGAACAGTGAACTGTATGGATTTAGAAGGATGTTGTTTATGAATCAGTGGCTGGGGAAGGAGAGTTAGAGAAAGCCTTAATTTTTATTAAAATCAACTACAAAAACTTTACTCAGCCATGGTTATGGTGCCTGCCTCTGAGCCCTATTTTTATTACGTTTGATGGTTAAAAACCTCACTTTAACACTAACAGTTCTGTTTACTTGTGATGTGCATGCAAATGTCTGGCCAAATTATTCAACACATCATCATTATTCAGAATGAGTAGGAGCACTCCTAAGAGCAAAGGAGGGAACAGAATCGCTGACTCGCACCCTGTAAACTCAGCATAATCAAGAGTCAGTCAAAATCTGCCTTTAAGTGAAAGAGTAGGTGATGAGATTTGTTGTGGATGTGAACAGTTAAGATCCTGTGGCTATTCTTGGGTCTATTACAGGTCTCCATTTCTGCAGCCATCACCTTTTGTGATCTCCACATCTCATCCAAGCCGTTTGCTGGCCACCTTTCAGGTCACGTAATGACATTTGTCAATGATCATGTTATGAAGAGGGAACTGTTGTTATTTTGCACTTGTAGCTGTCTTTTGTTTCTCATCATTGCATACAAATTAAACCAGCAGACATTTTTTGAAACCGTGTACTGGATGGATTGCAAATTCATGTTCTGCTTTAGTACCTGGAGCCCCAGAAATACATAGATAATTTTCACTCCATGTATTTGAATCTTACCTATTCCTCTGATTGTAGTTCTTCTATGTATACTCCCCTCATGCCTCAACCACAGTTGTCATTCCTGTCTTATTTGTTAGAAAACTAATAGCTACATCCTTTGGACACATCTTATAATATCTAATGTTATAGAAGTTATTTTATTTTTCTTGGGGTATATGTGTTATAAACCCCAATTAAATTTAGTGTCTTAGAAATTCTATAAAATCAAAGGACCATGGCTTAAAATTTTAGACTTTTGTAGTCACAATTTTACTTGTGTTTTAAAAAAGATCCTATGTGTTTGGATGTCTTCATGATCCATGTGAAAGATGAAGTCACTGGGTCCAATATTAACATCCCAATAACTCAGATTCTGAGTGTAAATCTTTCCATACTCCTTTAATGTATTTTATACTTTTGTTTTCATCTTTATGTCAAGAATGAGGATTAGCTCATACAGATACCCAGTAAATGTGGGTGATTGAATTACAAAATACATATGTACATTAAGCTCCATAGTTAATTTATAATGCTGGGGATGCAAAGATGAAACAAGCCAACCCTGTTCCTTCTGACATCAAAATGCCTTCAGTCTAATGGAGTCATGTAAATAGACACATTATAATATTAAACTGTAAGAGAAATTAATGGATATAAAGGATAATGTGCAGATTACAGATAAGAGTAGCAATTATCCTACCTACTCCAGGAAAATTAGCTAAGGCTTTTTCAAGGACTTTATAATTTTCTGTGATTTGAAGGATTAGTAGGAACTTGCTAGGTAAATAAAGATAGCAGATCATTTGTTACAGGAAGAACAATATGTACAAAATATATAGAGTTGAAAATTTGCTATGTGCTATGAAGTTGAAGAGAACCTTATTGTGTCCTTAACCAGTGGCCTGGTGGAGACAGGAGAGTTAGGAGCCAGAGAAAAGAAATTATGCCTCAAGTCTAGTCCCTATGGTAGGTGCTTTACAGATCTTTTCTTATTAAATTAATTAGGCAGTGTAAACGCAAGAAAAGGAAAGGAAAGGCATATAGGGGGAAAAAACTCTGTGAGTGTCATAATTTTCTACATTAAATATACATTTATAGGGGAGAAAAACTACCAAAACTAATAACTGTGTTGCTAAAGTTATGATACAAGATTAGCATACAAAAAATCAATAAAATAAATTGTATTTCAATATACTAACAAAAAGCATTTTGAAAATAAAATTTAAAAAATATTTACAACAGCGTGAAAGAATTAGAAATATTTTGAGATAGAGTTTTATCATGTTCTTTATTTTAGAATCTCAATATTGTTTTCATGTATTAATTCTACCTAAATTTAACTATAGATTCTTTGCTATCTTAATAAAAATTCCAGCAGACTCTTTTAAAATATAGAAATTGACAAAATGATTTTTAAATTTATACATAAATAGGAAGGACCTATACTAGTAGAAATATGAAAAATGAGAAAATTTCAATTAGGTGAATTGGGAAAGGAACAAAGGTGATATGGGATGAATAAGGAAGGGAAAATAGCTTGAAGAAAGATTTCAAATGGGGAATGAGGTTGGCCTTATCTAGAAGCAGAGCAAAAACAAAACAAAACAAAAATACTAGTGTGACTAGTTTGAACATGGGAAGAATACCAGGATGTTTAGGCAAGGATGCGAGCAAGACAATCATTGTGGGAAGGGATGGAACTTTTGCCTTGATGCCCAACATTGAAAATTAAACTTATATCCACAGGGTGGGGACACTTGATCAACCTCCACTCATAAGGTGTGAACATCACATTTATTTTTCCCTGAGTCAGCTCAGAGTTCAAAGATCAGAAGTGGCCTATGGTCCCAGCAAATTTTATCCGCAAACATTTAACTTCTACCCATCTCAGTGAAAAATTAAAATATGTATTTTGCAAAAGCAGAATATAGAACAGATTAAAAAATTATCATATCTGTAGAGCCCATCTGGCAGATGCTTATAAATCTCTGTATTTTCTACAGGAGAGAGAATTTTAAACCATTTCTCTTGAAATTCACTTGAACACTTCAGTCTTAGGCTTGGCTGAAATTCTTCTGGGCTTTGTTTAAGTTGGTTTTCATGATACGCAGTGTTTCAGGTACAACATAATAATATCAGTGAAGTAATTCAAACTTGCTCTTAATGTACACCTAGAATGGCAAATGCACAACGGGCTTTACATATGCCAACCACATCAGCTCTAATAGGGAAGACTAAATATGAATCTCATTATCTGTATCTGGAGAGCATTGCTCCTGAAAAATCTTTGTAAAATAATTATTTGGGAGGAAATCTGAGACAACTACAATTTCTGAGGCAAGCATAGAAATGACAGATTTTTGCCTCTCAACAGTCCGTCTGAATTTCTCTTAAAATCTTTTCACTTGCAATTCCCTGTTCTTCACTAGGTGAGCAGATAAAGGCATCGCATGCCTGGTTCCCTGAGTCAACCTAGAATTTGTTCTGATATGAGGCATTATGATGTTCCTTTCCTTTCTAAAAATTAATAAGAACCCAGACTTAATGCTCTTACCCATGGCATGTGATTGTTTCTAATTTAGATTCAGTGTCCCTCTTCTTGAGGGGAGGGTTTTCTGGGGGGGTAGATGGCAGGGTGATGGTGAATTTGTAGTGAAAGAAACCCTTAGCTTTAACTTAGTACTTAAGCAGGAAAGATATATTTTTAATTACCCACACTTACTCTTCAGTATAATTTTCCCAAGAAACCAAACCCTTCTCTAGCGTTTTAGAGAAGTCTCTTCAAGACTGAGTGGATTGGTCCACTGAGAAAGGAAAAGGGTTTTAAAACAGTAATGGTGGAGTAAGGAAGGCAGTCAAACCCTGAGTTCTTTGTTATCTAATCCTAAAAGAAAAGGCAGTGGTTTGGCCCTGTAGATACCAGTGTTCTCACACAGCACTCACAAGTAGTATCTGCTTCATTTGTCCTCCTCCCTACCCACCTCCACCCCAGGACACACTCCTTTAAACAGAAAATTTCAGGTTTCAGCACGGACATTTTGCTTTGTGCTTTCAAATCACTTTCACAAAAGAAATAAAAATATTTATCATTATTTAACATTTACTACATGTCTGAGAATTATGCTCAGCACTTTTAATAACCGATTTCATTAAATACTTAGAAAACTCTTATAGGTATCAATACACCTCTATTTTGAGAATTAGGAAATGTAGAACTAAAGAGTTCAAGTAACTTGTCCAAAGTCTCACACATAGCATATGTTAAAATTAGTATTCGACACCCACTGAGAATCACCAGAGACTAAACTTTATCTGAAAAATGGAAGAAGTGGCCAGAGCCACCACAGCAGATTGGCAGTCAAGGGGACTGCATATAAACCCAGCTCTTGACTTACTTATTTGACCCTGGGTAGCTTCTCAGGGGAGGTACAGTTTTCTTATCTGACATTAAGAAACAAAAATAATTCCTGTTATAAAAAAGGAAATGTTACAGAACAGCAGCATCTGGTGAGAATAAAGTAATGAGAGGTTGTTTAGCACATTCCCTAGCCAAATGTAGGTGAACTTTGCTGGGTTCTGAACTTACCAGCTGTCATAAAACAAACCTTTTGCTTTTGGCCATAGTACAGCACATTTATTTATTCACATCATACAAGATAGTAAGTTACTAGGTAATGAGTTAGTAATCTCTTTATGACATTATTAAAAGTGTTCATTTCCAGCACACTGAGTAGGTGGTCAGACCTATACCTCTGTAAGAATCACATGAAACAGCAAAGAAAGGTTGATGGAGAGTTTCAACTGTATTAACAAAATACAGCCAAGAGGCAGGCATATAGTGTGCTTTATGTATTTTTGTATACCTGAAAAAACTCATAATAAATTAAAAAACTAAAATAGTTTCAGACTGAATCTGAAACATGGTTATATTTAATATTCCTTTGTATTTTTTTGCATCAGTTCCTCCCAGAGGCTTCTTCTTGGACTCTCTTGGACTCTGATTATCTTTGAATATTGGGCTTAAAGTCAATACATTTTGGCTTATTACTGGAACTTTCGGGTCAAAGAGAATGCATTTTTTTCCCAGCCTCTTGCCAACCACTACTAAAGTCTAAATGGATGAGATTCTCTGACCTACTTCAGCTAAAAAAATTCTTAAAATATGCAAGAAAATGACCGTCAGTTCAAATTGACCTGGATATGGACCTTTTAGACTTGATAGGGAAGACAGATTGACATAGCCGACAGAATATTGGTTCAAGTCTGTCAGCAATGATGTCTCTTGTGCTGCAAAGCCTGACACTGGCCATACGGGGTTCACCCAGCATCACTCCTGACCACTCTGTCTCAACCAGAGTAGAACATGGAGAAAATCATGCGGAATGATTTTCCAGTCCCCAATATAGAGGGATAATCACGATATAATAAATGTTACACATAGTTTTTAAAGGGGGGGATATAAGGGAAAGAGACAATAATTACTATTAGCATTTATTAGATAAAACTGAAAGAATATTCTAGGATCCCCATGAAAGAGGCAGGTATTTAATATTCCTAGATTCTTCAGGGTTAAATACTCTTGGAATCTTCTCTTTGATGTTTCTTATCTATTAAAATTAACCGTTTGGTGACAACTTTTATTTTCTCATTCTCTTTTTCATTTCTTTGGTTGATTTAAGAGTTCTCTGGATTCTGGGTGTTTGTCTGTTCTAATACTGCTAGACAGAGAAGAGAAACCTCAAATACTACTATGTCTAATGCAGTCTGATTCCAGAGAACTTGTGGGCTGAGGGTCGCATGGTGTTGAAAACGTCAAAGCAGAAGCAAGAAACCTTGTGAGAGAAGCAAGTCTGAGTTCATCTCTCCCAATTATTCAAGGCAATTAGGCCCTTATGGGGAATGGAGAGTTCTAGAATTCAAAGGAGCTATAAAATATTAAAATGAGTTTTTCTCTTTCTTATAAAAACCATGTTCAGACTTTCCATTTTGGAGCCAGGCCGAAGATCAACAAAGACTCACTGGTCCCCTTCTCTGATTTGGGCATGTGTCCACTGTCCTCTCGGCAGACTTCTGGAATCACCAGGGTCAATACACAAAGAAAATACTAATTGAGCTGAGGCATTTTCTGCCTTTTGTCTCTCCCTCTTTATTAAAAATAGCAGATCCTGCTGATTTGTAACATTTTTTTTATCTTTTATTTTTTTTAGCAGAGACCAACTCCCATATAAAAGCTGAAAATTCCAGACAGTTTCCTTACTTTCCCAGCCTCTTTTGAAGTTAGGATCATAAGATCATTACCTAATTTAGGCCAATGGGACCTAATAGAAAGACTGACTACAGAGGACTTTTGAGAAAGCTAGCTCAGAAAATACTCTCTTTCCTGAATTTTGGACAATATTTTTGTGTAAGAACATGATGTCTGGAGTAGTGAAGACATTGTAGGAACAAAAGTGACCAAGCCTGGCATAAAGGTCAATTTGTTGAAGATGGTAAATGGAAAGATGAAAGCATCTAGGTCTTTGATGATGTAACCAATCCTGGTACTTTCTACTCCTTGTTCTGTAAGATATTTATGCCCTAATATTAAGCTCCCTTTTTGCATATTTTTTTCTAATTAAAGTTCTATTTATTCTTTTAGTTCATAATAAAACCATCTTTTAGTTCATAATAAAACCATGTGCAGTATTAGAGAGGCTCAAGACAAAGATAGACTCCTTAATTTCTGAGATAGGAAGGAATTATAAATGTAAAACAAAAAAAAAGGAACTACCAAAAGTACATGAAATGTATACTCACATACACACAGTCTCACGCATAGTGCATGCACACACATATACACATGCATGCACCGACAGAGTCACTCACAGATGCATACCATACGCATATGTGCACATACATAATCACACATGTACACAAACATTATAAGGGGAAGATTTAGCAGTGCTTAAAGATAATAGGGGCTAGAACACAGGAGAAAAGAATTTCCAGTAAGGGTGTTAATGAGAATAGACCTATAAGTTTTAATATTCTTCTCCATACAAATCTTGGAATGTGTTATTTAATTCTTACAAAGGACAATATTAACTTAGGTTGTATGAGTTTTATATTTTAAAGCACATATTATGTTAGGTAAATTTCCAGTAACTCAATGGAGATGTATCAGAAATGAACTATGTAAATTTAATAAGAAAAACCCTAGAACATTGATGCTATTCATGTTTGGCTAAATAATTCTCATTTAGTTAATAACAGTAAGCAAAAAATGTTACATTAACACTATGTGGTATCATGGGTCATATTTTTAAATTTTAAATAAATATGAACAATGCATCAAGCATATTGTGCCCAAAGGAAACATCTAAAACAATACACACATTTAAATCGTAAAGGACTGGTTAAGGTACCATCTACATGGCTTGATAATAGGAATTTTTTCCTTTGGCTTGAGTAAGACAATTCTAAAAGTAAATTGTAAAACTGGGCATAATTTGTATAATTAAATAGAAGCTATAATTTCTCCTAGCATCTAGTGAGTGATAAATTATTGGTGCAAGCATAGATGAATGACAGTAACAGTAAACTGTTCTATTGTTCTGTAACAAGTGGAATATTTACTGTGATTAAAAGTTCATTATGCAAGGGAAAATATCTATTTATGGGATTTTATTTTAAAATGTAGTTTCTAAGGATGTTTTATTGTATAAGTACGATGGATATAATAAATAAATCTTACATTTAAGCTATTAGTTAATATTTAATTTTTAGCCAACAATATTTTTGCTAAAATACTTAGTTAGCAGTTCTTAAGTACATGTTTCATGTTTCACTTTTGATTGTTTTAAGCAAAACAACAACAACAAAAACAACAAAAAAAAACATACGACCTCAAGAAGAATCATTGTTGTCTCTTTCCTCCTAAAGGATTTGAGAATAATGTAACTCTTCCTTCTCCTTAAGTTCCTCTTAAGATATTATTTAAACACAGTCCTGTGGGGAAAAAAAATGAATCTTCTAAGTCGTATGTTTCAGAAAGGACTGAGATTTTTAAGTGTCTAAAAACACTCTATGTGGCAAAAATATCAGATTCCATTTTATTAAGATACTGTTTTCATTAACACTTATGAAAAATAAAATAAAAGGAGAGTTGCTTTAGATTCAGAATCAATCTTATTTAATGGTGGTTGTTCAGTGGCTTGCAGAAAATAAATTTATCTTGTTTTGGTACAATAGTAAGTACATAATAGAAAATAAAGTTAAGCTTGATTCTAAAGTAAGACAACAAACAGTGCTGCTTCCTTGGCTTTAAAATAACAGAAAACATTCAGCTCAGATTTGGTATATTATTAATCTGCTTCCTTTTTACAAAATTGTTCATCTTTGTAGCAAGAAACAAGGCATCATAGCCTGATTTCTGTAGTCAGCAGCCGGGTTGGAGAATGAAATTACCTTCCCTCAGAATGTGATTTGTTTGCTTATGCTGCTTGTAGTGCAAATACATTTTACTTCTCATTTAACTTTAATATTTTATATGAAATATGTAAAAATGTTTTAGAAATTCAACATCTTTCTCTATTTTTTATAATTCTTAAATAACCAAAAAATGTTTTCTAAGTGAGTCAACATACGTTGCAGAAGCTGCAATCTATTTCATTTCCATAAAGTTTTAATGGTACAGATTTACTGAGTTGCAATGATATCTAAGGCACAAAGCAGGCTAGAAATCAGAGATACATAGAAAACCTGTCCATGAAGAGCATCTAGCCAAGTAAGGAAAAGGAATGTTTATGGCAAAAGATAAATAGTAGTTCCAAAAAGTGAGCCCCAAGAGCCAAGTTGGAGACCCTGACTTCTGCTCAGTGGAAGCGAGGCTTGTCTACCCAATGGGTGTGCCCCTTTCGTCTTCAATCAATAGCTCGCGCCCAAATTTTTATTTTGTCAGAGTAACGATTCTGCTGCTTGCTCTCGCATATTTATTTTTTTTGGAATTCCTCTTAAAACTTTATTTGCATCTTGGGCTCCCTCCAATTTATCAAAGTTTACTTGTGAAAGCCTTGGCTTTTGTCTCTGCAAACTCTTACATGCAACTATAGATTGCAGTCTAAATAAAAGGAACATATTTCTGTGGCTTCTGAATGTGATTGAGAGTGAGAATATATTAGAAGAAACAATAAATGCCCTTGAAGGACCAATAGAACCTTAAGAAATAAAAATTTTGTTTCGGGCGTACATCCATATAGAAGATCCCAGCAATACTCAAGAATAAGTAATACGGTATTAAGATTGAAGGCATGTAAGATCAACCATGAGTTTGAAAAAATACCAGCAATTGCATTTATTATTAAGATGAGTCAACACAATAGTCAATCCAAAGATTTCTTACTAACTTTGGAAGGAACCCGTCAACTTTTCTAACTGACACAGAGATCAGTGTGGAGAGAATTGGATAGCTTAATTAAATTCCTGCCCACAAAGCTCCACGTTTTCTTAGGAAAATCTTCATAATTCCATAAGTCCCACCCTGTGAGGATGCCCCTACATTTACCAGCCTTTAAAGATTATAGGCTGATATATTGAGGGAAATGGCAAGATTATTATACTTTGTTGTATCTTTTATATGAGGGAATAATGCAACATAGGTCAAGCTGGGAGAAAATATGAAGAGAAAGGAAAAGAAGAATCTTCTGATAAGTATTTAGGGAAAATGGACAAATTTTTTATAAAATAACTTAATTTTCATAATTCTTACATGAACACACACATATAAACACACATGCACGCATGTCACATATACTTTTTTTTTTTTTAAGGCCAAGGGACAATCACATTTACCTCAGCAGTGTGTTTTGAACACCTTATTTTGGGATAATACAATTGCTTTGTGATGCCTCGGGCCATAATTTTCCACTCTTTTCTTGTTGCCATCCTTTCAAAAATATTTGGGAGATTATTATTAATGAACTCAATTTTTCTGAAAAACTGATATTTACCTGTCAAAACCTCTGCCATCTCTCACTTATGACCTGCTTCATGTGAAAGTGTTAAGAAAATCTGGGTCCTTTCCAAATGTCTTTTGTTCTCAAGCTGGTTTTTTTATGATTTCAAGTCCAGAGGTAAACTCTAGCAATTGAGAAAAATAAATACAATTAATTGCTTGCAATTATATGATCTATCCATTTGTTTAGTCCACTCTTCTTTCTCTGCTTTATTTCTAATTTTCAGGTGTTTTTTTCCCCCCTGTAATGTATTTCCATGCTGGTCACAAGACACAGAAACACATACTCCTTCAAAGAACTAAGGTTAATTCAAGGGTCTGGTCAGGAAGGGGGAGAAATTTGCTTCTGCTCATTAGATTGTCTTCCTGAGAAAGATCTATCTCAGCATCGAAGCTGTAGGGTGTTTGTAGTACCAGCTCTGCGTCTTGCTGTGGTATGATGGGAAGATTAACTCTTGACTAGAACATGATCCTGCTGTCTTGCTACTTTTAAATTCTATTTTGTTGGCCTCTTTCACTAGGCATCTCCACCCCATTCCAACTTCTCTTTCTGCATTCTCTGCTGGTGTTTCTGGGCTTTAGTGAAGAATAAATTCTTATCACTGCCATTCTCTGGTCTTCAATTTAAATATTAATAAACATGAAATAGTACTGAGAATGTAGAGTAGGTATAGTTTTTTTTTACCACTTGCTTGAACTTTTTGAGGCTTTGGTCTTCTCATGCTCAAGACAAAATTAAAATCCATGAAAACCACAGAAACTCTAGAAGGTGTCATCGGATAACTCTTTGAAGATGTTAATAGCTAAAAGGTGTTAACAAAAATAGTGTTGAAAGAAGTTGTAGCTGGTAGTAGAAGCAGTAGTAGTAGTAGTAGTAGTAGTAGTAGTAGTAGTGGTAGTAGTGGTAGTGGTGGTGGTGGTGGTGGTGGTAGTAGTAGTAGTAGTACTAGTAATGGACAGTCAGAGGTTAAGAGCTAGAGCAAGAGGCAATTATACCTGCAGATGACATTAAAGCTGATTCGGTGAATCCAGGTAGAGGCAAATCAGCTATTTCCTTTTGTTTATCTACAGCCTCTGCCATTATCAATCTTTCTCCCAATACCATGTCTCTAGCCAAACCTCCATGGTGTCTTCTTTCTCCCAGGCTTCATCTACCAGGGGTTCAGTGTCTTAGGGGCCCTGTTTGTGGCTCTACTTTGGGTTTAATTTAAAGCCATAGGTAGTTTGCACCAGAAAATCTAGAACTAGGAAGTTCATACAATTATCAGAGATGCAAGCGCTCTAAGAGAAGCAAGAGGTGGTTAAAAAAACAAAAGCTTTGGTATCATAGTAACCAATATTCAAATCCTGACTCCACTACTTCTTGCCTATAAGAACTTGGACAATTAACTATCTTCTGTGAGTCTCAGTTTTACACCACTAAAATGGGAAACATAATGTCTGCTGTGTAACTTTGTGAGGCTTAATCAATGTATATGAAGTAGTAGATAGAGTATGTGGTATAAATCTATTTCTATGTCTCTCCAGCTCTCATCTAGCTCTTATCTATCTATCTATCTATCTATCTATCTATCTATCTATCTATCTATCTATCATCTATCTACCTATAATCTATCTATCTATCTATCTATCTATCTATCTATCTATCTATCATCTATCTATTTATCTATCTATCTATCATTTATCTATCTCTATCCATTTCCAGGCTATGCTTACAGTACTAAGGAGCATGAAAAAATACTTGAGCAGAAGAACAGGTGTGACTCTAATTTGTTTACTTGTTTTTCACTTTGCACTGAGGAGAAAAATCACCTAATTAATGGCTTCATAATGCAGTCTATCCTCCTTCCTGCTGTGAAAGGTGACACTGTGGAGATTTTCTAAGATTCTCACTATTTTTTTGTGTGTTTTTGATTAATTATTCAGTAAACAACATTTTCATTAATGAATTATGGATCTTATTTCCTTCATCTCTTTATTGCCTATGGAGTTCATTGTTATATTTAGTTATAATTACTATATAATCACTGTGTTATGGCATTAATTAATGTCACATCAAAAAACTAACAATATTATTCTGCATAAAACTTAAAAATTCTTAGTGATCAATGTGGCCCATAGTTGGCCTACGATTGTCTGTCTCTCTTCTTTGGCTGTTACCATTTTTCTAACAGATTTAAATGGGCTTTTTAATAACTTAAATGTCCTTAAATTGTTTTCTGCTCACAACAAGATCATCTGTCTGTACACTGTTTTGTAGAGCTTACATTCTTGTCCATGACCTCTGTCTCTCAAAAGACTTTTATTACTAATAGCCTAGGCTAATGGTCAGGAAATCAGTCTGTGGCCTGTTTTTCTATAGCCTTTGAGCTAAAAATGATTTTTTACATTTTTAAATCATTGCAAACAAACAAAATCAAAGAATATGAGATAGAGAGCATAGGTGGCTTGCAAAACATAAAATATTTACTACTTTACTCATTACAGAAAAAAGTTTGTCTATCACTAAACTAGGCTCATTATTAGCCTTTCTATTCATAGGATACCAGAAAGAAAGTATAAATCGCAGAGCCATAGTTCTGTTATGTGGCCTCCTTCAATCCTGACCCCTTGTCACAAACTGTTAATCTCCATATTTGTGATTTCCATTATAGTTTTATTATCTGCATCTTAATCTCTCTCTCCCTCTCCCCAAGTTGGACTCATTCAAGCAGCAATAGGAAGGAGTAAGGGTATAAGGCTGTATTCAAGGAGACTTGATTTCTAGTTTCATCTTCATTTGTCATGTGATCTAGTTTGTGTTCATTCAATACCTCTGGCCCTTAGTTTTATCATCTGTGAAATGAAGAAGATTGACAGAATGGTGTTGAAATTTCTTCAAAGCTCTAATCTTCTAGAATTGAATCAAGTAATACGCAAGAATCTTTAAATTATTTAGAGGCTAAACCAGCCCTGTTGCTGTTCTGTTTGAGACCTGAGAATTTTTACTTCTCTTTGAGTATCTATGGGGACAGATTGCTCAGATCTCCATTGTCATACAATTTCAATCATAGGACATCTCTCTTTTATAGAACTGTTATCAACCTTGCTGTAACTTCCATCCACTGGTCCCAATTCTACCCTCTCAGGACACATAGAATTAGGATAGACCGATAGACGTTAGAACCCAGCCAGCATGACCTACCAGGTCTTCTGCACGTGAAGCAGTCTTAATTTCTTTGAACCATTCAGCAACTGGGTGATCTAGCGACGTCACTGCCACTCTGATCCAAGAACAATATAATATATTAGATTCCCCTTGAAAGGGGCCACTGATATCTATATTTCAGATGAGAGATCATATAGATCTGGAATGTATGCCATGCATCCCAATACAGTAGAATAGCCAGTAGACAAACTGTGTGAAGCTAACTTTCTCTAAGGGCATATTCTTTCACAAAATTTGCCTGAAATATTTTTCCTATTGGTCTATGATGACACTGCTGGTGGAAGTCATCTTGAGGATGTGATAGCCGGTTGACCTGCAAGTTGGACATGGGCAATGGGAGGCTACTTACCCCATCTCATGTGCTTGGAATGTATGTCCTGCCTGCTATTCTCATGCTAGTAACTGTTTCAAGGATGTAACCTTGAGAGAGTAAGGTCTTGTTGAGACCATCTGGGCTGAATACGCAACTGAACCCAGTTAAGGCCTCTTTATAAACTTTGAAGATTGGCAGATAGATGCAGAGATTGAATTGTCTTGCAGTCACCCAAGAGAAGCCTCCTAAGTAAGTTTCCTTGCTTATTAAACCTGCGTCCTCCCAACCTGGAGAGGCTTGCCTCTCTCTGGTCTCTTTACCCTTTCCAGTATCAGCTGGGGAACTTCCATGGTGTGGTACCACCAGGCACCACCAAGATTGATACAGTGTTCCCGATAGCACCATTCCTTAGGTTAAGTCAATGAGTTTAACCATTTCTATAACAATTTAAAACCCTGAATCAGAATAAAGGAAATGTTGGGAGTTAACTTTATCCAGTCCTAGACAGGAAGTTGTTTAATTTTTTAGTAAAGATTATAAATATTATAAATTCCATGGTGTCTCTCATCTTTCATATGAAAAAAAATTGATGAAAATTTTAATTATAAAATTAAAAATAAAATACATTACAAAAAATCTGACTCCTGCTTCACCACTTCAAATTCTCTAGTTCATTTCCCCAGAGGAAATCTATTTTAATTTTTAATGTGCAATTACCTTGGCTTTCATGTATCTATGATGATATATTTATATGTTTTTGCTTTATCTATTTTATACATTATCTGTTGATATTCTCTTATTACAGATGAAGAGTAAGTGCTTATCACTATCATTAATACCTCATCCCCAGTTACTATTTTTCTTCTATTCTCCCAATAGTCAATAAAATTTTATTTAAATAATGCCAATATTTATATGTTATTCCCTCCAGAGCCAAATAATACACTATGATCATGTTTCTTTTCTTGTCACTTGCATAATTTTAGCATACCCATTATAATTTTTTTCCACCATTATCATTATATGACGAACAGTATATTTTGGTGAATACTCCTTGGACTCTTTCAATCTGGATTTTGAATGTCATTCAGTTTCTTAAATTTTATCTGTAAATTTTTTTGAAAGCTACCATTTTTAATCAGAGGTCCATGGTAATTTTAAAGAAAATTCCCATTATGTCCTTTGGAAATTCATTTTATTCTCCTTCAAACCCACTCTTTCTGGTTTGATGACCTGGAGACATCACCTGGCTTGATCACAGTAGTTGCCAAACTCAATCTGTTCTCTACCCTATGCTATAGTTGGTTCATTCTTCATGTCTTGCTTTAAGTCTCTCTTAGTTTTCCCATCACCTCATCCAAATCTTCTTGTCTAACAAGGCCCATATTAAGCACTATGTCCACTAAGAAGGCCTCTGACTATTCTAACTCTCTCTTCTTCCTGAAATCCTAAATTTCAAGTAAGTTTCTCTCACTTGATAATTGTCATATACACCGCAGTGGGAAGTAGGCACTGTAAGTTTCTTATACTACCTCTTTGGGTCCTTAATATCCTGCTCTATCTAAGCACTTTTATTTGAATGCTCCAGGTTGTGTGAAGAACCACATCATGTGTTAATATTTAAATTCTTCTTGCTCTAGGCAGCTCAGGGATTAAAAGCTCTTGAGCACGTAATATTATATTATTTTATTCTATTTGTTTTTATCTCTAAACCACAATATAAACTCCTTTATTTTGTAGCTCCATAAAACATTTTACATATATCAAGAACATTGTGCATGTTTTGGGAATCACTGATGTACTCTTTTGCGGTTGTTTCTTTCACCTTGGTTTTTGCAAAAGTATTTTAAGTGGTTTAAAAAGCACAGAAACTACCGGTGATAATAATGTTAGTACAGATCAAGATACTCTAACATTTTAATTTAATACAAAATATGATGTTTTTCAGAGCATTTTTATATGAACTGATCCTCAGGCATTTCATTAAAGAATAAATAATCCCAGTCACTTCCAACTTCCCTTAGAAAAGTTCTGTAGCCATTGCAAAGTGCTTAAAATTTTTATTAGAGGACAAAGTGAATGGATTTTAAAAACTTAAAAAAGTTCAACTTAGGTAAATAAGTTATTACTTCCTTGTGGTGACTGTAATCAATATATGCTGCAATGAGAAAAGGCTATTAAAACTGTCAGTATGTACACTGAACCAAGAGCTTTGATGTGATTCTTCCTAGCACAGTATAAATACTGTAAAATATGTCTTTGTGCACAGAATACATTTCCTTCAATTTTGGGGGGGAGAGGACATATAAAACTTAGGATGTCATTCTTTTCTAATTTAAAGACATTTTAATCTAACTGCACCTTAAAATCAGTTTATCACCGTTTAATTTATGTACAATAACATTCAGCAGTTTAAGTCCACACTTCAATGCATTTTGACAAATGTTTACAATTATGCAACTACTGCTCCAGGAAGGATAATTCCCCATGCTCCAAAGAGTTTCCTCCACCCTGCTCAATCTGTGCTTTCCTTCTAATCCCAGCCTCTGGAAATGCCTTCTCTGCTTTTTATTTTACTTTTTCTCAAAGTTCCTATAAATGAAATCCCATAGTATGCAGTCTTTTCTGTCTGATTTTTCTCAACTTAAAGCTTTGCAGATTCCTCTGTGTCATTTCACATACCAGCAGTTAATTCCTTCTTATTGCTGAGTAGTGTTCCACTTTATGATATGTCACAGATTGTTTAGCCATTCACAGTTGAAAAACAATTGGGTTCTTTCCAGGACTATTATTATCATCTGTGCATAAGTCTCTATATAAACCTAGTTGTTTTTGTTTTTTTCACATAGTTACCTAGGATCATGTGGTTAATTTAAGTGACTTTATAAGAAACTGCATAACCACTTCCAAAGTGATTGCACTATTTTTCCTTCCCATCACCAATGTGTGAAAGTTTCAGTTATTCCTCATTTCACCAATACTTGATATTATTAGTCTTTTGAATTTCAACTATTCTACTAGGGGTGCAGTAGTGTCTCATTATGGTTTTCCTTCGATTTCCCCAATCTCTAATGATATTGTGCATCTTTCCCTGTGCCTAATTCATTTGTATATTTTCTTTGGTGAAAGATCTGTTCAAATATTTTGCCTATTTTAACTTGAAATGAATGATAGACCTAGATATAAAAACTAAAGTTATTAAATATCTAGAAAAATCATAAGAGAAAATATTTGTGACTGGAATTAAGCCAAGATTTTTTAGATAGGAAACAAGAAGTGTGAATCATTAAAAACATGATAAATTAAAATTGAGCAAAATTAAAAACTATGCTTTTCCAAATATGACCTTAAGGAAATGAAAAAGCAATTCACAGACTATGAGAAAATATTCAATAAACATGTATATGATAAACTATATCCATAATACATAAAGAACTCTTATAGTTTATTAATAAGATAACTTGATAAAAATACATGTGAATCATTTTTAAACAGCTTTAAAAATTTTTTCTCATTAACTAATCTGAGGTTTAATTTTGAATGTAATGATCTATTTTTAAAATGCATCTAAAATTTTCTTAGGATTTTACATATTCAATTTGTATTATTTTTTACATTTATTTAGTTGCCCTGGAACTTTATAAAATTTTAGAGTAGTGAGGTATATGATGAGATTCCATTTTTTCACACTCCATTTTAGGCACGTTATCAGAAGAATGCGTGAAGTAATGAGGAGTTTCCAAGAAGAGAGGCTTCAAGTAGCTCCCTAATGAAGAGCCAACAGATACATTTAATCACATACAGGTACGTAGGGGATATAAATGACAACTGCCTAATTTTCATATTTTCAACAAATCCTTCCTTCCAATAACTTCATGTTGAAGGACTAAGGAGTATGCTACTGAAAAGTGTGGGGACATGAAAAATATTCCTCCCACCTTTCCAAGTTCTTCTGGCTAAAATTAATATGCGAAAGATTAAGAAAAGAAATTATCCAAAACTTATCACAACTCTATATGTGGGAGGTGCCATATGATACCTGAAGATGCATTGGGTAGTTAAGGCTTACATGCCATTTTGGAACTAAGGAGAAGGGTTTATGGTTTGAGACTTCAAAGGGCAGGACAGCAATTCACATCATGGTGGAAAAGCAGATGTTTGGTAAATAAATGTTTGCTGGGCCATGTTTAACAACGGGACAGAGATAGGACTTTGAACAGATAGGCCTTGCTAGGTTGCTCTCTGTCTCTCACACACTAATTTATATTAAACTATAGTTATTTATGACAATATCTCCATTCCTGGAGCAGGTCCTCTATCTAAATTCCTTTAGCAGGTAAAGGAGAAATGTCAAAAATTACCAGCTTAAAAATCAATATCCCAAAAGGCATATTTTAGGGTGACAAAACTTTGGTTCCCCTCAAGAGGAAGATGAATTATTTGTTGGTCTTAAGAGATAAAAATGAAGTATCAGGTTTCTAGGTTTCTATTATTCTAAGGACAAATGACCTAGAATGAGATCAACACTCTAAGGGGAACAAAGCTCTCCTTGAGACCAACCTCAGATGTAGATCAGACATACGCAATGCATGGGCCTCTCCAGGAAAACACTGAATGTATTCCATCAGAACAGACAACAGGAAAATGATATGCAGGGAAGGGGAGGTGGTGAGTTTAAGGCTGGGCCAGAAAAGCAAAGAATTAAGAGACTGATATTAAAGATGATATCTAATGTTTTTATGGTACTCGCTTTGTGCCAAGCACTTTACCTTTAGTAATTAACTTACGTATGTCAAGTGTTGTACATATATTCACTTACTTTGTTTTCACAGCTGGTAATGAGGTAAGTATCTCCAGATGATCCTTGTTTCACATATGAAACAAGGCACAGAGAGATTAGGTTATTTGCTTCAGGCTATACACATGATAAAATGGCATAGCTCAGACTTAAGCTCAGGAAAACTGACCCAGAGGCTGAACTCTTAAACAACGACCTCTACTGCCTCTTGTTTCATCAGTTATGGAGTGGGTTATAAGTAAGTCAAGTTGTTTGTTATTGACCATAGTTTAAAAAAATTAAATCAGTCTACTAATGATTTACATTTGAATTAGTGATATCTCAGACATCATTGAATTGCATTCTTAAATTGACATCTTTTTATCAGGTGTACTTTGAGGAGGAAACATATGTTGAACTAAATCAAACTGGCTATCCAGGTCTCCAAATAGATGTCAATCAACCCAGAGCAGTGGTTCTCAGACTTCACTGGGCACATGAATCACGTAGCATACTTGTTAAACTGTGGGTTACTCAGCCCTAGCTTCAGAGATGCCCATACTTTAAGTGTATTTGGGGGCCCTGGATTTGACATTTAACAAGATCCTAAATCTTTTTTCTCCCCCTGAAACCCTTCCTTTAGATCAATCTTTCAAAAACTCGACTGCTGATCACAATTTGTCTAAGACTGGGTTAGATACTCCATATATTGCAGCCAAAGATCTCCCCTGTAACCCATCCCAGCACTGGCCACATGGTATAGTGATTGCCTATGTACTTATCTCTCTTTTTCGGTCTTAGATGCCCCTTGAAGTCAATTCTTGTATACATTTTATAACTACATATCTAAAATCTTCCACAGCAATTTATGTATAATTGGGGCCCAAACATAATCATGGAATAAGGAGTGATTAAATATGTGAATAAATAAATGAATGGATGAATATAAAGTGGTTTCAGATCATGCAAAACATTATCAGGTGGTTGAATTCAATATTCAAAATTGCCATATTTAGTTGAACATTTGCAAAGAGTAAGTGAAAAAGAGACAACACATCAAGGATGTCATGAGTTCTACTCATCACTGAAGGTCATAGAATACCAGTATAACATGCAGACAGAGTCACAGCAACAGCAATAATAGATGATAATGGGGGAGATTTGTCCTACCAGAAAGACTGTCAGCAGCATGGGACTAATGTGTTCTGTGTTTACATTTTATCATCTACTGTGCCTTGTTGATTAATCATAATAATAGGCTACTATGTTCTCAATATTTGTGTCCCTCCAGAATTCATGTTGAATCCTAGTACCCAAAGATGATGGTATTAGAAGGTGGGGACTTTGGGAGGTGATTTGGTAGAGCCCCCATAAATAGGATTTGTGCTTTTATAAAGAAGGCTCCAGATATCGCCCTGGTCCTTTCCACCGCATAGGGCTACTTGTAACCTGAAAGAGGACCATCTCCCATCCATGCTGGCACCGTAACCTTGGACTTCAGTTCCTACCTGAACTTTGAGAAATAAATGTCTGTTGTTTATAAGTCACCCAGTCTGTGGTATTTTGTTACAGCAGCCTGAACAGAATCGGACATGGGCATATTCGTCATAGCAAAAGCTTGTACACCGGTTAGCTGTTAACACCAAAGTGCTGCTGCTTAATAAACCTCCCAAGAACTTGATTGCTTAAATTACTATTTATTTGGCTCAGTGTTCTGTGGGTCAGCAATGTTGGCTGGCATAAATAAGTGATTTGGTTTTTATCTTGCCTCTTGTGCTCTTGCACCTTTATAGATCTAGTTGATCATTTGGGGGCTAGCTGGTCAAAATGGCCTTCCTCACAAGTCTGGAAGTTGGTTGGCATATGGCTGAGCTGATTAGGGTAACTGGATCATGTGTCAAATTACTAGTAGAGTAACCTAGACTTGTTCTCATGGCAGAAATAGGATTCTAAGAGGGCGAGCTCGTGTTCAGGGTCTCTTGTGTTAGATTAATTATAAATATTGTCACAATTATCTATTCATACTTATCCATACCCTTTAAAATGTAAATTGGCTGTCCAATCCATCGAGAAGTAGAGTCCATTTCCCTACTCTTAGAATCTGAACTGACCTTTAGAATTGTGTTGGAAAACAGAAATGGGTAAATGTGACATTTGCTATTTCCAAGCCTAGGGATTAAGAGACCAGTCATGCTTTTGCTAACTCTCTTGAAAACCTGCTACCACCATATGAAAAAGCCTGAGTTTGCCTACTAGATGATGAGCAAGCCCTGCCGAGATTAGCCAAGCACAGCCCAGATCAACAGAACCACTCAACTGTACCATAGATTTCTGAGCAATAAAAATTGCTAATTATTTGAAGTCATTGAGTTGTGGGGTTGTATGTCAAATAATGATAACTAACGAATAGCCTTCTTGAAGCATAAATTGGAACAGACACAATTACTTCCACCTTAATTAATTGGTCAAGAAAATAAAAAAGCTAACCCAGAAAGAAGGCATGGCACAATTAATTCCAACTCAGAAGGAACTGTAAAGTCACACTGCAGACACAGGAAAGAATGGAAAATTTTATAATCAGTGTACAGCAGCTTGGAATGTCTTTTCTCCTTTTCTTCCTCTCTTCCTCCCTCCCTTCTTTCCTTCCTTCCTTCCTTCCTTCCTTTCTTCCTTCTTTCCTTCCTCCTTCCTCCTTCCTCCTTTCTTTCTTCCTTTCTTTATTTCCTCTGTGTTTGTATGTGTGCATGATATAGAGGAGGGAGGAGAGAAAGAGAGAGGAAGAGAGGGGCAGAGAGTAAGATTATTCTTTGTATTTCTTACAAATACACTTTGTACTTAATGTTTCAAAGGAATGTTCACTTTCTTAAATCGAGTTAATTATATTTATCTAAAGATAGTTGCTTAGTAGAGATTTTTTTCTTATAGGAATACGAACATTAAGCCCCACTTGGTGCATGTAAGTTTGTTGTTGTTGTTGTTGTTGTTGTTTTGTTTGTCTGTTTGTTTTGACATCATCCATTCCTTGGAAGTAAAACAAAGTACAACTTGATCACAGTCTTCTGAAACAATGCTTGTGATGTTACTTCAAGACTTACAGTTAACGTTTTACTCCTTGAGACTTCAGCATTGCCTGGGACTGTCACTTTATTCCTTCCATTTGACAAATATCATGAGGATTTGAGTTTTGGAGGAAGATTTAATTTGGCATACTTAATGGTAGATTAAGTATTAAAGATGTACCACCTACCTTTCTGGGCACCAGTGCTAATTATAATACCTTTGGTATTATAGAGGAATTTTACAGGGTAATGGTGTAGGCAGTCATTCTTGAGGATGCGCTTATAAAAATATGTTTTTGATATTTCTAAAAAGGAGTTATAGAACTTTCTTACATAACGAAGTTGTTTTACTGTTAATTCTTCTAGCTTTTCCACACACACATAGACACACAAATAAATTTCAATTTTTATTTTGACATTCTCTTTCAGACTTGTGATTGTAGTTTTTATCAAAGTCACTAAATTTAAAGCAATGTGTCAGCACATTCCTTACCAGAATGGTGGATATATTAGAGGATAGAAATTATGAGACATCCTTTCAAGGGCCAATCATAGCAGGTACAACCTGCTTTGTATCTAGACTGTCCTACTTTGCTGTGATCCTGCAATACCACCATCATTACACTATTAATTATTTATTCAGAAACTTTGCTGTGCCCAGCAATATGTTAAATGCTAAGTGCACAGAGCAGATATGACGCATGATGCAGATAGATTAGGAAAATTACCTATACCGGGATCCCATAATGTGCAGGATATTTGATATACATTATTCCACTTTTGAGATAAATTTTTTACCTTAATGTGAAGACCCCTGAGGGTTAGATTAAGTAACTTGCTGAAGATTTCACAACTGGACAGCAGTAGAGCCAGGATCCTAATCTACAACAATTATCTATAAAGTCGGGCCCTTTTCACTTTACCACAGATTTGTAGAAGATCTTAGAGTCTAGTTAGGAAAGTAACACATGCATAAGCGGTTGTGATATAGAGATAATTGTGTATATTGGAATTTCTCTTAAGGAGAGCAAGGTATTGAGTTAATCCTCAGACAAGTTCTTTATGCGTGGAGGAAAAATGGGCACCTTGTTGCTAGAATTGTTGGGTAGCCTACATCCCACCTATATGATAACTCTAGCGACAAGGGAGTGTCTCTTTTGCAACAGTTCGACCAGATTGTATATGATTCTCATTACCCAGCTTAGATCATCTGTCTACATGAGAACTCTTTGTATGCCAAGAGGCACATGGCCATTTTTAGTGGTCAATCCAACTCAGACAACAGGGGTTGAAGTTGGGGGTTGAGCGGGCTCTGCAAATCAATGATGTTTAACAGAATAATGTACGTTGAGCAAAGTCAATAGATATCTACCACTACTAGGCAATAAATAGAATATTTAGTGAAACAAATATTGGCTTTGTCAATCGTTTATTTAATTTGTTTCCATTTGTTTGGATAGTAGTGTAGTAGCAAATAAAGCTTCATTTGAAAGTTGGGACCATATAATTTAGGACCAGGTAATGACTGTCCTTTTTATATTTCAGATGAAGAGAAGGCTGTAATTGAAGCATCTGCAAAGACCTGTCTTGATGCCATTTTCATTTTCTCTCTGCTGATGTTTCTAATTTTCAGACTTTCTTTCTACATACATTTTCCAGATTTCTTTCCCTTCCTAATAGTGTCTGAGAATGCCAAGGCACTCTATTGTTACTATGCCATTCTGGAGCAATGTGTTTACTGATCAACTGAATTCCAATCTTTTGCAGATTTCTTTAGAGGAGTCACTGTTTCATAATGCAGCCTTGCCAATTACTCCGTTTGCTCAGAGGACTTGGGCCTGTAATTAAACACCTTAGACTTTTTCATTAATATGATTGTTTTTCTAACACAGATCTTGATTTACTACTGATACAGCCACTCAATTTAACAAATATTTTTATATGAAAAAAAAAGTTTAATGCTATGCTACAACAATTTAGTTGGTAGAGCATGTTGCTACACTGAATCATTTCCTGTTCATTATCTCCTCTGATTCTCCAAACGGCGCTTCAATGTAGATGTGTATATAGTGTCATTCTTATTTTTTGAAGTTACTGAAGGGGTTAATGACTCAGTCAAAACTGGAACGCATGATATAGAGTTTAAAAGTAATGCAATGCAGAAAATAATTCAATTAATCCGAGAAACATTAAATGACCACTTAACCAGTGCAAAGTATTGAACTAAGCACAGGGGAAATAAAAATAAATAAGACATTATTTCTGCCTGTGAGTAGACTGTAATTGAAAATAGACTTGTAAAAACATATACCATATTCAAGTTGATAAGTAATAAAAATAAAGTGGTCTGTACAAATGCAGAGAGTGTACTGAGGAAGGAGAAAAGAGATGCCTGAGGCCATCAGGAAAAGCTTGTATTCTTTAAGTTCAGTCACTGGGGATGAGAAGGACATTCTGAGAAGTGGAATGGGAAAACAAGAGAATTGTTGAGTATTCATGACTCAGGAAACAACATGTGCAAATGCACAACCCCTAAATGCCTAGCAAACAGGAATAGGGCCAAACGTAAGCAAGTTTATGTGTGGATGGCTCAGAACTAGGAGGTCCTTTAAGCTGGCATTGTTTGTTTGTGTTCTTATTTATGTATTCATTTTTATATTTGTGTATTTATATCCACTTTCTTATTTAGAAAGAAGTGACTTACCCCTAATTGGAGTAGTAATCAAGAAAGGAGTCTCCTGGGGCAATGCTGGGTCTCTCATTATCCTAGGCAGTTCACATCCACCCAGAAATTTCTTCTCAGAAGAATAAAAGCCCTTTAGTAAACCAGTCACACCTCTGTGTAATTAAATCTTGACTTAACAAATATTAACTCTAGATCTCAAGCAGCCTACCAAAATGTTCCTTCCAATTAATGCAATATTTTCTCTGAAAATAGATCTAGTCTATACAAATGTCTCCTTCATGTTACATTAGAGCGATGATTTACTGATGGGTGTCCTGGGCAGCAGCCCAGCTGGCCTTTTGGATAGGAACATAGTCAGCATGGGGAGGCGGGGCAGACTTCAGTCAGAGTGGAGGAAAGGTGACACTTGGATTTCTGTGCCAAGTAAAGTGTTTAGACTAAAGCTTCAGGCTTGAAGCATTGTTATTTTTAGGAAAGCAGATCTGGAAAGGGCATTCTCTGGACTTGTTAGATGGACTTGAGGAGGGAGTGAGTAGAAGTAGGGAGACCAGAAGGAAGACTACCATGAGAGTAAAAGAGAACTCGGGGACCTGATTTAGGGAAGTGAAAATGCCTAAGCAAGGTGCACCAATATTTAGGAGGCACTTTTTGTGATATAACCAACAGAATGTAATGATGAGTTGTTAGTGACACTGGAGGAGGAAGGAGTGACAGGAGTGACAGGAGTGGATAGCTGATGATGTTGTAAATGACTGAGAATTCAGAAAACAATGTCACCTTGGACAGAGATGGGGAAGGAAGTGGTGGGAAGAAGCAACAGTTGTGGACATTAATATCAGGTTTTTTTAGAGCAGCTAAGTGAATTTTCTGGGCGACAGTGGTAAGTTGTGGTAAACTAGTTCTGCATTCAGACTCTATTCAGAGAAATTCATATTTTGTAATTAACTCACTTGCGCAATTATCATGCTAGAAGTTTCCGGTAAAATTCCACAAAAATAAAATGCTAATGAGAGGTGAATAAAAACGCCTTTCTTCATTGTTAACATGGTAATGTGTACACAGTGAGGAAAGGCATGGTTAAGTCACAAATGCTACCCCACTATTCTAACTACTCTACTTGAGACATTTTTAAAAGATGAGCTAAATAAAATATGTAAAAGTAGTTCAATAAAGAAACTGGTAGTGATCAATTAATTCAATGATAACTGACACAACCTCAGGTGATTGTTGTCTGACCCTAAGTACAGTGCTAACCAAGTTCAATGTTGCCTAGAACCTTGAAACGATGATCTTAATGAGGAGTACATAAATAGATGAACAGAGAAATTGGCAGTGGTTGTTTCTTTTTGGCAATTTTAACATGTGTTTTCTCGAGTTGTCCTAAGCACTCCTTGTGATGGCAGATTTACTCTTTTTGCAGAACTACTCATAATATTATATGGCTTCTGAAATCGTTGCTTCTTTGTTCTGAAGCTAAATTTACTTCTCTACAGCAGTGATCCATCAAACATTTTCCAGATTCCCAGAACAATATCAATTCACAGATAGCTCTATGTCAATTTAACAACTTCCTCTTTAATTAAATTTATTAGGATGACATTAGTTAAATTATATAGATTTCAAGTGTTCAATTCAATACTACATCACCTGTATATTGCATTGTGTGTTCACTACCCAAAGTCAAATATTCTGTCACCTTATATTTGACTCCTTTATCCTTATCTATCTCTCCTTCCCCTCTTTCCCTCTGGTAATCACTAAACTGTTGTCTGTGTCTGTGAGTTTTTGTTTGTTTGTCTTCTTCATTTGTTACATTCTCTTTTATATCCTGCATATGAGTGAAATCATATGGTTCTCAACTTTTTCTGTCTGACTTATTTTGCTTAGCGTAAAAGCTCAGGATCCATCTGTATTGTTGCAAATGACAGTATTTCATCTTTTTTTGTGGCTGAGTAATATTTCATGGTATATATGTACCACACCTTCTTTATTCAATTATCTATCTAAGGACACTTTGGCTGTTTCCATGTCTTGGCCACCATAAATAATGTTTAGCACTCTGGACTCTGAATATAGCAACTTATTGTATTCTCTACCTACCACCTTCTCTAGACAAATCATTCACCTTCTTAAAGAGTTACTTTATTTCAGTAAGAAGTTAAAATTTATTTTGTATATGAAACAAGTTTCAAACCTCTATCTTATTTTTATTATCCTATGTAGGTTGTTCTACATAGTTTGCTCTCAAAGTCATACGACATGACCAGGGCATGGTGACCTTGATGGACCTTCTTGGAGAACAGTGTAGTGTGGTATTAGGAACATGAGCTCTAGTGTCACCAGACATGGCTGCAAATTGGGATAACAATATTCATCTCATTAGATTTTTGTGAGGATTAAATAAGATATTTTATGTTAATTGCTTAGCACTGTGCCTGACACAGAAGAGTCATATAACTAAGAAGGTTAAAGATATCAAAATTATTGTTTTTCTTATTTTTCTACTGGTTGGACTAAAGTTCATAATCAGCCAAAGGTCAAGGATCCCTTCAGGGTTTTCTGCAAATTGAATTTCTCTCAAACTGTAGCTATTCTATCTTGGACTTACAAACTTGTAATTTTTATTTTGGTACTTTTTTTAAATTAAAAAATGTTCTATCTAACAATGATAAATTATTCTTCCTTGTTTTTCAAGAATTAATATTCACTTTCCCTCTTAGCTGGATACCATAAGTGTGATTTTTGAATGTTGATATCTACTCTTCCTCTTATATATGTCATCTATATATTGTTAAATGTGCTTCTAAGCCTCCCTACATGAAAATGAAAAGTTGTTTAGAAAAGAAAGTCCTATAATTTGGAAATGGGCCTCTTATCAAATTGACATTGAGCCTTGAATGTTAGGTGGAAAAGCTAGCTATCTTTAAGTATTCTGTAGCCTTAGAGAATAATATAGCCAAGAAATGCCCAAGGAGAACATCTATATCATCCTTTTTGCCTGAAGTGCACTTAACGTTTATTTTCCCGTTACATTTCTTATCTATAGATCCACCTCTTAAATTTTTTTCCCTTAATTTCCATAGCTTTTTGCTCTAAACCCAGACCTTCTATGCTAGCCCTACGTTTATTTTTCATCTTAGAAATGGTGAGATTTTTCTGTAATTAAATCAATAAATAAGCCAAAGTATTGTAATGTCTAAAAATATTTCTTGTATAGAGGGTGTGACCTAGATCCAAAAATTACTGTATCCGAGTTATGAAAATTTCATAAGATAATGTAAGAAAGTGGCAAGCATAGTGGAAGACATACATTACAACTGGTGTTCAATAAGTATTTTTGTTTTGAAAAATTAAATAGTAGGAAGTGTTGCTAGGAATGGCTCAATATCGTTATAGCTCTGTTTCCACTGGGAAAGAGAACCTACGCGTTTCACTGTAGAAATATCATTGTACAGTGTACCTTGGTCATTCTTCCACTAGATTAAAGGATTTTTTTCCCCTTTTTGGAAAAAGGAAAAAAAAAGAAGAAAAATATTTTAATCCGTTTTATTCTTTCAAGAATTCTGGGCTCATTGTTTTGGAAGAAACTGTTGCTTGGAGGACACAAAGAAATTTATTAATTTTTTATCGCAGGTCGTTTCTAAGGTTATTTGTTTGTAATGTGATCACAAATGATACATTTTAATGACACAAAACATGAGAAGATGGTGAAGTTGAACATTGTTCCTACAGATTTAGTAATTCCCTGGTGTATAGTAACATTTATAGTCATTCTACTTAAGAGAAACTTCTTAAAAAATCAAATAATTTGAAGTGCAAATGCCTTCAAATGCCTGGAGGATCAGGAATTAATCTCCTCTCCTGTGGTATGTCACTGCATAATTTTTGGGTTGCTCTGCTTTTGGAGTTTTGGTATATTATCAATGCTGGGAGGCAGAACTGGTAAATTAAGCTAGATGGTTTTCAGGTCTCAAGTGACAGGTTGAAATCCTCAAACAATCTTGGAAGACACTTCTAAACTTAGTCACATGATCTACAGGTGCTATTTTTGGGATACTTTATATATAATTTGTTCTCATAATTTTCCAAGTCCTTCTATTAGCTAATTCTTTCTTTAAACATTAATTTGAGGCAAATTTCCCTATAAATAAATTTAATAAAAACCAACTATTTGGTTGAAGTTTTAACTTTTTCTTTGCCATTCTTCTTACTAAAAATAAGAAAATGAAATATTCTTAACTTCGTTGGTTCTCATCTTTTACTTCCTTGAATGGAAAAACAATTATACCTGTGTTAACTTACCTTGTAGCATTTTTATAAGCATCAAAATTAGAAACTCATATGTAAATGTGTTATAGATAACCTAACTTTATATGATTTTCTCTCCCTTTTTGCCTTACTCATGTTCTGAACCCTGGGTCCTTAGCGTTAGAACTTACACCATTCTTTAACATGACCGAGACTCTACTTTCCCAAAAGTTTTAATTGAGAATGGAACTACAGTTTCTAGCTTTTCTTTATAAAATATGTTTTAGACTGCTGTGCCTCATTGTCTTAAATCCTGGCCAGTCTTCCACCTCATCATTGTCCTTTGTTCTATTGTACCTTCTCATTTTAATACTACAGTATTCTTTTAAAAATCTCCTCTGATGGGGAAGTTTCATGGGAGTCCATTGCACTTAGGAATTTGAATTTATTAATATAGCATTTTAAGTGCCTCTTCCCTTTCTATGGCACATTCTGTATATGCATACCTTGTAGAGGACAGATAAAGAAAGCATATTGGATCATACCTAACAGGGCCTAAAATTTCTTCTCGTGTATCTGCTGATGCAAACATGGTCCCGCTGCTCAGCAAATGGTTCTATGTGCCTGCGTGTTAAGGGGCAACAAGTGAAATGAGTGACTCCACAGGTTCTCCATGGGCTTAATGAGGAAACCAGTATACCCAAGTGGCAGCATCAATGGCCCCAGATATCAGTCTTCTCCATCTCTCTGTAGTCAGAGTTCTCTAACATCCATAAGCATTCAAATACCTATAGCAACAATCCTAATGATGCCAAAGAAGAGATGATAACAATAGCAACTCTGTCTATAAATCCTGCCATACTGTAAGGTGCAGGTACATACTGGCCTTGATTCTGTTTTTGGATTTACTAGGAAAAAATTGTTTTGTTTTCTTTAACAAGTGAATGACTGAGTACATATAAAAATTACTTCTTGCTTTATGATGCGTGGAATAATGAAAGTATTAAACAATTATAATAATGGATTAAAAGTTACTGTGGATAAAAGAAATAAAACAATTCTATCTTTAAAAAGTTCTAAAACTTTGCAAGTTTATCAAAAATGTATAGACCACAAAGGTACAGATTTATAAGCCATTATAGGATAACTTTAAATCTCAACATGTATTATGTTTCTGCTTTAATATTATTTTATGACCTCTCAAAATCTTATGAAAATTATATTCTTCCAGAAAAGAATATATCAGGCTAATATCTTTTTATAGAGGGTGTTGTTTTTATTCTAATTTATTTGCATGTTGCATTATTAATTTTATGTCATCAACATTGTTTTTTAAGCTTGAAAGGGATAGATTTACTATGCCCAGAAATTCTATTTGAATTTGAACAAAACTATTAGGTTGTGGATCCAAGAAATGTAATTCTTGAGAAACTCACAGTGCATAGTTCCTTTAAATGGTGAGATCTGATGGAATTTTGAAGAAGGAGCCAGAACTGGCTCTAATGGAGATTAAAACTCTAAAAAATGGATAAATATCCATATCAGACACCTCTCTATACAATTTCATATCCTCTGGCCCCACATTTTATACATGTAACTGCAATAATAATGTTTCTTATAATCTTGGGCTTGCTTTGTGTGGATGAGACCTGACAGCCTCCCTTCATATCCCACACAGCAACTGGATCACCTTTGAAAAATGGGCAGGGGAGAAATTCAGCAAATGCTTTCCCTTTTTATTCTTCAGGTGAAAATACCTAAGATGCATTTTTTAGGTCTCCTCAGATGGTTCCCTAGGATCAAGCATAAGTGTCCCACAGTGGTGGAAAACTCCATGATGCCTCTTTATATTGGCTTTCTCTCTTTAACTCCCTTGTCATCACACTCCCGAGATCACATTCCCAAATTAATGACCTGAATGAAACTCTTTGCTTCACATTTTCCTTATGGTTGTGCCTAAGCAAATATAATATCCCTCTTACCTTTTGATGATGGTTACAAGTCATCTGTGCCGACACTATCCAATCTTTAACCAACATTAATCATTGGTCCAAAGGCAAGGTATGGCCTCAAGATCTGTCTCAAAACAAGGTCCTAGGGAAATATGGTAAATGCACTAGAGTTGGCACACTTGCCATAGTCCTGCAGTCTCTACTTCAGCAATGAACAGGGTTCTTTCTGTATCTCTCACTCATTCTGGAATCATTTGTTTTCCAATAACCCATGAAGAATTATGTGTAGGGGGTCCACATTCCAGAGGCACCACATTTACTAGTTGCAGTTTAGATGCTAGACAGAAGCTAGTTTTACTCTTCAGTGTAGTGATTGTCTCACATGTCAGCTGTATGACATTCACAATTTTAATTCTGTGCCTCAGAAAAAAGTTAAAATTGTTATTGGACTTTCATAGTCAGTTGAGAACAGTAGAAATGTCAGCTTTTGCCTGAAATATACACTTACCTATTATATAAGATGTACTTAAGAATAATTGTGTCTTGACATAGTATAAAGCCCATTTATTATTCTGCTCTCTAAAATAGCTTGAATTTTGGTGTCCAAGAGACTTGCATGACTTAAGCACCTAGTTTGCTTGCTAGCTAAAATGTGCAGCTCCATTACCAGGTTCTGAATTCCCTATCTGGATTATGATGTGACTTAAGTTCATCATGTCTTCCTTTTTTTCCTATGGTCCTCTATTGCAACTTGTTTACACAGGCAGCTTGGGTCTTCCAGGACCACTTGTGGGTAAAACAATGCTGTGCCAGTGGTGCCTGAACCTTGGAGTAGTGGCTTTGCCCTGACCCTAAACTCCATCTTGGCCTTGACCACTGTATAATCATAATACTTTAGTTATAGACCTAGTGGGCAGAAGTGTAGGTGGAAGTAAATCCTGACACCGGTTATCTTATAAGAAAGTTCTCTGCATTTTCTTCCAGATTAGGGGGAATACTAGCTTTTAAAGAGAATGAGTGTACCATTTCTGTAGGCTCAAAGTGTTCAGAGAAATCAAGATATTTGGGGCCGTCTACCAATATGTCCCTATCCTATATGTCATAGACCTGGGCATGTCCAAATAAAGCCTATTATATGGCATACAAAACTTGTCCTGGTTGGGTTATTTATTTTCATTAAAGTTCAGTCACATTAATAGGTCCCAATCTTAGTCATCTTCTTTCTTTGTCCATCCACTACAGGAGATGAAAACTACTTTGTATGCGACCAGAGAGGCCCTCTGGCTTTCAATTGCCTATCACTCTTCCTTAGCTGTTCATTATCTTTCTGTAGCCTGTTACTATTATTTTTAGTAATAGTCATCCAGACTCATTATTTTGTATCTAATAAGTTCATCCATACATCTCAAATGTCTGATACACTGAGCCCACTAGTGTGATCCCTTCCTCTAGCATAAGATATCAATTCACCACTCATGAAAGTTTTAATAATTAAGCCTCCACTTTGTTTCAGGAGCTGTCTGTACTCCACCAGTGACATTGTCTTGGTAGCCAGGGTGATGATTAATCTACCATGAAATTGTATTGTATTGCTTTTTTTTCTCAAGCAATAAATTGAAGTGGGAATTATTGTAGGTAGCAACCATTGAAGGTTGTATCCTTCAAAAGTAGAGGCTAAGATGGACTTTGGGATGCAGGATATTTTTAAAGTATTGACACTTGTAAAAGGAAGAGGGGGAAGCAGAATTAAGAGAAGTGATAAACTGTAATTCGGGTTTTTAAATCTCAGTCTACTTGGCAAGGATCTTTAGAACAAATATTGGCCATTAGAATTTTCCCATGTTGGGCCAAAATGGGCTGGTATTTATACTCCTGCCTTGCCCAGTCATCTGAGGAGCATTTCCCTGAGAAGATAATGTCTTCATTTCAAGTCACTTTCTGTAGCTAAAGTAGACTCTGAAGGAGCTGAAAGTCTGGAGGTAGTTTGCTGACCACACTTTGTGTAACTATACAGTAAGTCCTTCTTTGAGAGGGAAACAGAGGATGCTACATTTCTATGTGTCCTACAGATCCTTGTCTTTTCTACAAAATCATGAGTTCCTAAAGTGTGGGGGAAGTGACTTGTTCTTATTTATGTGCAAAGACTGAACTTATGCTTTTAAGTAATGCTGAATGGAAGACTCAGTAAGAAAATAAATAAACAAATATTGATGATGCTAGTAGTAATGGTAATGGTAATGATAATGAATATTATGTTGATAATTCTGCTTATTGAACATATATTATGTGCTCTAGTACCTGGAGCCATTCATAAAATATAATAATAGGTGCTCGATAAGTACTTTAAATGAAGCGAAAGAATGAACAAATACACCATTGTGACAAACATTTTAGAAATACTATCACACTTCATTATTTCAAAATTTAATAAATTTTCTTATGTTACAAATAAGGCTACTAATAATCCAAACGTTATGTGAAGTTACATAGCAGCAACTGAAAAGGCAGAATTTGAATGCAGGTCTGTCTGACTCTGGAGGTTTTCCCATTAACCACTTGACTATACTGGGCAATTATTTGCTATTGGCAGGATGAGGGAAGAGCTGGTAGAAACTACTGCACAGGGACCAGACTTCAGGGGTGGGACTTCAGCTCTTGGGAGACCCAACAAAAGCGCAGATGAAAACTTTTGTCCCTCTTGGAGTCTGAATTGTGTGGCAAGAACTCAGTTATAGAGGCTGGAGTATAAGATAGTATCTTGGTCACAGGAAACAAAGCATGAAGGAGTTGAAAGCAGAATGTTAACATAGTTTCATAAATAAACCTGACTTGCTGCTGTGTAAAGAGATTTCCAGGAGGTCATAAAACTCGCCCAGCCAGAGACTCGATTGGACCATAAGACTGAGCTAGACTGAGCCCGTGGGTGACAGCTGCATGCTTCCCTAGATTCAGGGGCTAAAAGAGACCCAGAATGCATATCTTAGTTTTCCAGCATGAAACCTCCTCATCCAGCTCTGTCCAACTATCATACAGCTTTCATGTGAAAGCCACGTGAACAGAGAAACCAGTTCTAGAGCAGTTGCCTATTACTCGGAGTGTGTGTGTCTAAAGAATGAGTAAAATGACTTTCAGCTTGAAGGCTTATTCTGCCTCCTATTACAAGTGATAAACTATCTGAAAATCTTTAAAAATCATATTCATTTAAAATTCTGTTTATAGCAACTAAGGTGTCCTCTAGGGGAGAAGCCTCTGAGTTTCAGGAGCAAGCGACTGTTTAGCATCCATTGCTGTTGCACGAAGTCCTTATCAGCTGTTGTCTGTTGGGAAGTAAGAGTTATTTGTTTCACTGATAAAAGTTCTTCTCCATGAAGTGAAGGACAATAGTGTCTTCTATGAGTAAAAAAAAAAAAAAAAATGGAGATTAAACAACTCGAATTTAGCAGAGGTCAGTTTTCAGACTGCAGGTTATCATGTTTGTTTTAGAGGAAGAGGCAAATCTTGGTTGTGGAGAAAAAGTAGAAGATCAAATATATTCATCAAGTTGAGGCAGCAGAATGTGGAGACAGGAAACTTAATCCTGAGAGGAAGCTGTTGGGGGTCAGAGTCCTCTAGAGATTCTGGGAGAAGACGATAAGAATGTGAAGTATAGCTACCCTGGCAAGTAAAGTGAACAATTTCAGCCAGCTTAGACAAAAAGGGGAGTTTTCTGACTTCAAACTATACTGAATATTTTGTACTTTTAAAACAGATGCTGCACATTTACCAAGTGAGGATATGGGTGTAAGTATTCTCCTTTAGGGTTCAGACATCGACGGGAAGGAAGTTCATACATACTTGTTAGAAGTATGTACTTATTTTCATTGAAAATGGCAGAAATCTTACACAAACTGGCTTAAGCAAAAGGTAAATGTATTCGCTTATAAAATTAAAAAGTTTATGATAAGGCTGGTTTCAAAGGCTCAAATGAGGTCTTGATTAAGATCGCTTATCTCCATCTTTCCATTCTGCATTCTGTTTTAGTTTTGTTATAATACTCACTCCCATTTTTGGTGTGGCCTCTGCAACTCTAGGTTTACATCCTATTCATTTCAAGCCAGCAAAAGAAATGTCTGTCTCTCAGTGTTTATAATAAAGGTTGATGAGATAAGCCTCATTGCTTCAGATTGTCTGGGCTTGAGTCACATGTCTACCCCTCAATCAATCAGATGTGATTTTCCAATTGGCCATTTCTGAATCACATGCCAATCCTTGGAGCTGAGGATGAGAAAAACCTCTCCATCTCAACAATGTGATTTGAGAGTGGCAGATGGGATTTAAACAAAAGAAAATGTGGAGTGGTTGAATAAGGGGCCAACCAAAACAATTATTCAACCTATGCTTCTCTTGACTTGCCAGAAACTTTGCCAGAAGGAAAGATTGTGAGTTTTTTTTTTTTTTCTTCTCTTCTCCCAGTGCTTTGTCTCAAAACCACCTGCAGAACCCTCCTACTTGGTCTCGGACCTCATTTACCGTGCTCTCCTGGCGCATCCACATCTCTTGACAAACACTTCATTGGTTCTGATGCTTGCCTCAGAGCTCTGATGTGTCCAAAGGGTTCCTTAAGGTCGGCTGTCATCTCCGCTGAGTGCTCTTGCAGGCTTTTTCCATTTCCCCCAGGTTCATCACTCTTGAGACACTGCTGGCTGCATCAATATTTGTTAATACTGTTTGACATTCTGTGTGTGTGTGTTCAAGCAGTAAGGAAGACTTATTAAAGTCATCAGACTTTTGCCAATATGCTGTGTCAAGTACTGGGAAGTCTTTACAATAATGGGAGGGGCAGCCAGTGACATTCTGATTGCCCAGTTTATCACAGAACTAACAGGAAAGAAGTGATGAGTTACCTGGATATATTGAGGTAGGAGAGAAGGATGGGCTGTTGAATATGTCTGGGAGAGTCTCTTCATTTCTATCTAAGTGGAAGAATATCCAGTCTTGAAAACTGGCCTATTCAGGAACTTCTGTCATCCTTCTTGAGTTTGGGTCACTGTCCACCCGGCAGCTCACCTGCTGTGCAGGGGAATCCTTCCTCAACCATTGACAAGCACTAAGCCATTGACTCTTGACATTGGAAGTGCACGATTCTCTCTCAAACATGCTATTAGAAATTGAAGGTAATACAGTGATAAGTCAGGAGTGAGGGGTTCAATTTTTATCAGACTCAGTTAACTTTACACTGTTCCGTGACATAGGGCTACAGATTGAATCTTCACCAATTATTTTTAAGGTCAAGTGAATGTGCCATGAGGGGGCTTGTCTCAGTACAAAAGGATTTTCCCTGCGGAAGTATCCTTAGAATGTGTGATTTATTGATGATGGATCGGGAACATCATTTCAAAGCACCTCTAGCACCTAGAGCAGAAACTATACATGAGTGGATGGCCAGCCTTGCCCAAGCCATAGAGAATTAACCAGCGTACCCCATTTCATCATATAGCTACAGCAAGAAGATAGATTCATAAGAAATTTTACATCTAATCTTGTTTTTTTTTTTTTTCTCTCCCTATCTTTCAGCAAGATTTCCCATAAATATCCTACAGAGATGACTGTACCATTGTTATACAAATACTCCTAGATAAAAATAATTATTCTACACTATGGAACTTTTAATGACGTAATTATATTTTACACTCTGACATTTAAAAAAAATATATCTAAAATCTACATAACCAGTTAAGGAGGATAAAGGTAGATTTTTCTGCTGTGATGCCTGGATATGTCCTCCTTGGAAGAATTATTCTAACTCTCATGGCCATCACAAACCAAAGAAGTGGCTAAAGTCACATTTGCTCTTTTTGAATTCCCTTCTGGGCTTTGGAAAAAGCCCATGCTGGGTAGGAGACTGACATTTCCAGGCCTAAGTGTGTGGCATACAACACGATGCTGGAATATAGTAAACACTCAAAACTAGTAAATGGAATAGACAAAATGTCCTGTCATCACCGTGTTTACATCTTGGAGATAAGGAGACAAAATTATATAATATAGAAAAGTAACATATATAATATATATTAGTAAAAAACATACTCTAGAGAAAAATCAAGCAGGAAAAGATAACAAGAGATGCTGATTGGGGTTAGAAGTAATGAGATGGTCAGGTAAGGCTACTTGATAAAAGAGCTGAAGGAAGTGAAGGAGAGAGTCATGCCTACCTGGAAGAGGAGTGAGAAGGACTACAAGAGATCTAAGGTAGGGTCATGCCAGATGTTTTCAAGAAAGAGACAGGTGTGTATAGAGAATAAAGAGAAGAGTGCCTGAGCTAAGCATTGTTTTCTCATCCCAGATCTTTTCAATAAAGTGTTAGGTATTTGATTGTCATTTTTTTTAACCATTCCCTAGATACAAAGACTTTCAAATCTGTGCTCAGGGAAGGCAAAATACCTGTTTGGCATTTAGTTATCCTACATCTTTGGTCTCTTTATTCTACAGTAGATTTGTCACATTCTTTTTTCATTCATGGCATTGACTTTTTTAAACAGTAAGGGCCAGGTATTTTGTGGAATGGTCTTGCATCACAGTCTCTCTAACCCCAGCCTCCCTTGTTGATCCAGGCTATGCTACAGGGGTGATGCTCTGTTCTTCCCGCTGCTTCCCAGGAAGAGGCACATCCATGTGCCACCATTGACAATACCACATGGACCATTCAGTTAAGGTGGCACTCTGCATTTCACCTTTGTACAGGTGCTTTGCCTGCTTTGTCCCTAGTAAATAATCTCAATGACTGCATGATTACCCTATTCCCTAATTCTTTTCACCTAATGGTTTTAGCAATAATCTATGAGTCTTTTCTGAGTGATTTTATTACACTGATGCTTTTCCAAAGGTGATTTTTTTTTACCATTTTTAAAAATGTATTCTGTATATTAGCTGATATTATTCAGTAAAAAAGAATTATCCCTTGGTAAGTCACCTTTTGCCAGGGATGAGAAAGGGATGGCATATTCTGAAATTTTCATGACTCTTGGTCTTGAAAATACTCAATAAAATATTTTTCATGTTCAAAAGTAAACTAGGTTAATTGTCAAAGAAAATCAGGTGCTCCTTAGATTATGAATTATGTGTTCAGCTAAATATTTTACCACTTTTTAAGAGGACAGAGTGTACCGGGTGATACTTCTCAGCACTGGATTCCTTATTGCCTTTTCTCACCTAGTTGCTCTGTCTCTTCCCTGCTGTTCCTGTCTGCACTGGCTCCATCTGGGTTCTGACAGACTTAATCAACTAAGTAGAACTCTCAGAGGTTTTGTGCAGAGTTGGGAGTGTTACTGAGATTTGCAGTAAGATGCAGTTCAAAGCTCTGGGCTGGGAGATTAGAATCATAGATGCTATTCTAGACCGTGATGCTAACTAGCTCTGTGAACTTCAATTTCAGTATCTGTGAAATGAAGATGCTAGACTTAGGTTCTTCCACTTTTATTAGTTTGTCCTGGGATTCTACATTACTATATACTTGTTCAAAAGTTAATGGATTTTTTAGTGTTTTACTCATTCCTAGTTACTTTCAGAACTATTTGTGAAATTTGCATTTCCCTAAAAATAACTCCTTGAGTCCACATTATAGCTGTGATAGCTGATACCATTATCATTGCCAGCAGTTACTGAGGGCTTACTGTGTGCCACATGATGTGCCAATGGTTTATATAGATTATCTAATCATTTAATCGTCAATGAATCTAATATGATAGGTGCTGTTATTATCTGTTTTAGAGATGAGGACACTTAAGTTTAAAAAGATCTTACCCAAGATCTGTTAGGAAGAGCTAGACTCAAGTCTCAAACTTAGGTTTGTCTATTTCAAAGCTCATGATTTATACCCATGTGCTACATTTGCTCCCATGTGGGCACCAGATGAATGATAAATTACTGAGCACTTCTGGATGCCTCTTGCAAAATCACTAACCTTGCAGGGAGAATAGATTTGATCCTTAGATCTCCATCCTCCCTCCCTTGGTGCTCATTATAACCCAATCTAATGAATATAGACTCAGAGAATTATCAATGGTAAAGTTTCCACTTCCATGATTTCACCTTTAAAATGTTTTTCTTAAATATTTTAAACCTTTATTTTTAAAGAGGTCATTAAATCTTTCCTCTCTTTCTATGCTGGAAATGATTTTATTTATTTATTTCAATTTAATACATGGATTTTTGAGGGCAGTGAACATTTCAAAGACTCAAATAAAGAATTAAAATATCTAACCATAGTAATCCACAAATAAAAGGCACAAGGACAGGATAACACTCTGTTGTATATTTAACTTGAAAACTAACAATGGAATGAGGCAAATCAGCTTTTTCCTCCTTGCTCCAAACCTTTGTATGTGGAAATGGAAAGTATTATCTTGATCCTTAATTGCACTCCTTTACCAAAAGATGAATGTGGCCATATATCCCCAGAACCGTTAACCAAGAAGGAAATTGTCCCTATTTCTTTGGACAGGGAAATTGTCCATTTTTAGGCATCCTGGACTCTCTGTCATTTATTTTCCTAGTTCTTCCTAACATACCAATTTCAGAGGGGTATCTGGTAAGTAGAATTCACATGTACTCTATAGCTTGCACATGTTTATACAATATGTTTCCAAACTTTTCTCTATGACCATGAGTTATAGATTTGAAAAGAAATAAAATCTTCAAATGTTTCTGAACTTCAAGAAAGAGATTTAGTCATGAAAGAATATATTTATGTTGGCAGTAATTCTACCTAACATAGGGAATGGCAAAAGAAAAAAACTCTGAGCATTGAAGTCATATGCACCTATTGAGTGCCTGCTGTATGCCACCTCTGGTATTGGATGATAAAATAAGATCAATTTAGGATGATCAGAAAAAAAGACAACAAATACAAACTCTATCTTCAGGAAAGTTTATATATATATGTGTGTGTATATATACACACACACACACACACACACACACACACACACACACACATATATATTTATAAATACATACATATATATATAAACATGTTTGAGTACCAGCTCTAGATAAGCCCTTATAGACATTACCTTAATTATTGTTCTAACAATTAATAGAGTAGATAATAAATATAAAATATTTATGATGCCTAAGTGTCAATTTACTATAAACAGTATGTATGCACTGCATATACAAGCTGAGTGGGGTTTAAGGCAGTACATGGATTTACTGTCTGGTTGAAACAAAGGAGAACTCAAATAAAATGTCAGTAACATGAAACAAGTCTGTTGTTAAGCACAGAGTTGCATAATGTAGACTGTTGTGTGGGGTTAAACAGAGAGACACAGAGCTCTGTCAGGGGGAGCCTCGTAGGTATAGGTAGGTCTACAGGCAAAAGAAAGGTCACTATGTGGGAAAAGCAGCCAACTACATGGTAACTTTTCTAGTGAGGGTTATGTATGATATATTGATGGGATTGAACTAAATCAGTTATTGTGGGGAAAATCAGTTATTGTGGGACTGAAATGAACTTTTTTTTATAGGATTCATAGATTCTTCAGGACTACTCAGGGCTGAAGCACCTGGGTGTTAGCTTGAGAGGAACAAGAACCGTAAACAAGCAGAGAGATCCAACAATGGTTTTGAATAGTTCCTGCTTCCACAGGTATCCTTTAAATGTCCTTTTTTTCATTAATTAATTTTATTTTAAAGTAGTTTCACTCAGCTCTTTTGTCACTGGTAACAAAATTAAGATCGGCTAACATATTGCACATAAAAATGAAAGGAACAAAAAGTGATTAAATGGCAGGAACGCTGCAGCCAAGAGGCTGGGGGAATTATTGGCAAGTAATATCCCTGATTTTCTCACATTTATAAAGAACAAACTCATTCGACTTTAATTACTCAGTAAATATTTTGATTTATTTCTGTTAGTGAGGCCCTGTGAACACTTAGCCTAGCTGAGCAAATTTTGAGATCTCCAGGCAAAAAATAAAGCAGGAGAAGGCTGTTATTTATTACTCAATATCCAAAGCCAGTCATGTTTCGGTTTATTTTATTTAAAAATATTAAAGTTTGGAAGATACTGGGAAGAAATGTACTTTTCAATAACCAAACATCATTTATTTATCTTGCAATAGCTGCCATATGATTTATTTGTCATTTTGCAGACTAACTGCTGCTTTCACAATAAACATGGCCTCCTTTATCTACATTCCCTCATTTCTTTCATTCCTTTATCAGTTAATCAGCCAGTCTTTCTCTTTTCTCTCTTTCCTTCTCTCTTATTTTGTCAGAGAAAGAATATTAATGTAAGTAACGTGAACTGGAAAAATGACTGATAGGTAACCTGCAAATTATTTCCTTTAGGGAGTATCATTATATTTATGGTGTTATGTATCTACTAAATGGCACACTGCTACTCTCCATCCCACATACGCACCAAAAGCAAGCAGTGATTTGCTTGGCGTCACATCTTAAATGAAAGTAAATTTTGCTGAGAAACTCTAGTTTAAGATGGTCATATCTTACTCTAATAAAGGTTGATGTAATGAGCGGAAGGGAGGTAAATTTGAGTTTATAATGAGGATGATCCTTTATCATTCCCGACAGATCCTGTGCTCTGAGTAGGCGGTAATGAAATAAGAGCCTCAGGACTCATAAAAAAACATAAATAAGCTGCTTGGTAACAACTTCATTGTAACTATGCTGGGATTAACCCCGGAATGCTCAAGTAGGTTTCTTGTCCCAGAACTCTGGAAATTACTCAGGTGGGGCAGAGATTAGAAGAACAATCTTAGTGTCCCTTTCAAAGCACAGCTCTTCCCTCAAGTATCCTTACCTGTGCAGAACAGGACCGAAGGGAGCTACTGACTATTAAAACACATGCAAACTGGATCTCAAGAAAATACTTCAGACTGGGATGATTTGAACCAAGAGTCTAAAGGCAAGCAGACATGAGAGATGATGCCTTGCAAAAGACCCACACAGTAAAGAAAATTGACAGCTGACAGTCTCTGCTTTTTTCCTTTTCTCTTCCCTAGTCACACAAATGAGCTTTTTTGAAAATGCTCAAAGGAATATTATTCATTTTTTTTCTTATTTTTCTGTTTACCTTCATTACACCTCTTTTCTCCAATTTAACTCTGTCCCTCAGCTGTGATTGAAAGGAATGGTAAAGTCAAATAGTTTCCTCCTCCTGTGTCCTAATCCAATCATCTCTGAAGGATTCTCAAGTCTGGCCTAAGATCAGAGAGACTGCTAGGACTAAATAGCGATGACTACTATGGACATGGGATGGTAGAAAGACATTGTGCCTTACATTTTCCAACCTTGCATCTTTAAAAGTGTACCTAAAGACAAACATAATTTAAATACCCATTATAGAAACAATAAGTTATCAGGACTGATGCCAGGGATCTGGAAACTATAACCATGCTGGCATTAATAATTAATAACATGTACTATAGTTGGCCCTTGACATTCTTCAGGGAACCTATTTAGATATCTTTGTAAATCTCTAATCTTTGTAACAGTGCTCAACATTTATTAAACATTTACTGTGTGTCAGATGCTGTCATAAGTACTTCATTTTTCATATATTTTTAATTTTTTTATTTTTCAATTACAGTCAACATTCAGCAATATTTTATATCAGTTTCAGGTGTACAGCATAGTGATTACACATGCATATAATTTACAAAGTTGTTCCTCCCAATTAGTCTAGTATCCGCCTGGCACTATAGATAGTTATTATAATATTATTGGCTATATTCCTTATGCTGTACCTCACTTCCCTCTGACTTTTCGTAACCACCAATTTGTACTTCTTAATTCTTTTACCTCTCATACCTAATCCCCCAAATCCCATTGGGCAATCACCAGTGTGCTCTCTGTATCTGTGAGTCTGCTTTTTGCTGTTGTTGTTGTTGTTTATTTTGTTTCTTAGATTCCACATGTAAGTGAAATCTTGTGGTATTTGTCTTTCTCTGTCTGACTTATTTCACTTAGCATAATATTCTCTAGGTACATCCATACTGTTGCAAGTGGTGAGACTTCATTTTTTTTTTTTTTATGGCTGAGTAATATCCATTGTATAGACATACCACAACTTCTTTTGTAAGTTCTTTATATGCATTGTCTCCCTCTTTATTTTTTTATCTTGAGAACTGCATTATGAACTAGGTACTTTTATAAATGAGAAAAAAGCCTTAAGGAAGTGAAATAATTATTCCTAGTTACAAAACATGGTTAGTTACTTTGCTATTAGGTAGTAGTACTAATTGAGATAAAGATGCAGGGTATTCAGATAGTAAGTCACTGACTCATAAATTGCTTTCATACCACCCTCAGCACTAAACTCCTTCAAATTCTGGTGAGGCAGTGTACATGCACTCTCATTGAATCTCCACAGTGACTCTCTTAGGTAACTGAATATTCCTAAACAGTGACTGATATGGTGAATAACAAATAGTTAAAACTGAACTTAACAAACAAATAAAAATTCACAGAGCAGAGGTAAAGATAGTGGGGGGAGGTAGAAAGGCGTAAAGGGGATCAAATATATGGGGACAGAAGGAGATTTGACTTTGACTATTGAACACACAATGCAATGTACGGATGCTGTATTATAAAATTGTACACTTGAAACCAAAAAAATTTTATTAACCAGTATCACCCAATAAATTTAATTAAATTTAAAAAAATTGAATTTATACACACTAAGGAACAATTATAGTCCTAGTTATATTTCATGACTACCTTTAGAAGATTACTGTTCTGAGAACAGAAAAACAAGTGGGCAAGACATTGGAGGTCCATGTTCATTTCTCATATGGAAACATTCAGTAAAATTGCACTGAAGTATCAGTATAGAGGAAAACTGGAAATAGTAAAATGCTATATTTATTTGTCTTTATTATAAGATAATGTGAAACACAACTTCAGTGCAAGTGAATATTTTATAAACCTAACTTATTTTTATAATTTATATGCATCTCATTTTTCTTTGGCCAGTTTTATATGGGGTAGGTGACATAGTATTGCTGAGATAGCTCATTCATTTATGAAATTGAGATCTGACAACCCAGGGTTGTAGTGATCATTAAATAATTAAATGGCCCAGAGTGTCTAGATCATAGAAAGCAAGAAAGCTGGCAAAAGAGAAATGAGATGGATAATGAACTAAACAACAAATGAAATTTATTAAATATAGTATTTACTTGTTCAGTAAAGACTAGTTCCTTTCCTGGCATTTCCTCATCTCTCAGAAAGAAATATGGGATTTCATTTTTTTTCTCCAAATTTTTATCATTTCAGAAAAGGTCTCTGCTTATTAAAAAACTGCCCTAAATAGGAGGAAGGTCCACTACTTTTGGGAGAGATGCTGATGTCCACCTTAGGGGCAAGTAGAAGGGTTGACATCCTTATTTTCCCAAGGTGACGGACAATTTATTTAGTCCTCTTAATGTTTGCCTTTCATCTTTTCTTGATAACAAAATAAATATCCCTTTAGGAAATATTTGTCCACACACACACACCCACCTTTCTCCCATCTGCCCAAATGGTTCAAGTGGTTGGATCTCAGTTCCTGGTTCCAGGGTTAGGTTTCTGTCCCAAGCCTGACCAATGAAAAATTTCACAGGTCTCTTATTTGAACCCAGAGAAATTATTGTTTTTCTTCAGAGATAATAAGCCAAGGGCCACCGTAGGATTGCGTTTCATCCAAAAGGGGTCACACAGAAATGGAGACGTGTAGTATGCATAAATATACACCTATACACTAGGGGTGCTGTAGAAACACAAAGGAGGATCATCTAAATCAACCTGGATTCAGGGAACCACGAAAACTTTCCAGAGGTGAAGGTCTGAGTTAGCTAGAAAATGGAAGTGGTTAAAGCATACCATTAAAAGGAAACAGTATGTATAAATATGTTGTGGAATCACAGAAGAGATTTGAGGTTTTAGAGATGGAAAGAAATTAAGAACGGCTGGAGCCACTGGTTGTGAGCAAGAACCTCATGATTTGTGAGGTTTTGTGGCTTCACATAATTTCTTTATTTTAAATCCCTATCCCTTAACTGCAAAAGAAAGTGCTGATGTCAAGTACAAGAAAATAAAATTAAGTAATGCAGATAAAAGGAACTCTTAATTTCCGAGTAAAGGTCTTTGACTAATAGGTTAATTCAAGGAAATAGAATAGAATGTAATTATACAGAGGGATGGCGTGCTGGATAAAGCTACTACCAGGCACGTGGATCCACATTCTTAGTAAGTGAAGGGGGACATGCGATCTTATGTGTATAGTTTTTACTTAGTCTGTCCACTTTTGTGTATATAATGTGCACCTCCTCCATTTCCATTCTTCATCTTCTCCCTTTCTTAAACCCTTCGAGGTGACCTTCTACACAGACCTATGGATAGATAAGTTCTTACCATCTATACCTGACCTACCATTATGAATAGTTTGTTTCAGAAATGTGGTTTTATCATTTTTTTATTTATATACAAAATACCTGACATGAAGAAGCTTCCTTAAGTGAGAGAAACTATATGTCTGAGAACTATTTTAGGAGGAAATCTTCAGGGCCAAGAATACATGATTTAAACTAATGTATGTCCTGGACACAAAGCATTTCTTCCTCTGTAATATTTTCTCAATGAATATCTACATTTAAAAATTTTTATTCTAGGTTTAATAGTTACCACAGGAATGGACTTTTAAACAGACAATATTTACTCCGACAGTTCCTCTCTCATAAAAGCTACATACTTTTTTTTTTATCTTGTATTATAGTTATTATAACAATGTTGTAGTTAAATGAACAGGGATTTTGGGGCTAGGCTATCCTGAGTTCAAAGTGGAGCTCTAACATTGATATATCTGTGAACTTTAAATATTTATTTACATCTTTAAATCTTATTTAAAAAATGAGAATAATATTGACTTTATGGCAGATGTTAAACAAAATAATGCATGTAAACTTCATTGTCCTATACATACAGATGAGCCACAAATACTAGCTTTTTTTTTAACCTCCTAACCTAAATATTGATTGAGGGTTGGAGCCTTTTGTGGTTTGATCTTTTGAAGCACCTGGCTGAGTGCTAAGCAAATAGTGAGGATTCAATAAAAAGTGAAAGGATGAATAGTAAAGGATATATTCTGAGAGAAAAATGAGTTCTCAACATTTTCAAATATATATAAAGTTAAAAGAAAGTGGAGGGAGGGTAGGAGATATCACCATTGTGTGTGTGTGTGTGTGTGTGTGCGCAAGCAGCCATTGACACATAATGGGTGAGAAGACTGAGATGTCAAATTAAACCTAACCTTCACTATTTTACCAAAGTGCAATTCTAACATAATTTGAAATGAGAGTCCAAACTGCATTCTTCTGTCATTTGGTGGAAGGATGAGGGTTGTATTCCATTCAGAACCAAGCTGGCATCTGGTTACAACCTAGAAACCAGATGTGGCAATGACATTTCTTCAAGAAGCCCATGGTGTTCTCAGCTGGGTCACACAGCCATGGCGAAGGGTATTTGGTGTGATACATGAGAAGAGAGTCTTTTCTTTGATCCTCCAATTAGGGGCATGTCTCAGACAGCTGAGGTGACCTGTCCTGAGGTGCTCTAATCACCCAACATATAATCTCCCTAGAATTGACCTTTCTCCCAGGTGCCCTTATGCTCTGGTTTAAATGCTTCCTGTGGTCATGGAAATTATGTGTCAGACTAAGTAATTACAGGTTGTAAGAATAAAGAGGAAAAAGGAAAGAAACCTTAGAGTAACTACTGAGCAGACAGTCAGGGGTAGACCTAAGCTAATTGGCTTTCTGATAGAATTCTTCTCCAGGGTCTCCAGGCAGCTCTGTATTTTAATAAGTATTTGCCAAGATTAGAGGCTTCTCAAAACTCTCAGGTGCAATGTGGAATGGCTCGAGAGAATAAACTTTAACAAGCCCCAAATATTCTGGACTCAAACAGGAAGTCATCCAAGAATGTGTGGTACAATTGAGTTTTAATTATTGTACTTGCTCAATTTCTTCTATAACTAGGATCAAGTAACCTTTTGCATTTTAAAAGTATGATGAAACTGAGATTTAGAATAGTTTTGTCAAGCAATTCTTAAATTGAAACTCAAGCATCTCAATGATCATGGGTAAGACTCTACCTATAATATCTCATGGCCAGGTCATTAATAAATACCTATTGTTTTAATTATTCATATATTGCATTCAATTCTATCACCCTTTCTAGTTAAATTTGTCTAATCTCTTTAATTATACAACTGATCAAACACAGATAAAGCAGATGTCTTACCTTGAAGACTTTCTTACCCTCCAGATATTCTAATAATAATATGCATTCAGAAACATATCTAACAATAATATATCCTGAGCCAAATGAATTGTAGAGAATACAGACATAAACACAGGCTGTGGTTCTAAGGGACATGTTCTTAGAGGATGTGACATTTAAGAAAATATTTTAAATAAGTGTAACATAGATCAATATAAAAATGAAATAAGAATTTGTAAGCCTGGAAAATATCTTACTGGTGCAAGATCTTGAATGATGGACTGGGAGAGATTAGTTTGCTTTCAAGACTTCATCTTGGGATGAGTAGGGAGATAAGAATAGCCAGCATGGTTATGCCAGATAAAAAAGACTTTGATTGTGGACTGAAGGTTTTGTATTTTTATCCAGTAGATAAAGGGGTATGACTGTCAATAGGAGGGAAACTTTATAAGATAATTCTGGCTTAAGTGTGCAGATCATAAATTAAAATGAAAGAACCAAAGTTGAGGCTTCAGAATATATGAAACCTCTAAGTTTCATAGATACCACAGTGAAGGTCTAAGTAAGGTAGGAGAGTGAAAACAGAGACAAGGAGAAGAATTCTAAACATATAATAGAGGGCAATCTCATTGTGAATACATTCTCTGCAACAGCTCCTGATTTATCTTGTTTTCTTTCCTCCTAAGCCTTATGCATATTGTGTACTTAATGAGCACTCAGCAAGTATTCATGGTACAATGACAGGGACTGGCTTAGAAGAAAGAACATTGCATTATGACAGAAGGACTTGGTTCTGTTGTTTGGAATTATTACTGGTCATACAAACAAGAGAAAATTTAATAATCTTCCGTAACTAATATTCCTCCATTGAGGTGGTCTCATAGGGTTGCCGCTGGAAGCTCTACTGTTTTTAAAACGTCTCACTTCCTTCCCAGGTGATTGTATTTATATTCTGGCTTCTATGTCACTTAAATATAGATGATTTCCAAAGTGTTTCTTCGGTCAGGTTTATTTCCAAATTTCCAGACCATCACATCACCCTGATTGCCTGACCTCTCCAGTGGGATGACCACAGCTATCTCAAAATCAACAGTTAAAAAAAGAAAAAGAAAAACTCCTCTATCTTTTCCATCTCATCATCATTGAGAACTTCTCCTGAACTCTATATCCTAATGGATAGTAACTTCTCTACTTCAGACCTTTCTTTTCACAGAATAATTTGTATCTTAACTAGCCTGGAAAAAAGGAAACATATCAGTAGCCTAAAACCCAATAAATTAAATCTTCCAAAGGTAATCTTCTGTTATTACACATAACAATGCATTACATTGTTAAGAGCCTGTGTGGTCAATGAAAATGTATTTTCAAAAGTCACATGGCTTAAAGACAAAAGGACCAATTTTAATGATAAAATTTACTCTGCTGATGAGAGATAATCAGGAAAAAAAAAGTGTTGGATTAAGGAAACCACCAAATGTCAATTATGCTTCAACATACGCAAAACCAATTGTCTTTTCTAACGAAAAATAGTCTGGACCTATTTACCCTATTTTTTTGGTACTTGGTAGTTATTAACTGAGTACTGACTTTTTAAATTAATTAATTAATTAATTAATTAATTTTTATTTTTTTATGGTGACATTGGTTAATGAAATCCAATAAGTTTCAGCTGTACATTTTAACTGTAAGACATATATAGATTTACACTGTGTATTTATATTCCATAGTTAGATTTTTTTCTGTCACCACATATTTGACCCCTTTTACACTCTCTACCTCCCCTCTCCCCTGAATTCTTTCCCTGTGGTAACCACTAGTCTATAGTCCATGTCCATGAGTCTCTGTTTGTTTGTCCTGTTCATTTATTGCTCTTAGGTTTATATCCCATGTATAAGTGACATTATTTGATTTTCAACTTTTTCTGTCTGGCTTATTTCACTTAGCATGATTATATTGAGGATGTTAAGGCAATCTGGCTGTGACGTCTGTCACCCCATTGATTGCCAGGGCTGAGTACTGATTTTTAAAAAAATAATAAATACATGTCTAATTTGCATTGTATCTACATATGATTCAAGGATATGTACACAAGAAGCTAATACAGTGGTCTCCCAAACACAAAACTCCAGGATGCCATATGCAGAGTACACTGAGGACAGGGAGCATTATTCCATGATTTAGGAACTGTATGTTTATTCTCTATATTTTCTTCAGCTAAATATTTCATGTCTTGAGCTTACAAATTTCAAAACATCACAGGGACACTTGATTCTGCAGGCTGTAAGAGATTATGAAATAAGAAACATAATAGGGCATAGGACATAAAAGCAGGGAGAAAAATGAGCTTCTCTTTGAATGGAAACAGATGATGCACTCAGGTCTACCTTCCTAGACCTGGAGCAGAATTAAGCCCTAGAAAAAAGTTCAGGAGTCATTACCATGTCTGTTCCCTGTTAAAGATGATGTGAAGAATTGAGCCAAGAGTCTGTGACCTCTCATTTATTTTTTATTTTATTAATGTGTTTTGATAGCTTTATTGTGATATAATTCACACACCATAAATTTCACCCATAAAGGGTACAATTTAGTTTTTTGGTATGTTCACAAAGTTTTGTGACTGCTATTGCAATATAATTTTAAAATACAACTTAATTTTGTCATTCTACAAGAACAATTTAGCAGTCACAGCATAGCAAATATTAATTTACTTTCTGTCTCTCTAGATTTGCCTATTCTGGACATTTTATATAAACATATAAAAGACCTTTAGAGTTAGGAATTGTATCTTTTACACTAATTTCTTACACATAGGATAACATTTTCAAGGTTCATCCAAGTTTCAGCATGTATTAGTACTCTATTCATTCTACTGCAGGATAATATTCCATTTTATGAACATATGACATTTTATTTTTCTATTCATGAGATGATGGACACTTAAGTTCTTTATACTTGGGCAGTTATGAACAATGCTGCCAAGAACATTTGAGTACAAATTTTTGTAAGGACATGTTTTTACTACTCTCCATATATTTAGAAGTGGAATTACTGGATTATGTAGATCAATGGTCCCCAGCTTTTTCTCACCAGGGACCGGTGCTCCTATGAGAATCTAGTGCCTGATGATCTGAGTTGGAACTGAGGCAGTGATGCTAGCACTGGGGAGCGGCTGCAAATACAGATGAAGCTTCACTCACTTGCCCGCTGCTCACCTCCTGCTGTGTGGCCCAATTCTTAATAAGCCAGGGGCTGGTACCGTTCCAATGGACCAGGGATTCAGGACCCCTGCTCTAAATCATTAAACCATACTACCCCTGCCTAACATTTTAGATATCTCAATACAACTAAAATACTCATGTTTTATTACACCAGTTCCATACATTATATAGCTTTGTCACAGGCTCAGGTAAAAAAGATGCATATGAAAATGCTTGTAAGAAGATGTGATGCTATATAAAAAGTAGCATAGTAAATTTGTATATGTACATATAAAACTGAAAGTAACAAACAAATGAGACAAACCAACAAGAACTCCTAGATACAGACAACAGTTTAGTAGTTACCAGAGGGAAAAGAGGAAGAGGGGAAGTGGAAAAGGATAAAAGGGGTCAAATATATAGTAACAGAAGGAGATTTGACTTTGGGTGGTGAACACACAATGCACTATACAGATGATGTATTATTGAATTGTACACTTGGAACCTATGTAATTTTATTAAGCAATGTTGCCCCAGTTGTATAAGTACAGATGTCAGCCAGGTCACAATGAGAGCATGATCCCTTCTATATGGCACAGGTACCATTGAGCTCCATAGAAAGTAAGATTGTGGATTCAGAAGTACAAGAGTCCCATATTTAAATAGACTAAAAAGCTATAACTTTTTTTTAATGTAAATTATGAATTTTAAATTTTATCTCAATAAAAGTTCTTTAGGTTAAAAAAAATGTAGGCTGTGACTTGAGATATCTATACCAAGTGTACAGAAAATTTTGTAGTTACTAGGAGCCCTTGCATAGTCAGGAGGAAACTGACACTATTGTATGAATTCGTGGAAGTCAGTTAACCCCCTGGTGCCTCAAGTGCCTAATCTATAAAAATGAGTATGACAACAAGAATTTTGGCCAAGTGCTCTTTCAATGCTCTTTACCCCCCACTACAGCCCCTGCTTTAAAATCTTGGGCTCTCATGTTAATAGCAATGATCTTTGTCTTTAAGCATCTTGCATTATTCGGATATGGAAAGTAAATGAAAAAAGGCTTAAAGCATTTTATAGAAACCTCCATAGGTACAAATACCACTTTCCAAATTAACTGTGGTCTTCACTTGTCAAGGAACGGAGTGATTGCAACAGAGAAAGAGAGAATCTCAAAGGTGGATTACTTGTCAGAGAACAGAAAGGACATAGGCAACTAAGACTCTAGATACAGAGGTGTATATGACAAGAGCATTTGGATCAGAGAGGTAAACAAAAGATTGAGTTTCGAGGACTGATACTTTGGGACATTATATAACAACCTTAGAGGAGAGAAGTCAGGAGAGTTCATGGTAGGTGTTTTCAAGTATCTAAAGGGCTGTCAAATGAGAAGAGAGGTTAAATTTGCTCTTTATTACCTCAAGGTTAGAATTAGCATCATTGAGTGGAATGCACGGGGTACAGCCTTGTTTGGATATTAGAAAGATTTTCACAACTGCTCAGTAGGGATAAGGCTTCTCCAAAAGTGGTGATTTACTCTCAGTATAGATATGCAAATGATGATTAAAGTGATATTTGGTGGGGCTTTTCAAAAATGGATTTTAGCATTAGACATAGTGAAGAAGAAATAGGTAATGAGAAACTAGAGGTAAAAGATCTTTAGCTTTTTCTGGTCCACCCAGATGGTCCCATTTCAAGTCCGAGTTCCCTTGGCAATAATATAATAAACAGGTTCTTCTTAAAGCCTATTTTAGCCTAGAGATTCTCTTTAAAATATTATATTTATCATGTACTCTGGTCTAGATACTGTGATATTTCTTTTTACCTTCATTATATTATCTTTATCCCATCTCTCTGGGGTATGTTGGAATTTACAAGTGAGAAGTGAGGCTTTGAGACTTCATGTAGCTGGTGCAGAAATTTTTAGACAATTTTGATCTCAGTGCCTCTAAATGACTGTACATACTGCATGCAAATTTTTTTGTATGCCTAGAAACACAGGGTGCTCTCGAAGACAGGGTGAAGCATGTGCCTCCAGGGGGAAAAAAAAACCTGTGACAGGTTTGTGAGCAAAATACTCAAAGGGAAGATTTGAGATTGCCAGGTTCACAATCTGCCCTGTGATCTCAGCCAGCTTCTGTGAGTTTCTGAGTAAAATTAATTCAAGGGACAGGGACAAGGGGCAAGGGCAAGGAGGCAAAAGGAAATCTGAGAAAAACGTGTTTTCAAATGGGATGATATTTATCCAGTTAATGCCCTGGACCACCTGCCTATGTGTAATGCAACTCTGTTCTAAACTCAATGCAGTACTTTCTCCAAATAAGCTGGATGGGCAGAAATGTGATGAACATGGAAGGCAACTCAAAATAACACACTTGGGATGACCTGTTCTAGAGGAGAAAGCAGAGCCCTCGGTGCAGTAAATTTCAATTTCCCATGTCTCCACATCAGAGTGAGGCCCAGTGGCCCTTTGTGATAACAGGCAGCTCTGTTTACTTCTTTATCCCTTCCCCTAGGATAAGAAAAGGGAAATTTAAAATATCATGTTTTTTGTTTTGTTTTGTTTTTCCATTTCAAGCTGATAGAATTTTCTAAATTAGAATCCAGATAAGTAAAGGTCAGTTCAGCCTTGACACTTTCTTCATTAACAGTAAATCGACATCTAGCTGTCTTTGCTCTTGGTGCTTTTACTAAATCAAGATATTTAACAATATCATTGTGATGGGCTAGTGAAACATAGAATATATATCCAGAATTCTCAACAGGAGAGGGAAGAGGCAATTATTATTTAGGTCAGCATATTTATATGCATAACAGCACTGTAAGTACAATCACCTGATTTAATACCATACTATTGACTCTAGAGATTATTACTTTTTGCCAAAAGCAATGAAGCAATTGTATTGTACAGTTCTGCTTACTCAGAGGCTTTGGTTTCTCCAGATATAGACGTGTTAAAAGTCACACATCCTCTATGACATGCTATAATAATTTTCTCTTTAACTAGGTCTTTGGTACCCTTTTTATGTCCTCAAATGTATAGACTCTCTGAGAGGTTGGATAGACTGTTAATAAATATAGTCTGAAGTAAAAGTCAAGAAAGTCAGTAGTAGAACAATTGGGGGGGGGCAATTAAAATAGTGCAGGAAAAGAGTAACAGTGAAGCATGATTCAGGGGGAGTGTTTTGGCTTGGCCTATATTAGGAGTACAGTAGAAACTGATTAGCTGTTTAATAATTAACAGAATTTGGCAACTAATTTGATAAGGAAGAGGTTAATTTTGAACCATATGAATGTGTTATTTAAGATAGAAGACACAAGTAAAAGTAGGTGAATCTGTAAATTCATTTATGTAGTACTGCAGCCAGCACAGTTAAACATTCAGTGTGGTTTTCAGTGGGTCTATCTGTAAACTCACAAGAATTAAGGGACTATTTTAGGGACACCATTTAAATACTTCTTTAAAAATAAATCTTTTATCTTGAGATATTTATAGATTCACAGCAGTTGTAAGAAATAATACAAAGATCACATATACCATTTTTAAAAGGTAATATCTTGTAAAACTGTAGTAATAGATCACAAGCAGAATATTGACATGATGCAGTTTACATAGAGAATAGCCCCATCACTATAAGAATCCCTTATGTTGCCCTATTGTAGACATTGTCAACTTCCTTTAAACATCTGTGTACACATAGATGTATGTTTTGGAGAGAAAGACCACAGAGGTAATATGCCATTTTTTTATGACATCATATTAAGATTAAATACTATTAACATGACTTAATCACAGTTGATATAGACCTTGATTATCTGACCGAGATTGTATTTATTAGATTTCTCTGCTGTAAAGTTGACCGCTCTCCTGAAGAAAGTCCCTTAAGGAAGTGGGGAGTTACACACAACCTCCCCAATAGCAGAGAGCTATACAAATTAACTAGAATTCTTCTGCATAAGAGATTTGAGTTTTTTTTTATTTTGATGAGGTACATTGTGTCACTTTTTCTTTTTATGGATTGTGCTTTCGATGTCAAGTTTAAGAATGCTTTTGCTTGCCTAGATTCCACAGATTTTCTTCTATGTTGTTTTCTAAAAGTATTATAGCATTTCACTTAAATATGTGAACTATTTGAGTTATTCTTATACAAGGTCTGAGCTGTAAGTCAGATTTGTATTTTTACTTTCTTGATGTCCAATTGCTTCAATACCATTTGTCAAAAAGACAATTCTTCTATTGAACTGCTTTTGAACTTTTATCCAAATCCAGTTGGGCATATTTGTGTGGGCCTATATCTGGTTTCTTCATTCTATTTCATTGATCTATGTGTATACACCTCTGCCAATATGGCACTCTCTTGCTCGTTGCAGCTATCTAGTAGATTTTAATATTGGAAGAGTAATTTCTCCTACTTTATTTTTTTAAGATTGTTTTAACTATACTGACACCACTACCTTTTCATATAACTTTAGAATAAGCTTGTCTGTATCTACTAAAACATGCTAGGGTTTTGATAGGAATCACATTAAGCCTAGAGATCAATTTTTAAAACTGATATATTTACTATGTCATAATATGTCTGTTTATTTATGTCTCCTTTGATATAAAAGAGAAGGCATTTCTTAGAGATCTTGTTGTTTATGCCTGTTGGCAGGTCTCGGTTGGAGGCTTTTGAAGTTCCCTGTCCTGATATATGAGAGACAATAAAGAAACCTAGAGAACTCACCACCATATCATCCCTCAAGTCCTCAGTTTCATAAGCAGTATGCCTTCTTATATCCACTTTTCAGAGGCTTCCTATGTTTGTTTTGCTATCCTCAAAGTTTTTAGGTGTAGAAGAAAGGATCTGGAAGTGATAAGAATACTCTATCTTGTCAGAACTATTAAGTCCTTTTTTATTTCTTTTAATGTAACTTAAGTAGAAATTTCAAGTCTTAAATTTGTTACTTTATCTCTGTTAGACCTGTAGTAAATGAGACACATATATTATTAGCACATATGCACACTCACACACACACACACATGCACACACACAGACACACACGCACATGCTTAATGGTCATGTGCAGTAGACACTTGCTTCTCCTGTGCTTTTATTTAGGTAGCCACTTTATTACAACTAATCAAAAGCTATTATTTAATTAATCATGAGTCTATTGCATAATTTGGATTTTTAGTATCCAATTTCCTTTTGGAAAGAAACTCAGCACTGTGCTCAGTGTCAAAACCGTTAGCAAACCATTCTCAAAATCTTATCTTTGACACTCTAGTCACTGGGTCCATTCTTCCTACAATTACAGTTTTAAAACTAGATTATAGTCAGAATAGAGGCTTATATATGTATAAATGAATGATAATAACTTAATTATTGATGTATTAGTTTTCGTTTTGGTCCCAATATCTTTCTTTAAAAAAAGAAATGAGTCATTTAACCATGTATGTTCACGAATTATAAAGGAATATGTAAGTGCAAGCATCTAATGAATCAACAGTGAAGTCACAGAAACAGAGAGAGAATTAATGTAAGTGTTTTATATGCTATAGTTTTAAACAAGGCATGGCAAAAAAAATGGGCATGTTTCAAAAAAGTGTTGTTTTCTAGGAACATAGTTGAAAATCCATCATGTATGTGTGTTTTAGATTCTCATCTCTGCATAATAGTGTATTTATTTAAACAAAAAGTTGAACTTGCATTAACATTTTCTCTAAATCAAATTGTTTCTCAATTTTTTATAAAATTGCTTAAAGTATATTAACATAAAAGAGTGTGATATAATAAATCATTACAGCAAAAGGAATCAAACATAACCTAAATTTGTGAGATAGTTAAGAACTTATTGAGATTATCTTATAATAGCTTTTTCTTTCTAAATGCATTTCTTTTTTTTTTTTATAACATAATAGTATATTGTTACTCACAACCAATAAGCTATCTGATTTGTGCATACCTGAAGGATAGAGAAAAGCCATTTTGATTTCTCACTTGGCTGTCTCATTGTTTTTCGTGAAAAGGGCCATCAAAAATCTTCTGTGATGATATACTGTTACATAAAGAGTAATAAAGTTGTCCATCTACAGAAGTAGAAAGATTAGGTGCATTTTGGTAAGAGTTAAGGATTACATATCACCCATGGTCTCAGGAATAAGACTAAGTTGGAAACAAGATAGATAGTTCAGGAAAGGGTTTTAGAGGGATGAATAAAATGGGAAGTGAGGCAGAACTAAGATTGCAGAGCCCAAACTGCAAATTATCATGCACATATACTAGGTCTATCAAGTTCTCGTGTCTTCACTTAATCACACCAGTTTTTGCCAGGTGGTTCTGAGCCATCAGAAAGGCTGGATGGAAGTTGTCTGACTGGATGCAAAAGCAAATTTTCAGAAAACGAGGCTCAAAGGGCTGATAACCCTTCCTATACTGCATGATAAATTTTCCTGCACAGTTTGGAGGCCACTGTCAAGTTGCTTGCCACTGTCTCCTAAACCTTGTGCATTTAGATTGTACCATATGTTGTCCTCACCTGCATTTCCATCTTCAGCCATTGCTCTCCCTTCCCCTTTTACCTATCAGAACCCAAATATCACCTCTTCAAGAAGCTTTGCTTAAAAGAAGCTTTGTTTGATCACCTCATATTGTCTCTACAATCTGCCTTCCCCAGATTGGCAGCCATTAGTGTCATGACAGCAACAGACATATGGGGATGGGGAGAGGGTAATAGAAATTAATTGCGAGAAGGAACCAATGAACAAATATTTTACTTCATAGTGTGTATATGTCATAAGACTTTGACCTCATATTGTTTTATCTCTGGGCCACAATTTTCCCCCTCTCTCCTTGCATACTAGGCCTTGTGAAGCCAGAGGACTTCACAAGTCCTTGACTTAGTGTTGCTTTCTTCTCCTCACTGGCACCTAACATAGAACCTTCCACTGAGTAGGTGCTCAATACAAATTGTTTAAATAGAATAGTAAATAAATGAATAAATGAGTTCCTCTACTGCATGTTTTAACACCCTGTGGCAATAATCCCCAATCCTGTGTATCACTTGCCATTTTAGCTAAATCGACACAGTGCAAAGCTATGAAGGAGGCCAGGTTAAAGTGTTTGTATATTGTGAAGGATACATATGATAGATATGAGTTTTTTTGTCTTGTTTTCTTTCACCATAGAAATGTTGATAATTGAGACCATGTAATTGAATCTCAATAGTCATAACAAATTTGCTAAATGTAACTAGTACATGAAATAAATCAAAACAAACCCTCTCCTATTTATTTCAGCAGTAGAATAATTAAAATGAATTTAATCAGATACAGAACTCTTCTACTCATCAATGAGCAAATTTGCATACTTTCTTACTTTAGATGTACAAAATATCTTCCATCACACTCTGAACTATGATTTAAGACATCACAACCACATAGTATGTGGACTCTGCCAACAAGCCATCAGGCAAACCAAGAGAGAAGCACAGTAACAAGGGTTTAAATCTCTAGCAGTACTAGAATTTCTGAGACCAGCATGGTGGGTTCAGGAGCAGAAATTTATGAATATCTGAAATTGTCTTTGCCTTTTTTATGTCCCTTACTCTTCTTTCTCTCGTTTTTTTTTTCTTTTTCATTCTTTATTCAGTTATCTCTTTCCTCTGTTTTTTTTTTCCTGTATCATCTGCTTTCTCTCTCTTTTCATTCTACTACTTTTTACCTTCGATGTATACTACAAGCATGTATACTACAAGTTCTGATTTAGACCTCCTTTTATGTGTACATTTATCTTTTTTCTTGCTTAATATGTCTTAACCCCTTATCTATATTTTTCAGGTTCTATCCATTCTTTGAAGCCCAGCTCAGTTTTCATTTCCCTAGGAAATTTCTTTTCTGTTCTCTAGTTTGGCACAAAACCCTTCAGAGAAATCTCAGCCTCTGAGAATTTTGTCACACCACACTCACTGTCTTTAATTTTTTCACAAAAATTTCTGCTTGATATTCTCAGTAAAGCCTATGTACAGAAGAGAATAGACACTCAATATAAGCTTGCTAATAAATCAATGATTATTGGTGAAAATAATGATCTTATAAAGGCCCTTTTATAGTCCATCTTCTATTTATTTCTTGCATTTCTCCATTTTCCCTCAGTTATCACTTGTTTTCCATTTACTTTCCCTTGACCTTCCAGTTTCCTGTAATATGAGGTTGTGATGTCTGCTCAGATTGGAGAAGACCTACTTCTAATCAATCATCTGAAAACAGGGAACTAGACCATGTTCAAGTGTGTTATTGTACATTAATAAAAATATGATATAACAATTTTTTAAATCACTCGGCTAGAGCTATTTTGATTGAATGTTCATAAACAAATGACATAATTTGTAAGAGTATGCATGCACTTGCTAATTGTCAGAACTCCCCAGGATATCATCCCATGCAACTTTTGCTGGAGAGCCTCAAGGAAGATTGCAGTTTACAATTGGGAAGATAAGAGAAGTAAATCTCTCACGGGAAAATCAGAGCATTGCCAAAACTCTTTGTTCTCTTAACCTATCTGTGTACTTTGCAGGATGAACAATTTCAGAGGCCGTTAGAAGTGTGCTGTTCTCTTACATGATCCCTTGCTTGTTCTCACTCTGTAGCTTTTTGTTATCCTTATCTATGATGTCCCATTCCCTATTCTTCTTCTTTGGAGTGTCTTGGTTAAGAGATTTCCACCTTCTGCTTCCTGCTTTTCCAATCTTTCTCACCTTCAATCTCTCTTCATTTTCTCTCTTGCTCACCCACCCTTCTTAATTTCACAACTTTTGTTTGGAAAGCGAGTAAAAATAGAAGCACTTTATAGCTCAGACCACACAGGCCTAACCTTGCCTGGAGAAAATGTTTACTGCACAGTGATAAATCAGGATTATTTTTTTGAAGAGTTGAAAGACTTTTAACTGAAGCAGGGAAGGAAATGTCATAAGAACAGGTGAAAGTGAGACAATAAGGTATATTAATTCCTGCAGCAAAACCAAGTATGTAAATGGAAACAAGATTGAGAGCTAACGTGATCAGTTTTGGGGGTAGAGTTTAAATAATATGTGGCAGGTAGAAAAGACACTTGGGAAAAGCCAGCCAGAGAAAACAGAAATGAGATACGGAGAAAGCTTTTTGGTGACTGTTTGAACACCTGAATCCAGCCATATCTGAAATAAGGTACCCATAAAATTTTGAGTTATGTTAGCATAGAAACTCCTCTTTTCCAATTAGTATCCTAATTCCCAATTGCTTCCCTAACAAATTACCAAGAACTTAATGGCTTAAAACACATAAATTTATTCTCATATAACTTTGGAGGTCAGATGTCTGAAATCAGGTTCCCAGGGCTACAGTCTCAGTGTTGGCCTGGCTGTTTCCTTCTGTAGCCTCTAAGGAAGTATTGTTTTCCTTGAGGTTCCTGCTTCTGTAGGCTGCCTACATTCCTCAGCTCATGGCGCCTCCCAACATGCGGAAAGCCAACAGTGTAGCAAATTCTCTCTGACCTCTGCTTCTGCTTCTATTCTACTATCTCTCTAATTCTGACTCTCCTGCCTCCCTCTTATAAGGCCTTTGTGATAATCCAGAATAATCTCCCCATCTCCAGTCCTTAATTATATCTGCAAAGTCCACTTTGCAATGTAAAATACTGTGTTCGTAGTGTCTGGGAATTACGATATGGATACCTTGGAGGGGGAGCATTAGTCAGCTTGAATTTCTATCACTTAAATCCTGAAGAGTTGTTCTAAATTTTTAACCTGTCCACCTTAAATCTTGCAGAACCTCTGTCTGGAAGTTGCAAACATGGCCCAAGCTATAGGAAGAAGGAGGAAGACAATGTGTACAGGTCAGGGAATAAGCAGACCATTATGTATAAATATAAAACACAAAAGTTCGCAGAGGATACCTAATAGACATTTTTGAAAGATAAGGCATATATTGTGTATGATGTTAAAGATGCTAAACTGCTCTTGAGATATTTCTGTAGACAGAGTCATTTACTTTTGGATTACCTTACTATGCAATCCTTTAATTTTTCTGTAACCTTAGAAGTAAACTTTCTTTATTACTAGGGTGACATTATAATTGATCACCCAAATCAAAATATTTTTAAAGGAATAGAGGCCCTTTTTAAAAATTAATCCAGAATAATAGGCATAAATTGGGACTCTTCTAGGAAGTCAGGATATGACTTAACCCTACTTATAATTAAGATGTGGTGACAGCATGGTATCTAAATCAGTTTGTTTAAGTTCCAGGAAACATGAACTTATTTCTGTTCTCCAGAAAATAAAAGCCTATAGAAAAGGTCACTATATTTTGTGGGTTTTTCCCCAGAGGATGAAAATAATTCAGAAACTTATTTAAGATATGGGACTTTTATAAGATCTATAATAATGGGAAAATATTAATATGGTATGCATCTCTTAGAAATTATTCAATTATTAAGTACATTCATTCATTCATTCATTCAATCGATCATTTATACACTTAACCAGTAAATATTTACTGACCACTTAATGTATTACCAGCCTCAATGCCTGTGCAAATTATGGCCATGACAGAAGTAGATAAAAAATGCTGGATGAAAAGGAGGAAGGACCAGGGAGATCCTCTTTGAAAGGGTCAAGAAAACATCTGACATATAAGCAGCAAAGAAAGAAGTTTACTTTTTATTTTGGCTTAACATTTAGGTGAAGATGGAGGGGGTATTTGAAGGAGAGGTCATTGGGTTCAGATCTTGAAAAGCCAAGAATGTGAGATTTGGTTATTTTTAATACAAGTGTGAATCAACAGGAATGTTGTCAAACTCAGAATGAAGTGATCAGATTTACCTTCTAAGAAAACATTTCTGAAGACTGCATGGTGCAGGGAAATCATATGGAAGCATTCAGGATAGAGATAATGACAGTGATAGCAATGATATTTTCTGAGCAATTTCTACCTCTGGGTACTGTTACAAGTGTTTTTCATATTTTAAATTCATATGTGTCACCACAACTTACTAAGCTTGTGACAACCGCTTGCTCATTTTTTTCAGAGGACACTAAGGCAGCAAAGGATTAAGTACCAATTATTTAAGGACAATTATTTAAGGACAGCTTGCAAATAGTGTTGCTGAGATTCAAACTTTGTCTGATTTTCAGTGTAAAAAATTAGTCATTTTATATCATTATCTGCCCACGTGAATGATGCCTGACATAAGAGAATGAATGTGACAATATGGAGAAGAGAGAAAATTTAGAAGACATCTCTCCTGTCTTGGAGTTGTGATATCCCCATCTAAGCAGTTGTTTATAGAATATATGGTGAGAAAAGAATTAAAGCTGATTTTAAGGTCCATAATATGTGACATTGGCTGTACAGTGATGCAATTTAAACAGAAATTCTGGGTCATGCCTTATCTAAAGGAAGATAATATTCTCAGCTTGGAGTGTATTTAATTTGAAATTTTTACAAAGCACAGTGATAGTCATACATGCTCATAGGTAGTATGAGGCTGGAGAGTGGAGACAGCTGAATGAGAATCATAAGTAATTGCAGCCAAGGAAATGAAAACAATGTGTAATGGTTACGTTTCTACTTATTCTTCAAGGCCCAACTCAGACATAACCCCGAGCACAGTTCATGGAACAACATGGTCATTTAATGATAACAATTGCTTGACTGACTGATTAAGAGAATGAATTTCTTCAAGAAACTTTAATAATTCCATCCCACCGTGGGTGACCTTTCTAGCCTCTAAGTTCCTGCAGTACTCGCCACCTGGGCCACTCATTAGGCACCAAGCTGTATCTCCTTCTGTTAGATTTCATTCTTTGCATATGCTTCATCTTAACCAGCTGGCTTTGAAGCTAAGGACAAGGCCACAAAATAAATTTCTTTGTATTCCCTATAGCTTTTAGCAAATCCTCTTGCCTGTGATCAGTGCTAAAGAAAACTTCAATTGACACTAACCAGCAGAAGCTTTATGAAAATCTACTTATATGTCCATGATCTGCAAAAAGGGAAAGAAACAATAGTAAAGCAACTGTCTTTAAAATCTTAACATGAGTTAATTGCCCTGCAAATTCCTTTATCCATTAACTCAAGCAATTCTTAGGACAACCAAGAGAGATTGGCATTTTTTCCTCTTTAAACAGATGAGGAAACAAACCCAGAGAGGTAATATAACACCCTAAATCTATAAAACTAGACAATGATGGGGCTGTCCCCAAAGTCCATATAAAACCTTTAAACAAGTGCTTTTTAAGTGCTTTGTGTTAAGCTACTTCTTTCTCTTAAGAACACACAACTTTCCTCCTCATTTGTCTGCAATCTGGAGTCTGGAAGTCCTGGAAACTGCTGGCATGTGGACAGCCACCTCCACTCCATTCTGTGCAGTGTGAAGGCCTCCAGGTCACAGCACTGAGCAAGCCCCAGGCCCTGCTAACTATCAAAGGAGAGGACTACACAGATTGCAAGAAAGTCTTGATCTTACTCCATGAACTTGGCTACCTGGGCTCCTCACAGCAAGAAGCTGCAGTAGCTGCTCTTCAAAGGGTGAAAGGTCATCACTGATGAAAGCAGACCTAGCATTCTCTGCCAAGAGAAACAGCAGGAGCTGGCCTAGCTCTTGCCCAGAGTCCACCGTGTCATTAATAGTGTCCATTCTTTAAATCTTGTTAACCCTTCTATCTCCAAAAGGTTTTACACCTCAAGCTGCTGTGTCTTCTCCAACTCTTTCGTCACCCCTTAAGATAGGTTGTGTTTCCACAGGATTACTTAACAGCCTCCCAAAGAAACCCACTCACCTAGAGACCATTTGACAAGTTACAATATACCCTAACAATGCATTTTTTTATCAGAAAAAATAATAATGTATATTTCTGACAATAATCAATTATGCCATATATTAATGTGATATGTAGTTTAGTTTTAAGTGTTTCCCATTTTTTATCTCTACAGCCCTGCTATGAAAAGTACATTTTATATCCCTTGTTATTATATTTAAAAAAGGACTCAGAGACTACAATTCACTTGAATAATATCACATAGTTTTAAGTGTCATCACTGGGACTTGAAGTGAAGTCTAGTCTTTCTACATCACTCCATTATCCCACAACTGCTGTTAAAAAACAATGATTAGCACCATAGTGCTTTACAGCTCATAAATCTATTTAATATGCATCACCTAATTTTATTATAGGAATTCTGGCAAGCAGGAATGACAGGCAATGTTCTCTTTTAAAGATGAACAAACTGAGGCTCAAAGCAGTTAAACTATTTATCTGAGGGGACACAGCAAGTTAATAGATGCAGCAGAGTCAGAAGCCTCTCTGAGGAACATTCTAGGATGGCTCTTTTCACAGCATGATTGGCCATCAGCAACCAAAGGGCCAGTTAATATGTGCTTTCATTTTCTCAAAGTCAAGAAGACATTCTGGTCTAGGTTTTTAACTGAACACATTGTCAACCAAGAGAGCAAATTGGAGGCCCTCAGAGGCCATGGGAGTAACACAGGGGATGGAGGTAGCAGTGGGAAGCTCTGGGTACGTTAAAGGTCAGGTCCTAGGGAGCAGCATGTGGGCAGCTGGCCCTTGGCTTCAGGGCCCCTACAGTGTAAACTTGGAGGCTCACTGTAAAAGTGGTTTATGGCATGGTGTTTGACTTTAGAAAAATCTGGATGGGGTTCTAGGTGTGGCTTGGCCCACTGTGGATTAGCTAGCTGTGGGCATCAGTATTCTGATGTGTAAACTGGGACAACAGTGACTAGTTTATGGAGCAGCCGCACTGGCTAACTAAAATAATGCCTGGAAGGCACTTGGCACAGCACCTAGCACAGACAAGAGGGAGACTCGATGGGAGGATATCTACCTGCGGAGGATGGATAGGGTTGAGGCTAGGAGGGAAAGGAGAGACAGGGTGCCGAAAGTAAGATTTATGTTCTGCTTTTTTCTCCGAAGTGATTCTCAGTGGGTATTAACAATTTACTTATTTTCCTTACTCTTTCATTGACACAGCCCCTGACAATTCACAAGGCACTTGCCACAGGAATTAGCTCATTGGATCCTCACAGCCGGTCTATGAGAGAGACACTGTGAAGGTAGTAAGGTCTGAGAGAAACAGAGGGGCTTGCCCATGATTACACTTTGAATATCCGCCAGGGCTTAAACCAGAAATTCCCTCTTTCATCTCATTCTCATTCTGGCACCTCATCCTTAGCTCCTGATGGCAAGAGCCACAAATCTGAACACAGGATAAATATCAAAGGACCTCCACCCACCTTCCATGCAAGGTAGGAATTCCCAATAACAATATCAGTTCTGGGCAGCCCCCTGAAATCTTGACGTTCTCTTTGCTGGGAAATCCTGTCTACACTGTGCTCAAACTTGCCTCCAGACCTCAATTTCACCAGCAACCCAGTTGCTAACCTTGTGTTTTGCTGTTTTTCACAACAAATGGAATCTGCTATACCTAGAGGATCCACTCACTGTTCCTTGAATATACCATACTCTTGTTCAATCCAGTTCCTGGATCTAGAATATCATTTCCCTTACTCACTTCCTGGACAAATTATACCTCTTATAAGTTCAAATTTTAGTGTTTCCTCATCCATGAATCCTCCCCTACATTTACCAATTCCCTCTTCCTTTGACTTTAAAGCATTTATTATCCGATCGTTTGTATGCAATTGTTCATATACAGTCAGCCTTGCGGCATCGTTAACAGATATTTATACTTTACTCACCTATCTGTATTAGGTGCTTTTTGAGACAAGAAAGCACCACTTCATTTTTATAATACCTTTATCTTATAGCCTATTACTTGGCACACAGTATAAAGCTCAATAAATATTTGTTTACTGATATGGTTAAATTAAAATACATTCCTTGGAATTTTTATTAATTTACTCCAGAATTATGATGCCACATTCTTCATATCAATAGTTTTCATTTATTGGGTTCTTACTAATCATTATATATTTTGCTGAGTATTCTTAATAAATTATGTGACCTAACATTTGGGAAGAATTAATGTGGAAGATATTGTGTTCTCTGTCATTTTTCATATAATAAGCTGAGGCAGAGAGAGGCTCAGTAAAGTGCCCAGATGTACACACCTGGTAAATTGATGGAGTCAGGATTTGGTTCCAGGAAATCTAATGTCAGAACCTGTATTCTTAACTACCACTTGATACCCTTGCACACAGCAGGTACATGCACAGTAAGGCTGTTTTGTTGTTGATAAAGTTGGATGTTGGGTGGTAACAATGTTGACTCATAAGATGCCAAGGAGGAAAGCTATTCCCACCTCAAGTTCCAGGAAATGAACTGTCTATAAATGCAGAATTTCTAACACAGTTTAGCTTCTACATGCCTACAATAAAAGAGGGGAAAAAAATCACAAGAGACTTATGGTAATTAGTCATCAGATTTCAGCTATTGGTTTGTTCCTCTGTTTAAAATGTACCTTTTGGTCTCGTTGCCACCTGCAAGATCTGAAAACCCTTTCCTATCAGTGTAATCACTTGCACCTTGCAAACATGCAAATACTTTAGGGACCTCAGTGGAATTTCATTCTCCATGGCAGTTCCCTTCTAATCATAATTGGCCAGCTGGTAAATTTTCACCAGAGTATGGCTAAAACATGTATTTCTTATCTGTAACAGAAATGACCAATTGTTCTTTTAGTCTCATAAAAAATAAAAATAAAATATATTAAAAAAAAAACAGATAAAATAGTCCAACTTTAAAGAGAGAGAGAAAAAAAAGAAAGACAATTAGGAGAGACTATTCTAGTTAGGGTAAAAATATGCTTCTAGAATGCATATTATCTGTTTCTCCTCCAAACAAATGTTTCAACATGAAGCTTCCAGGTTTAGGTCATGTATGCAGATCAGGCTTTTTATTTTGTTTTGTTTATGTTTTCTGTTTGTTTGTTTTTAATCACTTGGAAGTTTCACTATCATCTTGACATATTTGGAATTAAAAGTGTTGTTAAAAAAAGAAAGTAATAGGTTAAACTTTTTTTGACACATTACGGGAAGGTTGAAGGCCTTTTCTCTTGGCAATTAATTAAGCTTTAGTAGGTCTCCAAGACAGGTCATTGTAGCCCGGCTTTCATGATGGATGTGACTTAAAAAAAAAAAAATTACCATAGGTCACGAAGCAAGGGCTAGCTAGTCATGCTCAAAGGAGCAACCATACCTTGACTCTTTCAACTAAGAAAATCCATGTTTTATACTTACAGAATAAAAGCAAGTCAAAGACAATGGAGTTATAGCTCATGATTCTCAGACTGTATGGGCTTCTCTAGAGTTACTCAACCTTTATGATCTCAGATCCATTGGAACAGATTTTTTTTTTTTTTAACAGATTTTAGACTAGAGAAGTGGACTCCACGATTTAGATACCATGAAGTATGTGATGGAAGCCCGAAATCTGTAGTTGTAAGAGAAATCCAGGTGAATCTGATGATTAACCAGGTGTGGACAGCATTGATTTAAGTCATGTGCAAGTCATCTGAGCCTAATCCAGCCTGCTTGAAGGAGGCTCTTCATTGAATAAATAGGACTGACCTGGGATTGTAGGGAGAGGGGAATGTCAGCTTTATTTCTGGCTTGGACGCTAACTTATCGTGGCCTTTGGACAAATCTCACCACTTTGTTTCTTCATTGGAAAAGGTAAGAGTCGGATGACCTTTTTAGCTCTAGTACCCTGTAATAGGAGACGGAAGTTTGAAATGAAAAGATGTAAGCATCTTGGGCCAACTTTATGCCCCCTACTCCCTGTTTCCATTGTCTTTGTCACTCAGAAAGGAAAGCTCACAGCCACCCCACCCCAACCTCCCTCTGCTTTTGAAGAGTACCAGAGATAAGGAAAGGGACATGATAAAAAAATGCAAAAAACTCTACATGTTACAAGTGACAAGGTAACTTTTTCAGAGAGTAGAGGAAATGGACTGGTTTTATAGGAAGAAAAGAGAGAAATTTTTGAAGAGTTGAGACAATCTGTTGTGTATTTTTGAAGACACCTTTCTCTGAAACAATCCTGGCGAAAAGTCTTAGTTTTGGGGACAGCTCTTTGACAAATTTTTTGTTCATAATCTTTTGTCTTTTGTAAGAGAATGATAGCTGCATACTAAATAGCAAAAACAACCTAAGTGTGTGTGTGTGTGTGTGTGTTGTGGTATAAAACGGGAGTTAAAAAGAAAAAAAAACTTAAGAATAAGTGAAATTTTTCTTACCAGACAAATCTTCAGTAGGAGTTACATGTATTAGTGGAAGGGTCAGCAGGGTTATTTTTTTTAAATAAGACTTTCTCCAAATTTGTTTCATGGGCCATTAGCCTAATTCTCTGCAAATGCTCCTAGAAAAAGTTTTTGTTTGTATTTTAGCATCAAAATTTTGGAGAATAAGTACATAAAGCTTCATAGTGCATATTAAAATAGTAAAGATACTGTTAAGTCAAGCAGTTAAAATAAATGCTTGCTAAACTTAATTATAAAAATGCAACCCCCCCCCAAAAATAAGCGTTTATCAAGTATGTACACAACTAGTGTTCTGTGGAAAATGGGCTCCCGCCTTGTTGAAGTTGTACACTGCACAGCTGAGAAATGGTCAGGGTTATCATTATGCTTCCGGTCGTCACAAATGTGTGTAGCTTCCAAACCATTGTATGTTCTTCGGCAGATGGCAAAAAGGAATGCCGTCCTTTGAGAAAGGTGTACATTTCTTTCTTATGTCACAGCAATTCACCTTGTAGGATAGTGGCAGGGTAAGGGAAATGCTATTTTAAACTAACGGGTTATTCTCTTGACAGCAGCAGGGAGAGGGTTCGTTGCCTCTCCTGCAGCTATTCCTTTTAAGATGCTAAACTAAATTGCATTCTTCCAGCATTTCTAAAAGATATATACCTATTTCCGTGAATATTAAAGTCAGTTGCTCTTGGATATCCTTTATCTTCAGCTGGGGATATTTTAATTTTTTTTCTTCTGAATTTAATTTAAAAATTCAGCAAGTATGACTTGGGGCCATAAGCATTCCAAACATCTAGTTTTCTATTGCCATAGGAGAGTGGAATTCATGGAGTCAATTAGCCTTAAGAATCTAGTTGCCTATTAGATTTGTATCTTGTGATTACTGGAACAGTGGAAGAGTAGACAATGTTTCTGCGCTCTAATGCTGACTCTGCAACCCATCCGATGTTGGATATATGATTGTCATATAGTCTAACCCAGTTCTTTCATGTGGAAAATGGATGGCATGCTGTCTGCCATGTGGAGATCAAATATACTAAATTATATACACACAAGAAAGAACTGTAAACCAAAACAAATAAGTGACTAAGTTACTAGTTGGGTAACTGTTAATCATCAAGGTGTCTCCTAGCTGAAGCTGGGACTTATACCAGATTTCTGGTTTGCCAGCTGCTTCCTGTTAAATTCTACTGATAAGGCATAGTAATGGGAGACTAGAAAGCTGGGAAAAGGAAAAGTATTTGCTTAGTTTGTCTCCTGTTTTTATTTTGCTTCTTGTGTTTTTCGACTTGTGTTAGCAACAGCCTAGCAAAGTTTCTTCACCCCGTCAAGAGAAGGTGATTCCGGTACCAGCAGTTGATTCTGCTTTGTAGTTTTCCCAAATGTCTTCAGAACCATCTTCATTGTGCCCGTTAGACTCCGGCACCAGCCTGCCAGTACCACATCTTTAGAGTTCTAAATCTCAGCCACACGGGCAATTCATTTTAGAATTGAGCAGTAACGGTTGAGCAGTAACCTTTTCTTCTCACAGGCCTGAATTTCTTCTCTACGGGGCTTTGAGTTTCCAAGTTTAAATGATTCCAACCTCTACCCGTTGTTCCTCAGCCTTTGGGTTAATAATTACTTTCTGTAGATGCTTTCAGATCTTGTTAGCATTATGATACATTAATATTCTCTTTCTGCCTTTCAACTCTTCAATACCTAAATGATAATAACACTTCTAATTAATGACACTACTATCTAAATGACATGTATTTTTTTGATTCTTGAACCCTTGCTAATAGAATAAATTTGTGAACCAGAATTGATTCCCTCATCCTCATATTCACACTTGGTTTGCATATTTAAACATGTAGTTATAGTCTTTACTTCTACAGAAAAATATGGTCTCTTGTTGATTCATTAATCATTACAAACATCTTATTCTCATGGTCTAACTTAATGGTTGCACTTCTGCTAGAGATATGAATCCAATATATATTTTCTTTTTAAAATGATTGAGAATTTAAGTGTAACTGCTATATAAAAGGACAACCATGTCTTGGCTTCAAAGTTGAAAAGTGATTAGAAGTAGTGATTGTGCAAACTGGAAAGAGTACTCCAAACGGTCTCAAACACAGAAATAGTAAAAATTAAAACCAGATCAGTTAAATAGTATCTAGTAATAGTTTATTGTGCACAGAACAGTTCTCAAACTGGAAGCCTTCAGATCCAAAACTGATAGGAAACTCAGAGGCCTGATGTTACAGGATGGCTTATAAATGTAAGTGAAAATGAAGTATTTTAACCTTTACAGTGATTGGTTATTATAGTAGGGGTTTCTAGATGGCAGAGAATTGGTTAAAAATGATTCATACTATTTTTGAAAGACATATTAAGTTTATTTTATGATTAGGCATTTACAAGAAATATTATAAGTTAAGTTGCACTTATGTTCATGAAATAAGCTAGATATAGTTTTGTTTGTGTGGTTTAAATGGTTTTGTCTACTCAAGGAATTCTCAAGTTTGGTTTCCATTTTGTATTTTACTTTAACAAAGGATAGGTCATTTATCAGCTATAGCTAACTTAATATGAGGACATGTAGGCTTGGCACTTCTAGGTCTTTTTTGTTTGTTTACGCCTTATAAAAAAAACAAAAACAAAACACAAAGATTTATATTTGAATCTCCAATCTATAAATTGTTCAGGACATGCAAAGCTCTCTTATGAAGCAGATTTGGTTCCCTGAGCATGAGTTAGTAACTTTTATTTCAGAGAATTTAAAATCTTGACTGACAGCTTGGTCTGAATGCTTACTACTACATGTAATTATGGTGGCAGCAGAAGAGGAAGAAAAAGACCTTCTAATCAAGAGGAAAGACTCAGTTATTAATAGATGCAATTGATCACATAATCATGATTTCAAAACGATACATTGCTGAATAAGTGCTCTCTATTTCTGTAACAATTTAGGAAAGTATAACATTGCAAGAGTCCCTGTTGAAAAATTTTAGGAATTTAGAATTAGAAGGATACTCTTAATACTACTTCATAATCACTTAAGTATAATTGACATTCCCTTCCAAATATAGACCTTGAAATACTAACATCAAGTTGTAGACAAATGGATGTTATAGGAGTTACTTGTAGCAAGTAACTGCTGTTTTCTAGGGCATTTTGACAAGTCTGGGTTTAAACTGATGGGAGGCACACACAAAATGGGCTTTCTAGTCACATGTCTTTAGAGTCTCTTTTTAGGTGAAGAGACTTGATCAGTAGGGATCCAGACAACTTTTTGCAAGTGGTGGCAAATGGTGACTATAGTAAATATAGTATATATGTTGAGGTTCCTGTTTGAGATGTAAATATATTTTAATCAACACCTCCACATGTCAATCACTTAATTTCCTATTAATTGCTTTGGAGCCATCAACATTATTCTTTCCTTTCCTCAACTTTTGCTCAAGTACTATCATTTACCTGGATGTCTTCCCCTTTTACTCTGTATCTACCTGTCAGGTATTTAACTTTATGGCACAGCTTCTAGTAAGGCCTTTCCATATCTCTTTAGCAAAAATCAATTTCTCTTTCTTCCCTTCACAGTATATTATTTAAATGGTTGACTTCCATGGCACCATATTTACTCTTTCTCAAAAAATCCTAAGCAAGACTTTAATAACTCCATAGTTATTTTCAATGCTGCATTCTCACCTTTTACCCTTGTCTTTAGACATTCATCATGAGCAAGTTTATAAACACCCATTTTCATAACTCATGGCTGGAGAATTACAAAACTTAAAAATTAATATCCATTTTCTGAACTATTGATTGGTGATTCTATTTGAATATGGGGCATATTCACTGGAAAATCATACATGCATCTTCAGAAAATAATTACAATATAATGCATATGTCAATAAACTTTTCCTCTCAACAAATTGTGTTATCTTCTATTCTGATGGTGATAAAATTAATCTATATTTTTCCTGCCCATATCATCTAAAATTAATAAGTCACAGTTGGGTCACAACCTCATGAGTTTCTCAGGTGAATATCGAGATCAAAGAAAGAGGCAAGTCACTCCAGATTGATAGGTGGCAGGTTTTATAAGCAAGAAATCATACGTATGAAGCTTGTCTTAAGACAAATAGGTCTCCACTCATGCCTTCCAGAATCTTAAAAGTTAATGTGGAGACTTAAATGGGGTTCAGTCACACATACTATCCAGATGTTCTCAATAACGCCTCACTGTCTCAATGCTATACCCTTGAAATAGCTACTAGTATTGGAATAGTAGGCACGATGTCCATTCTAGGGACAGGAGAGGGGATGAGGGGCCTCCATTTGCCCAAGTCCAGTGCTTAAGTCAACTGGCAGCTCATCCTCTTGATAACCTCCAACAGTCACCAAATCTATTCTCTCTCTTTAGGTTACCCCTCCCTGTCTTAAAAAGGAGGAAAATACTATCAAAAAGGCTTAAGAGATATTAACCACATACAATGAAGGACCTTGTCTGGTTTCTAGTTTGAAGAAACCAATTATTCAAAAAGATAATATAGAAGACTTTGAACACTGATTATATAAATGATGCTAAAAAATTGTTATTACTTCTTAGTTGCGTTTTCAATAATGATCTCTTAGAGATATATACTTAAATATTTACAGATGAAGAGATGTAATGTCTGTGATTTCCTTTAAGATTACAATACTTCTTAGTATTTCTAAACATTACCTTCACAGTATATTATTTGTATGGTTGACTTTCCAGTGATAATTAGCTCTTATTCCCACTGTTGAAACTGTCATTCACCTCTCTATATTTCTACAATAGTTCTGAACTAGTCTTACTGTGTCAAGTTTTCCCCCAGCCAATTCATTCTAAACATTAGACTTTTTTTTCCTGAAAACACAAAGTTGATCCATTCCTCTGCTTAAAAATCTTCTGGCACAAAGTTCAAATTCTTTGGCATAGTTTCCAAAGGTATCTATTATCTGGCTTCTCTTTGACTGTTTTATCTCTGTCACTTTACTCCTGTAAACACACAGAATTTTCTTCATTTCATTGAACTAACTGAATGGTCTTAACATTTCCTGTCATATAAATACATTTGACTAGCCGTTCCTGACCTCTTTAGCCTTTTCCCAATGTGTAATAATATATTTTTTACGCTTTTTTGGTTCAATATATTTTAATTTGCTTCTTTGTCACCCCAATTAGACCAGATGAGTTAGAGGTTATTCGCCACTTGTCAGCTCTTATTACTTGGTAGATATTTCCTGAATCTGTTTTGAGAGGAATCTGAGGCTTTGCCTAGGCTTACTTGGTGACAAATATGCATAGGTAATTGGTAATGTCTGCAAAAGAAAGAGGAAGGGAGGAATGGTTAAATGCCTGATTATTTTTTGCAATCACTTGAAAGCAGGTATTATTAGACTCACAATGTATTTTAACCTCAAAACTATATAATAAACAATTATGTTGCTCATTAAGTCTTGTCTAAGGACACAGAGTAAATGGAAAAACTGGATAAACCCATGTCTGTTTAACTTTGGAATCCAGGGGAAATAATAAACACACACTGACCAATGTTCTTTGAATTGAATTGATTTCCGGGTGTACCTTAGAGTACCTAAACAAGACTGTAAAAATAGGATGTAAAAGAAGACATAGTTTCTGCCTATAAGAGGCCAGAAACCATTTTGAAACCTGACATAAAACATTAAATACCTGGAAAGAAATGAAGTGCCAGACCATGTTCAATACCCATAATTGTTTGGGAAAGCTAATTAGAAAAGGGAGAAGAATTTGGAAATTGATACCTTTTTATTTTGACCCACTTTTAAGTTGGCCATATCTTAGCCCTTCTCTGCCAAGGCAAAGTGATTTGCACATCCATCTCTTCCTGGGCTGGAGGTTGGAGTGCTTATTACCCTTTGGGTTTTAATTCATTTCATTGCCTTGTGAATTCAGCTCTCTTCTGCCCCCTCCAAATGTATGGCTTCATTGACTATCCAACTTATGCTTATTGTTAGGGTGGGGACAATATTTCTCTGAAGATTTCTATAGGCTCAGAGCAAGCAGAACAATGTTGGCTTCACCGTTTTGCTTCTGTTGTGAATAACAGACCTGAGGTCATGGTGATGAAGATGGAGAGACTAGACACTCTCAGGGAAAGTTAAGTCCTTATAACAAATCTTTTTTTCTTAAACAGAGACAATGTATACAAATTTTTTATTTCTAGTTACTCTTGGTGTCACAAAAGAAAAAAAAAAAAAACAGTTTACAAGTGGAATCCCAAATCTGGGGATGGCAGTTCCATCTTGATATTTGCATTAAAGGGTCATTTAAAATATAGGAAGAACATGTGGAATTTGGTCAGCCAGTATGGATTGAAATACTAATTTTTTTTTCTACTTTGTGAATTATTGAAGAAAACTTATTTTCACTGAGTCTCATTTGTGACATTCAAACAGAAGGGAAGACAATTGTCGGGTTTGCTCTGTGTATTAAATGAAATAGTGTGTGAGATGTCCACCACAAAATAGGCGCTCAGAAAATAGTAGCAGTGGTAGTGGTGATTACGATGACCACAACAATGATGACAATGCCAGTGATGGTGGAGATGTTACTGATAAGTACCTTAGGGATACGGCCCTCAGCCTGCCATCCATCTACTCAAAATTGGCACAGATCCACAGGCCAAATTCTTCACACCTCTTTGGCCTTCTTTCCTCTGAACTCCTCTTGCAAATATAATCAATATTTTTACCTTTTGTAATTGTTGTTCTGTACCCATGATGAAGAATAGCAATGACTTCTTGCTGCTTATAGCATGTTTAAGCTTAAACATGTTAAATTTTAAAGTACAGAAAGCATCTATTATGGAGCCTGGCATACAGTAAATGCTCTATGTGTCAGCTGCTGTTAATATTACTATTTAAAATTAAGCATCCATTTTATTTAAGTGCTACACTATAAGGTAGGCCCCCTTTATATCTCTAGGTGCCTCAATTGTTTCTACTGTGACCTGGTTTCTATAACTTGCACTAGCATTTTGTGTATATACTCTAGTTTCTTCCTTAGAAAGTAAAGCCTTGAACTGGCCCTATTAGTGTTGTCTAAACAATAAATATAACCTATCTTTTACTTCCTTGAACCAAAATAATGTCTCAAACTCATTTAATTCTGCATGGCTACTTAACTTGACAGTTAACTCCTATGCCATGGAGCCACTGCCTCATAAACTTCTCTCAACATTCCAACGTGGTTCATGGTCTTAGTTCTGTTGTCTTATTCTGATTAAATTTGTTCTACCTCCAAATTCTTCAAGGACTTATGAAATTTAACTTTTTGGTTCAAAATTCTTTCCCATCAATGGAAGTCTCAACCCTCTTACTATGACTATGACAATAACTTTCCTCCTTGAATATGATTTGAATCGTCTCTCGGATCTCCGGCTTCTAGAGCTGACCTCATTTTCTATAGAATGACATTCTTTTCTGATAGGTTGTCACTGGAAAGGGGAGGCTGTGTGTGGAGCTTGTGCTTCTGAGCTAGAGTTAGATACTTATCAGGCTCTGTGCCGAGCACTTCACATAGATGATTGCATTTAATCTTTACAACAGCCAGTGCTCTTGATTGTAAAATCTAAATTAGACAAAGAAGGAGGTAATAGTTGAACTACCAAGTCCTCCTAGCTAGTTAGTGGTAAATACAGAATCCAAATGCAGGAAAACTCATTCTAAACACTGCTTTCTGATCCCATGCTTCACTAGCATTCACTAACACATGTAACCATTCAAGTTGACATCCAATTATATAAAGTTGTTTTGTTCTCTATTAACACAAAACTTAATTTTCCAGTGATAGTCTAAGCACTCTGAGACCTGGGACAGATCATATGTTCGCTGTATATTCCTCCAGGATCTAGCACAAAACAAATTCTATATGTGCTCCTGAATTCTATTAAATGAACAATTTTGGACGGAAGTGAATATTTGAGGAATTAGAGAAAATGTAGACCAGCGAGATGGCCCTATATTGACGCAAATAATAGAATGGAGGAAAGAAGTCAATGAGATTTTAAAGCCCTGATGCTAAGCACTGAATCACATGTATTTCTAATGATATATATGTGAAATATCTGTAGTTAAGTGGAGACCATTCACAGACATTTAAATAGCCATTAAGGTTGACTAATATGTACTCTATATTTAATTCATGAGGATTCGAACCCTAGAAATTTGCACAAAAATACATCAAACTCTACATTTTCAGAATATTTCCTCTGAGCTTCAAGTAGAGAAGAATTATTTTAGAAGGAGCATACTTTTTATCATTTCACTGATTAAGTAACCAGCAGTTATATATTTTAAAACAGCTGATCATAACCTTGGAGCTCAAAACAGCTGGTTTTTCTGTCTGCCCCCATCCTCAGCATCTAAGCTCTTCCAATAATTGTGTACTTAATTGCCTGATACTAAGTAATGGTATAGATTTTTGTGTACTTCTGAAAAGCAGTATGTTTTCCATAAAACTGACTGCCAAGGTGTATTTAGAGAAGTGAATCATACCATCTTCATGACAACTTGTGAAATCAAAACCAAGGGATATAAATGGCTCTGAGAGAAAACTCTATGCACTCTTTGATAGCATAATTATTACACGTTCAAATTTTTGACTGTTTCCAAAATTTCACTTAATTCTTCTTATATATAGCTTTTACCATCAGATATCATTTAATATTAGTTAACAATTAGAAACTTACAAATTAAATTAGCTATTTTTGAAATATGAGATGTCATAACCAGACAGTTTAGCCATATTGAAAGCAGTTATAAATATGTGTGTCACAAGCTAGGGCATTAAGGAGAACAGGGAGACTACACAACTAAGATGAAACTTTTAGTAACTTTTATTTAGGTGTGGTAAGGCTCACGAACTAGGAGACACTGCTGTTGAAAAGATGGTTTGCTAATAGTTCCAAAGATGAGGGAGCATGTCATGATGGGGGCGAGATGGGAAGGCACTGCAGTATCTCAGGTGGCAGAGTGGGCCTTGGACAACAGCCTTTATTGTGGTCTCTTTGGGAAGAAATGGTGAGATAGGGTAAACAGGTTTATGATTGGCTAGTCTGCATAATTTCATTTTATTTATTTTTACACCTACAGCACTTGGTCTTCCTAGGTGGTCTCCCATCCAAGTACTAACCGGGCCCAACCCTGCTTAGCTTCCGAGAGCAGACGGGATCAGGCTTGTTCAGGGTAGCCTGGCCATAGACAAGTCTGCATAATTTCAGAGTGCTGTGAGGCTCTCTAAAATAGAAGATGTCCATAGTAGTCTGTTACCAGATCCTGGCGTCATTAGGGCTGGTGGATGGTGACTCAGTCTACGAGAGTCCTGTAGAGGAGGTGGTTGGGGATTGGGGTCTGAATCTGTGTGTTTGCATTTGAAAAGCACACTCATGGGTAAATTGTTTACAATTTCTTAGGATTTTGCTAGCTCTGGGAGGAGCAGTTGTAGCAAGGCCTCAAATGTCAGAGCATCAGACTATAGAAAATGAAGACATGGTTAATACAGTGACATTTATCAAGACTTGAAAGTCAGAAAGCCAAGAGCACGATAGAAATGTTTAAGATAGCATTGCATATTTTTGAGAGCATTTCCTTTCAGCAACATGCCAATTTGATTTATGATAAACTACTAACAGCTTTGAGGTATGGCACACATATGGCACACATAACACATATTTAAATATAAAATTTAATTTTGATATGTATGTACCTTTGAAAGTATCATGTGTTTGTCATCAATGCATCTTCTCAAGTTTCAGTTTAATATTTTGCCCAATTTTAATTGGTTACTTATTGAATTTTGAGAGTCCTTTATTGCATTATATGTTCTAGATGTAAGTCCTTCAATATATAGATGATTTGCAAATGTTTTCTTATAGTCTTTGGATTACTTTTTTATTCTAAGAATGTCATTTGAAAAACAAAAGTTCTGTATTTTAATAAAGTGCAATTTATTACAGCTTTCCTTTTATGGACCATATATACTTATTTGTTTACTTTTTTACACATAATACTGTACATAAAGAAAAAATAACCTTGTAAAACAATCTAGTAGTAACCTCAGATCCTTACTGAAGGAAAGGTCAAGTAGAAATATATTTCTGTCTTGCTTCATGATTATATTTGTGGGGATTACCAGTTTCCAAAGGGAATCAGATGTGAAAAAAAACTGTTAGGAAAAAATATCAGTAATGACCTCAGCATTAAATCAGAATGGGCTATTCTTGGTAGTTAATCTTTATTTAAATGATCATTTAACATGGGCTTTCCTTCAACATATTTCCTTTGAAATATGGCCTGCATATTTTAAAACGCCTCTGAGGCATTACGTATTTAATAAATTTAAGTCATGGGGACATTCCCTGAAGCATATAGTTTTTCAGACCTTAGCATCTTAGCAACCATATTATTGCCCTGTGGTGCTAGTATTCCATAGCACAATGAAACAGGATATTAAGCTTGTCAAGACACAGGAAGACTAGAGCCTATGAATCAGATTGCAATCTATCCTGCTGAAACAGATCACATTTAGATAAATGCACTTCTTTATTTTCCATGAAACCCAACTTTCAATTATAATGGAAACTGCATTCAAAATGAAAGTTCTAAATAGTTCAGGGTTATGAAGAAAGAACTCATATACTTTGGACACTGAATTCTGGGGACTTCAGGTCATGATATAACAGAGATGGGGATCTATTCAGCCAATGGTGATCTTGAGTTACTGCTTTTGGACACCAGAATTAGGGACTTGAGCTACAGACGCTTGAGTAAGATTGGCAGCAAAGGTATCACCTTATAAATGTCAGTGCCCAAAGGGCTAAATGTTATTGTTAGAAAAATACAGCTTTATAAAATGAGGATTCATAAGAATGTAAGTTATGTGATTATTATGGAAAGCTATCTGGAAAACCTTAATAAAATTGAAGTTATGCACAGGCTATGACTCAGAATTTCCATTCCAGACATGCCCTAGAGCAACCTACTTATCAGATGTCAGATGTGTACAGATGTTCATCACAGCATTGTAGTCATAGTAAAAACTGGCAATAACCTAAATTCCATTAACATAAGAATGGAAAAAATTGTATATTAATAGGGATACTAAAAAGTAGTGGAAATGAATGAATTAAAAAGACATGAATCAACATGAATTTATCTCAAACATTTACGGGTGAAAAACTACGAATAAAGTATTTTATAAAGTTTAAAAATATGCAAGAACAATATATATTACAGGAATCCATACATGAGTTGGAAAAATCGAGATGAATGTGAGTGTTGAACATCAGACTCATAGCAATTCTGAGTAATCGAAGGAGGAGTCTGGGGGTGGGCTCATTGTATTAGTCACCATGCCTTTTTTGTTTGTCAGAAGTGTTTTTAAGAAAAATGTTGTGTAGCTTCTACTTTGGGTGAGGCCACCATCTAGGGCCTGAGAAAGAAACAACAAGCCATCTTCCTTTTCCTTAAAAAAAGCTTAAATTTAAATTGGGAGTATTAAACTATCAGAAGTTTGGGTATTTAATAATATCCAAAGTAGTAAATATTTTTAAAACAGAAACATACTTTATATTTTAGAGCAGTTTCAGATTCACAGAAAAGTAGAGCAGAAAATACAGAAAGTTCTTATACAATTTCCATTCACACACAGCCTCTCAATATCCATATCCTGTTCCAGAATTATTATTTGTTATAATCAGTGAATGTGCATTGACATGTCATTATTACCCATATTTTATTTACATTAGGTTTCATTCTTGGTGTACATTCCATGAGTTTCTATCTGAAAAAAAAAAAAACAATATTAATTTGAAAAGATATATGCACCCCTATGTTTCATTGCAGCATTATTTACAATAGCCAATATCTGGAAACAACCTAGCTGTTCATCAATAGACGAACAGATGAAAATATGGTATATACACACAATAGAATGTTATTCAGCAACAATAAAGAATGAAATCTTGCCATTTGTGACAACATGAATGGACTTAAGAGGGTATTATGTTAAGTGAAATAAGTCAGAGAAAGTCAAACACCATATGATTTCACTTGCATGTGGAACCTAAAACACAACAAAAATGAATAAACAAAACAAACAGACCCATAGATACTGAGAACTGACGGTTCCCAGAGAAAAGGTGGAGGGATGAGAATTAAAAAGAAAACCAAAAACTCATGAACAGATAATAGTCTTCAGATGATAGTTAATTCAAAAAAAGGATGCTAGTGACCTCGCCACAAATTCTTAGAAAAGTTGATGACTGTGTCACGTTTTTGAGTTAAAAGAAAATGATTGACGTACCTATTTTTCCCCTTCCCCTCACTGGAAGCAGGAGGAGAATTTTCTGATATTTTCTGTGAAATGGTAGAACTCTTGGAGTTAAAACTCATAAAAATACGGGGGCCCTACATGACTTGGGACCCCCTTAGGGTTTTTGTCAGAATATCCATACTGAGCCTTCAGTAATTCATCAATTACAGTTCAGGTTTTTCTACTCTGTACTGCTTCCCATGAAAGTTTCTGCTTATAGATTTCTGCTCTGCTAAACTGGTGCTCTATGCAGGCTCTCTGTCTTTTATTTGGGGGGTGGGGGGCTGGTTTGCCCCATGATCGCATTACTCTTATGGATCTTAGAAGAGTTATCGACTTTTCAATTTGACTGTTAGGACAGAGTGACATCTTCCACATTCCTTACCTGCTGGATAGAAACCAAGTCTTCTCAATTATTTAATAATGAAGTTAGCTTTCTAAAATGAACTGTGTTAACCAGTAGTGAACATATAACCAATCTCCCAGAAACATGACAAAAATGAGGGAGATCTAGGGAGTAAAGGAAAACCAACACTGCAGGCATATATCTCTTTATTAGACACCTCACTTTTCTTTGCAGGATATGATGAAATTTATTAAGTTGGCATGTCCTCCCATTCAAGCCAGGTTTATTTCAAACATTTTGTACAGTGGCCTAAGTTCTATACAAAGGGTGAAACTTGTTCTGTATATTTGCTTTTACATTCAGTATTGTTCTATTGACTCCATTTTTTTCAGATAAGTAAATTCAAGCATAGAGGTCTTACAATTTGCCTAAAGTCCCCAATGGCCATTTTCATGCCAGAGTATAAACCATGGTACCACCAGGTATTTGGCTTCCAGCCTAATGATCCTCTATTCTTCTCCCCTGCTTGGATTTAACCTATCTTATGAGTCCATCTAATAATCTGATAATGGAGAAATGGGGAAGTACCCCAAGGTATGGATTTATAAATTTTATTTCAAAATTTTCAAGTTTTATCCTGTAACTTCGCTCTACATTTAATCTGTCAAGAACTGTCCTTTGAGATTTCATAAAATACTCTATCTCAAAAGAGACCTTGGAGAAGTTCTCTTCAACTACTTTGAAGTTTTCCTAAATGTCCAAAGACCATTATCATTGAGGAGTTCATTAATTGCTATCACTCAGAAATAAGGGATTTCGTGAATAGATGTATCTGTCACATACTGGGTTAATTAGAATGAATCAGATTTCTGTTTTACAGGATTCTCAGAGCCTTTAGAGTCCTAATGTGGTGGTAAATTTGAGCACAGAGTTCCAATACTTTATAGTGAACATAACAAAAATGTACTTGACAGTAAACTAAAATGAAAGTGAGGTAATATGTATAATTTGTTTCATACTTTTAAAAATGTCCCATGGCACATTACAGACCATACAGAAAGCTCACATATTGTTTATGGCACAAACGATGTGACTCATGCATTAAATTTCTATTTGACATCTGCACTAGAAAACAGTAAATTTACTTTACTGAGACCATTATCACACAGATAGCAATGTTGTTACAGTGTGTGAAATTATATTTCATAGGTCCCAGATTGTTGAAGAAGTTCAGGCTATTTTGCCCAAACTTCTAATTTTTCCACATGAGGGCACAAAATGAAGACCCATCGTAAACATCAAGGTCTCACTTTTTTTTTTTTTTTTTTTTTTTTTTTTTTTGGCAGAGCTGGGACAGAAACCTGGTTCTCTTTATTCCTGCTGCACAGTGCTTCTAATCCTGTGATTGGCATTACAGTGCCAAATTATTGTCAATGACTACAATACTGTACTTATAGTTAAAATTCCATTTATTTTTATAGGACAGGGCATAATCCTGGAAAACAAAAACACATGCCAAAATGAGAAATGTGTCATTGCCCGGCAACAGTTCTGCTATTGCAGGCTGTCTATTACATGCTTCAAGTCCCCTCAGTTCAGCTGGTCTAAAACAACTCTATCACCAATAGCTGTTTCTCCCTCCAATGAGCCAATATTGAACAAAGCCATTTGACTGTATTAAAACAGGTGTGTAATTGTTTCCACAGTCACTGCCTCTCTCTGTGTAACCACCTACATGAATGGTTGTGGAATCAACCCTCTCCTGCAGGTGTGAAAAACTCATCTCCCTCTCAAGTCCTCCATTATAAGGAGCACTTCAAGCCCAGTTTTGCCTGGCCTAAGTGTAATAAAAAAGGTCTTAAAATGTTTCTTCTAAACGCTTCTCTAATTGATCACCTGAAACTGTCAGTTGGGTTTCTAGTTTTGAAATTATTCCTCCACTTTCTATAACTGAATACTGTTGCTAAAATTCAAGCATCAGGAGTTTATATTTAAAGAGGATTTTTCTACAATATATGCAAATATACAAAGACTTATATGAGTAAAGAAAGTAGCAAAAACAAAATCACAACAGAAGTACTTAAAACACTTGGGAACGAATCTGCCTAATAGAATATTAGAATGTGTCTTAGCAAATACTAAATGTTCTAAACAGTAAGAAACAGTAAGAAAAGGAAGCAAAGAGAAAGATCTTTAAAAAGGATTCTAAGCAGCAGGACACACAGATCAGGAATACCAAAGAAGAGGTCTCCTTATACTTTAGATAAACCAAAGCGAGTTTTTGTTATATGGAAAATTGTGAATTTTTCTATTCCACAAAGTGATGGGAACATATACACTGCAAACTAGGAGATCAGCCATGCTATGTCTCAGCATAGGCTTCTATCTGGTAGTTTCCTGCATTCCTCTATCTGAAGTTCCTCCTATATCAAAACCTGGGAGACTGTCATGGTTTCCCTATTTGCTAGACTCATTGTTCTTCAGATGGAGTAGGACCAACAAGGTGAAAAGTATGTGATTATTGTTATTTAAGGGGAAATAAATACTTTAAAGGCTCTGGGTTTTTAAAATTTCTAAGAACAATTGGCTGAGTTGTTTATTATGTCATTTGTTCAGGTAGGTAAGACACTTTTCCTGATGTAGCTGGGACACTGCAATACTTAGGTGGCACCTCTGTTAGATGCAGGTATTGGCACCGCCATCACCATTACTTCCCAAGCTCCCATCTGCAGACGAACAAAACTGCTTAGCACTGCCGGGGAATGTATGTGTTCCTCATGTGCTTGCAAGGTAAATGCGTGCCCATGTTCCCTGTCCCATAAGTAGTCCACTACTTAGGCGAGGTACTTAGAGTAGTCGAATCCAAAGAGACAAAGAATAGAATGGTGGTCGTCAGGGTCTGGGAGAAAGACAATGTTTAATGGGTATAGAGTTCCAGTTTCGCAAGCTGAAAAGAATTTTGGAGATGGATAGTGGAGATAGTTGCACAGCAATATAAATGTACATAATGCCACTGAACTGCTTACTTTAAAATGCTTAAGATGGTAAATTCCATGTCTATTAGCACAGTAAAAAAAAAAAAAAAAATCCTATCTAATTCTGATTCCAGAACTTTGCTAATTCTATTGCCATACACACTGATTTGTACACAAATACTTTTGAGCTATTTGTGTATTTGCACACCTACTTCAACCAGTTTTAAACATTTTGAGAAGATTTTTATTCACCTTTATCATTTTCAGTTAGCAATTAATTCAACAGAAATCTTTTAAGCACCTTCTAATATACTTAGAGCTATGATGAAGTAAATTAGACATTTTTTCCTAGATATTCATAACCTTTCCTTTAGATTTAAGATTTGTTAAATTTATTGTAATGACGCCTTTTACTTTGCTTTTTTATATTTAAGAAGTTATATGTTAAATTATTTGACAGAGTGGTATAAGTCATGAATTCTGAAGACATTACCTGGTTTTGAGCCTAATTCTGTTACTTCCTAGCTGAGTTACCTTGGGCATGTTTCTTCGTACTTTAGTTTTATTACCTATAAAGTAAGAATCAAAAAAAGGAACTATGCACATGAATTTTTTTCTTAATACCCTAGGGTCTGGTTGTAATTTATTATCAGCAACTCAGAAACTTTTTTTGCCCCTTTCCAGTTTCTATTATGTCCCTGTGGTTAACAATAAAAAAATAGTATTAGTTTTGTACTTTATAAAAATGAAAGTATACAATATTTACTTGGCCTTATTTCTTAAAAATTATTAATAATATCCATTTAGTAATTCTGTTGATACGAAACAGTGCCATTGTGGGAATATACTTCAATGTATTTATCTAATCTAATGCTGATGGACATGTGGTTAGTCATTTCTGGGTTTTGTTTTATTTTGTTTTTGCATTTGTGTTCTATAATAAATACTGCTATATTCCAGTATTTTAATTTTGCTTATCATTTCTGAGGTGTATATGTCTAAGTGTAGACTTGATAAGTGTCAGCATATGCCATTATTCATCTTTATTAGATAATCCTGATTAGTATTCAAAAGTGACTGTGCCAAATGCCAACTTAACTCACCAGCAGTGTGTATTAGGGCTCTATATTAGGGTTTACTCGTTCTTAGTGGTGTTTCACAGCCAATAGTGTAATCTCTTCATTTAAAGCATACCTGTTTTTAAATTTCCACTTCCACAATATCTAAAGAATTTGAATAGCTCTTTGTAAATGTATCAGTTATTTTTTTATCCTTTCTGTAAAGAGATAAGTCTTGTCTATTTTTCTATTGGGTTGTGTGACTTTTTCCTGTTGATTTGTGGATATTATTCATATATTCTAAATACAGTGTCATATATATTATTGTCAGCATGTTTTACTAGTCTGTAGTTTATCTTTCACTCTTATGAAAGTCTTTCAAGGAACATACATTTTTTGTTTTGTAGATTTAAATGTATTAGTTTTCTTTCTTGTTATAGTTTTCATGTCCCTTCAAAGATATTTACCCACTCTATAATCAAAATTGTGTCCTCCCATGTTTTTTTTAAAGGAGTTTTAGGAGTTTTTAATACTTTTTTATTCATATTTAGATCTGACATCTATTTGGAACTTATTCTTTATTAAGAAGTGAAATAAGGTTCTAGCTGTATGTTCTTTAACTTATATCTATTTGAGATTATCTTTCCTCCGCTATACTCCCGTTCATCATTTCACTGATACCAGGTGAATTTATAGGTAGGTGTTTGTGCTTTCTAGATTCTGCATCCTTGGCTTCATATCTATCCCCATTGTCACAGGCTTTGAAGCAAATATTGCTATTTGACACTGCATATTTGCTAGCTTGTTCAACATTGCCTCTGGTGATCTGGGATCTTTGAATTTTAGAAATAACTTGTCAGTTTCTACAATGACTTACACAAACACACACAGACTGCTTGGATTTGAATTGGGATATATTAAATTTACAGATTGATTTCAAGATAATTTTTATCTGTACATAACAGTCAAAAAATCATGAACCTCTACTTTCACTTCAGACTTTTAAAGTTGTTAGTAATATTTTTAGTTCTTAGCATATAAATCTTGCATACCTTTTGTTTCTATATATGTAACTGTTTTTCTAGATGTTTGATTTTAGATATTTTTGTAAGTGCTAATTTATAATTAATTTCTCTAATGGTATTCAAGTACTCCTATATTCTCTCATTTTTTTCACCAACTCCACTGTGGCTATACCATGAACATTTTCACCATTGCTACACTAGTTAGTGATTCTTTTTTCCTACAATGAAGTCACCAATCTGGATAACATGGAAAGACTCTACAAGGAGGGTGTTCCCTTCACAATCATATACACTCCATACAAAGACCTCATGGTTGAGTTCAAAATTTGTTCCTAGACAAAGTGATGCCCAAGACATACTATATTATCTTCTAAGGTCTTGCTCTGACTTTACCAGGGTCTATCAGAATAATACAGTTCTCTCAAAACACTTCTTCACCCAGTGCCACCCAGCTCTATGTTCACTGCTTTGGGTCTCCAGGGGTCCACTCTCTCTCCAGTCAGTGTGAAATTTAACTTGTAAAAATGTCCCAGTTCAGTGACTTTCAGGATTTTTTGTTTCTTTAGAATGAGAGTGGCATCTCTATCTGTATGAATTAATCCAAAGAATTCTCCAACTCCCACATCTTTTGCCTCTGAGCCATTGAACTGATTCTGTCTTAGAATCATCTAATCTACTATATAATGTCTTCCCATCCTGTTTTTGCCTCATTTGGGTCAACAATTACTCTCATTAATAGAATTCAAGTAAAATGTAACTCACATTCAGAGCAGAGAAAAATTAGCAAGCAATTTTTAAAATCCCACTACTTCAGTTTGCCTTTGTTCAACTCAGAAGGCCAAGCTGTAGGATCTCTTAATATTGTGGTAATTAATACCCTGTGTGATGTCTCATTTTATTCAATTTATACTTAGTGTTCCCTGCCAAAATGCAATAAAGATCAAATTTAAGAAGCCAAGAAGACATAAATTAAAGGTTTTTTCCCCCCTAAAGCATGGTTTTAAGCAATATTCTTGGTGCAATGTCATTTAGGGCATTTGGAGATTACACAGTTTATTAATAAGTATTTTGGCTGAGGTTCCTTGTGAAGTCAGGAGTAATACAAGTTAGATGCATCTTTCTTTGAGTGTGAACAGATGGATGCACAAGGAAGGGTGTTGGTTGCCTTTCATCTGTCCCCAAGGAAGCTTGGTTGGTGAGAAATGTTTGAAGAACAGTAGGGACCAGGAGCCATACCTGCTCTCAAACTCAAGCAGCCTTTACTCAGAGTGGATTCCTTGGTAGCAATCAAGGGAGGGAACTAGTGGTCTCAGGCCTCCACTTCCCTCAAGGTTGTAGGAGGGGATCTTGATTAAGAAGTAAATCAGTGCTCTTTTCCTGAGACCACCTGTTCTTATCTGGGCATCCTTACCAATATCATGGCTTTTATTTGGTTGGTTTCTAGATACTTTTTTTTGTGTGTGGGAAAATTAATTTTCCTGTGGAGGCAGGAGCAACACAGAGTCGAAGGCATGAGCAAGAAAACAGGTAAAGGGAGAAAGGATAAGCAAAGAATGATGAGTGGATCTTTTTAAAAGAGAAAAGATACAGACAGCACTAGAGGTAAAGAGATGCTGACCTCTGCAGAGATCAGATGGTAGGAAAGGAAGAAAAGGGCAGCTGTTATTTTTCATAACCTGGAGATTTTGAGAGCGTGGGTCAGGACAGAGAGAAAATGGCGATCTCCTCCAGGCCTGGGAGATTCTAAAGCTAAAAACTAGATTTGGTCTTCCGCACATCTTTCTTATGTCTGTAACAGAGGAGTTGACATGATAAAGGAAGCGAATAAGATTAGTCCAGTGATCATTTCAGAAAATGGACAGACTTCTTAACTATGTAAGAGAAATCTTGGCTATGGCCTTTGTCTTCCACAATTCACTTCACTTACATACTTAAAGACCATCATAGCCAAGATGTTTTCTGATGTTCATTTTGATTAAATAAATATTTGTGCACTCATTTATTTTGTTTTATTCTTCTCCACCTCCTCCTATATATGGAGACATGAAATAAATATCTCTGAGAAGGAAAACAAAGTTATAGTCTTTTCCTCATACAATTTAAAGGAGAGATATACAAAAAGCAAGCAGCACATGACCAAAAGCTGAGGTCCTGGTAGATAATCATTGTTCAGATGAATTGGAGAAGGGTTTAGTTGGAAATTGGGCCTTGAAGAATGTAGAGAGGAATAAGAGGCTGAATAAAATTCTGGTGTCTAGAAAGAAATCCTCTATGTGTAGAGCCCAGCTTGCCTCAATCAGGGTATTTATGTGGACTACATCTGCAGTTACCTGAGTCCTAAAGCACTTCTCACTTCCGCATACCTTGACGGCTGTTACATTTTTACATTATTGATTATGTTCTATTAGCCAAATGACAACTTTTGGTTATGGATCATGGTTTTCATTGGTTATTTTTTCTCCCTAGAAGTGAATATAATGTTCAAATAATAGTTTCATAGCAAGAGGCTTTCATTGTGGCTTCCTAAGCCACTTGGTGCTTTTCCCACTTTCCTGATGTGAATAAAAAACTACTAACGGCTCCAATGATGGTGGACACAGCAGAAATAGTCTCAACTGTAAGCCTTATTCAGAGCCCTCAGGGAAAACTTTCAAGAAGGGAAGGTGAGATGTGCTTCTACACTCAGAGTGGTAGAGCCCTCCAGTTACAAAAGGTACTAGAAGTGACTGTAGTTGTAAAGGTCAAGAAATTGTCCTAAGTCTATGGCCATGCCACCCTAAACAAGCCAAATACTGTGTGATCTCAGAAGCTAAGCAGGGTCGGGCCTGGTTAGTACTTGGATGGGAGACCACCTCGGAAGACCAGGTGCTGTAGGCATAAAAAATAAAAAAAATAAGAGATTGTAAACTGACAAGGTCTTTGCAATCTGTGAGATCAACCAATGGTTGCCTCCCCTAAAAAAAGAAAAAAGAAAAAAGAAAGAAAAAAGAGAAATTGTCCTAAGTGGAAAGCAGCTGGAGACCTATGGAGTCAGTTTAAGGGTAGTGACTCCACTCTGCCTAGAGCAAGTATCCTTTATGTGAGGCTCTCCAGGAGCATTCTGGGAATCTCCTCAGACATGCCCAAATGTGACTTCCTGGTTTAAAAAAAAATCTTATATTCTTTAAAAATGACCAAATTGGACTTTTAATACATTGCTTGCCTTCAACTATTTCATTGCCTTATCCTAGATGCAACTAAAATTGCCCCCATTTTTCTACATCTTTATATGGATTTTCCTTGTAAGAGCCTCTATCCAAAATCATTTGAACATGTATAATAAAAATTACACTTATGCCTAGATACTATGGTGATGGTTGTGATTGGAACTTGTAAAAAGGAGTCAAATTAGTTCTTTTTCATTCCCCAGTTTGAGAAATAGTTGATGTATTTCACTATATAAGTTTAAGGCATACACATTGACTTGATTTACATATATTGTGCCATGATTATGATAGGTTCAGCTAACATCCACGTTCTTATATAGATATTATGAAAAATATTTTTCCCTGTGATGAGAACTCAGGATTAATTCTCAGCTTCCATATAAATCATACAGCAGTATTAGCTATAATTATCATGTTGTTCGTTATATCTCTAGGACTTATTTATCACGTAACCAGAACTTTATACCTCTGGCCGCCTTCCTCCAACTCCCCATCACCCTCCACTTTTGGTAACCACAAGTCTAATCTCTTTTTCTATGAGGTTTATTTTTTTAATTTGTTAATTTGTTAAACATTCCACGTATGAGATCATTTAGTATTTGTCTTTCTCTGACTTATTTTATCTAGCATAATGCCCCAAGTTTCATTCATGTTGCAAATGGTACGATTTCCTCGGTTTTTAATGATTGAATAATATTCCAATTTATACACATATATACATTGTATACATAATATACATGCATATTATATATACATACATATGTATATGATGTATGTACATATATACACACACACAGACCCCAACTTCTTTATTCATTCATCCATCTGTGAACACTTGGGTTGTTATAATGTCTTGGCTATTATCATGTGAACACAGGGTTGCAGATATATTTTCAAGTTACTATTTGTTTTTTGTTTTTTGTTTTTTTTTAATATATTCCCAGAAGGGGAATTGCTAGATCACATGGTAGTTCTATTTTTTTAATTTTTTGAGGATCCTCCACACTGTTTTCCAAAATGTATGTACCACTTTACAATCCCCCAACAGTGCATAAGGGTTATCTTCTCTCTACATCCATGCCAGCATTTGTTAGCTCTTGCTTTTTTTGATAATGGCTATTCTAACAGATTTGGGACGACATCTCATTGCAGCTTTATTTGTATTTCCCTGATGACTGGTGATATTGGCCAACTTTGCATGTACCTGTCGGCTTTTTATCCATCTTTTTGGAAACATATCTGTTCTGATCCTTTGTCCATTTTTTTAATTAGGTTGTTTTTTGCTATCGAGTTATTTACTTTACTTTAGATTTTAACCCCTTACCAGATATGTGGTTTGCAAATATTTTTCCCAGTTTATAGATTGCCTTTCACTTTGTTAAATTTGTTTTGCTGTTCAGAAACTTTTCAGTTTGATATAGTCCCAATTGTTCATTTTCATTTTGTTATTGTGTTTTAAGTGTCATATCTAAAAAATCATTACCAAAAATCATGTCAAAGAGCTTTACCTATGTTTTCTTCTTGGAGTTTTATGATTTCAGGTTTTACATTAAGATTTTAATCCATTTCGTGTTAATATTTGTAACTGGTATAAGATAGGGGTCTAGTTTTATTCTTTTATATCTAAATATCTGATTATTCTAGCATTTATTGAGTAGATTCTCCATTGAGTATGTTTGCTTCCCTTGTCAGATCTTACTTGACTACATATGCATGAGTTTATTTCTGGATTCTCAGTTATGTTCCATTGGTCTATTTGTCTTTTTTGTTTTGTTTTGTTTTAATGCCAGTAGCATACTGTTTTGATTACTATAGCTTTAAATTATAGATTGAAATCAGGAAGTATGATGCCTCCTGCTTTGTTCTTCTCAGAATTTCTCTGGCTATTCAGGGTCTTGTGTGGTTACATATACATTTTAGGAGTTTTTTCCTACTTGCATAAAAAATGCCATTGAGATCTTGATAGCGATATCATTGAATCTATAAATAGCATAGATAGCACTGCTATTTTAACAGTATTAATTCTTCCAATCCATGAACATGAAATACAAAAATTCCATTTTTGTTTTCTTGATCTTTTCCATCCTATCTTGTAGTTTTTAGAATAGAGATCTTCTACCTCTTTAGTTAAATTTATTCCTAAGTATTTTATTTTCTGGTGAATTTATAAGTAGGATCAGTTTCTTTATTTTTATAAAATTTATTGTTTATAGAAACACTGCTGATTTTTTTTAATGTTATATCCAGCAACCTTATTGAATTAATTTGATCTAACAGTTTTTTGGTTGAGTCTTCAGGATTTTCTACTTATAAAATCATGTCATTTGAAAATAGAGACAATTTTACTATTTCCTTTCTAATCCTGACACTTCATTTCTTGCCAGGTTGCTATAGGTAGGACTTCTAGTACTGTGTTGAATAGAATGCTTTTTCTGCATCTATTGAAATGATCATGTGATTATTTTCTTTCAGTCTATTAATGTGATGTATCACATCAATTAATGTGCACGTGTTCAATCATTCTTGCATCCCAGGCCTGAAATCCTGCTTGAAATAATGAATGATACTTTTAATATGCTGCTAAATTCAGCTTGCTAATATTTTGTTGAGAATTTTTGCATCTATATTCATCAGGAATATTGGCCTGTAATTTTCTAGTAATGTCCTCTTCTGGTTTAGGTATCAGAATGATGCTGGCTTTGTAAAAGGAGTTTGTTAGTGTTCTTTCCTCAACTGTTCTGGAAGAGTTTGAGAAGGATTGGTGTTAATTCTTTTAAATGCTTAGTAAATTTCACCAGCAGAGGCTCCTGGTCCTGAGCTTTTCTTCCTTGGGAGATTTTTGATTACTGAGTCAATCTCCTTCCTGGTAATTGGTCTATTCAGATTTTCTATTTCCTCCTGATTCAGTTAAGTCATATGTTTCTAATAATTTTTTTTCTTTCTAAGTTGTCCAGTTTCTTGATTTATAGTTGTTCATAGTAGCCTCTTATGATCCTGTATCACTGTGATTTTGGTGGTATCAGTTATAATGTCTCCCTTTTTTGTTTATAATTTTGTTGATTTGAGCCCTCTCTCATTTTTCCTTAATTTGTCTAAGGGTTTGTCAATTTTGTTTAATCTTTTCAAAAAACCAACTCTTAGTTTAGTTAATCTTTTCTATTTTTACCTCTATTTTATTTTTTCAGTTCAAATCTTTATTTCCTTTCTTCTGCTAACTTTGGGTTCAGTTTTTGTTTGTTTAGTTCCTTACATTGTAGACTTGGGTTATTTAAGATCTTTCTTGCTTCTTTTTTTTCTTTCTTCCCCCTCATTAATCCCCACTTCTGCTGACTTCCACCCCTGATCTATGGATGTTGCCATTTCTCTTTTAAGAACTGGATCTCTGAAAGTGGGTCATCTCCCCACACACACACCCAGACCCTGGTGCACCCGGGGTATGGTCCATGGCTCCATCTGGGGCGTGAACCCAGGACCTTCTGCATGTAAAGCGGATGTGCTAAGTACTACACTATGGAACCACACCTCTTGCTTCTTAATGTAGGCATTTATTGCTATAGAATTCATTATTAGAATTGCTTTCGCTGCATCCCATAGATTTTGAAAAGTTTTGTTTCCATTTTCATTTGTCTTTAGGTTTCCAGGATTCTCTCAGTGGTGTCTTGCAAGTTCTCAAATAGTCATTAGCTGTTTTGTGAAGGAAAGAAAAGTCAAGAATGAGCTATGTTGCCATCTTGGTAACATTACTTTCATATTTTCTTTGAAATAGTTCTTACAATGACACCTAGTTTTCCCACTGCATGTTTAAGGGAGTAGAAGGACTTGGAATTAACAGGTTTAACCAATGAAACATCTTGTCTATTTATTTCTGCTTTTATTTTTGATTAAAAGTTACATGCCCATTATAAAGATTTCAAACTGATAAAATTGTTAAAATAAAATTGAAAAGGAAAAGGAAAATACTACTTTTAACATCAGATGAGCATGATTTCAGACAACCGTGTAAATGTGCAGTTAGGTACACATTTTAAAAAATCTAATGAAATTAGATTTTAGAAAAGATGAATTAAAATGTATTAAATACAAGTTCACTTAAATTATAAGGAGAACAAACTGGAGTAATTGCTAAATTTCAAATAAATGTTGTCTCATCACAAGATGTATCATTTTCTAACATATTCCTTTAAGGTTAAGAAAAAGTTATTAAACAAATAAGAGGATGGAGTCTTCATGTTTTAATTTTAGTTAATTTTCCTGATTTCCTGCTATGAAAGATGAAAATAACAAGTTTTCACATTAGTTCCTCTAATCTCTTCTCTCTGCCTCCTGATTTTTGCTCGTTGTTATTTTTACAGTAAGGTTTTTAATATCTTGTTCTATAACCATCAATTCAGTTTAATACTGAATCTGAATTTGAATAGGTTCACTTATCAGTTCCCTTTTTAAAAATTTTTAAAAATTAGTTTCTTCATTTCTGAGTTTTTTGAGTTGCCAAGGTTCAGATGACAAATTTTGTAGTTTTTTCCTTCAAAATGGGTTTGTGGGAATTTTATTATTGAAGCTATTTATATTTGAGCTTATCGATGGCCATGATACTATTGCCCACACTTTCAGATCATTATAGATACCAAATCTTTTATTTTTTACATTGAAATTTGATGCAGGGAAATTTGAGACTAGTCTAATTTTTAAAATGTTTGTTGAAAATTTGCTTTTTCTGTCTTCATAACATATATATATTTTTTTTTATTCTTGGGAGTTCAGTAGCTTAACTGGTATGAGTTAGGATTAAGTGCTATAATGTCAACTTTTTATGGTGTACTATATGTCCCATCTATATTCAGGTTCTACAAGTTAATGTTAGAGAAATATTGTATTTTAAAATATTTTATTGAGCTATTTCTTCTCACAGACACTACATTACAGATTTTCTTAGTGGGGGATATATTTTTAAATTAACTTCTAATTTTATGATATCTGTGTACTTATCTGTATTCTTGTTATATTTAGACTTTTCTCCATACTAAAAATTCAGTTTTTTAGTGGTAACTATTTTGTTCTGTTTTTTTTTTTTCCAAATTCATTTATCAGTTCTACCTTTGTACTGAATTTCTGATCTTAGTACTGTTCCCTTCATCAGCTTCTGTCATCATTTCCTCTTAAGCTCCTTTTTCATTAAATTAATATTATTTGTTGGTTAGTCTATAGTGGTAAGTGTTGAGGAAATCTAATTAACAACAAAATCTCATCCCAATCCAGAAAACTTCTCCACGAAAGTAGAATAGAAAGAAAACAAATTTATTATTGAATACACATTAAACCAGAATGTGATGCCTTTAGCAGGCATTATACTAAGAGATTGCAAAGACAGAACAAATCTTACCTTTTCAGTTAACCAAATGGGTACCGTGTATTACAAACATGTTCTCAAGATAAAAAGTAGCTAGTCCTCAAGTAAGTGCATTTGATGATACCATTTGTCACACATAGTTCTCCTGGTAATTGAGATGGCTATACATATTTGCTAATTGGATTTATCCAAAGGAAAAATAAGCTTCACATATATGTATGATAGGTAATTTTTCAACTTAGGGTGAAGAATCTGCTGAATCCAGGCTTGTACCCTCCTCTAGAAATTGAGAAAAAGGGGTCCTCTCTTCCTTGATGATTATATTTTATATGGATGATTCCAGTCTTTGAGAACAACATTCTGTGTTGTTAAACCTGGCAAGAGGCTTATTCAGCTTTTAAAAAAAATTACATGCATTTCAAAGACGGAAAGAAATTATAAATTTTCTAAAGTAAATGTACTAAAAAAGGGTGAGGGACAGGTCTTTTACTTTTAGGAGACAAGTCTCTTATTATAATCTGCATTTGTCCTTGTATAAGCACTTGTGAGAAATATCTCTGTTTCTTGAGTGTCATCTAAGTCTGAATCTTTGCCTTTCTTGTAGGTATCTTTCCCATTTCTCCACTTAGTTGTTTTGTCTGATTGGGTGGGTCAGTTCTTCTCATTTTATTTTTAAGGCCTGCAGCCTTTATTCTCTCATAGTGTTCAACTTGTTCCATGTTCCAACACTCATCACAGTGGTCATTCTACAAATCTTCAAACAAGGAAAACTATGTTCTACCTCTTATGCATTTCTAGAATGAATGTACTAGTGACGATGTTTAGAATTTTGTTCCTTTATCTGGATAGCTGCTATGATGTTGTTGGGCTCGGGCCAAGTTTACGCTTGGGAGATGCGAAAAGTAGAGGTTAGAAGGAGCTAAAATTTAAATTTCTATTTGCCATATTCTGTGCCCATTTTATTTTGCTTGCCAGATTGTTGCCCCAGTGGGAACACTTTCTAATCAATATCTTATTCGAATTTTCAAAGAATCCTCACATAGGCTTCTGTGGCCTTGTTTCAAATTGTAGCCAATTCTACAGGTGTTTTATATGTATGTATTGACATCTTTTTTTTGGAGGACAGTGGGGAGTCAGGTACAGATGGCTTTTGCAATTTGCTCTTACTTTTGAAAGGGATGTCATCTGGTTTCTGTGTGTCACTCACATGCTAGGTCTCTGATGTTAAGGTTTGGCTTCAGTTTTCTCCATGATTTGTTAGATCTATCATGGCTTCTGAGAGAGAAGATGGACATGGTTTCTCTCATGTGCATTATAAGATAATAATAATAGCTAAACTTCCCCAGTTTTTGCCATGGTACCCACTTGAAGCTAATTGTTTGACATTTGTTAGTGCACTAAGTGCTCATAAAAATTTTATAAGGTGAATGTTTTGAATTCTAATCATAAAGGAAATGACAGTGAAGCTCAGATAAATTAGGTAACTAATATATGGTCACAAGATTTGTTCACACGACATTTAAACCCAGCTTTTTTCAACTGTAAAGATCCTATTCTGACAACTCTGCTTCCTTCCAGAGTTTTTGTGATGCATCAGTAATACATTTTATGTGATCATTATTATATAAAGCGGTATGCCGTTATTATTTTATCCTGTTTTAGTCCTCACACTACAACTTATTGTGTGATGTTTCCTCTGTCACAGAAAAGTCTCTGAGACTTGGGTACTTCATTTGTGAAATGAAGTCCCTGCTGAAGGTTCTCGTGTTTCTTTGAAACTCAGATTTATTTACTAATTTTATATTTAATAATGTTTGAATCCCCTGTATATTACTAGGCACATTTCTAGGTATAAGTAAAGACAGAACTAGAAAGACAAGGGCACCACTCTTAAATTCTATTTGGAATGATCTATAAAGAAAAAAGAAAAGAAAAATAGGATAAGGAATGTAAAGGATGTACTTTAAGGTAAAAGAGATGATGGGATTTGAAGAGGTGATATTTAAACAGAAACTTGAGTAAAGTGTGAGTGAGAGACATGTTAAGGCCTAAAGAGACAACTTTCCAGGTTAAGTAAAAGGCACATTTAGAGGTCCTGAGGTAGGAGAGAATTTAGAACGTTCAAGAAACAATAGGTTGAGTTGAGACATAAATATAGAAATGCTTTGCAGCTTATGTTCTGGCAAATATTATCCTTATATCATTTGCATTGTTCTTTTATTTTATATCAGGGAAGCAGTTGAAATTTTTTGATCTCTCCTGCAAGTTAGTAAGTCAGTGGCCCAGTGATGCTAGAATGTAAGTGCTGATTATGTAGGATTCGAGGCATAGGTTAACTACTGTTTCTCTAATAAAGGAAAGAAAAACTAACTGCTGCTCAGTGTGGGTCAAACCATATATTCTTATTTGAAACCATTTTTTTTTGCTAAGTCAGTCAAAATGTAAATGTTCATGTGTTTGAGAAAATGTGTTAATCTTATGCTAAAATATGGTGTCAGTTAGCCTTACCTGCATGCTATTTTATGAAACAATAAATGCCTACTGGAAAAATTTGAGTACCATCTGTTACGCAGTAAATGTTGGATGGCTAAAATATTTTGCAACTTGAAAATATTTTTTTAAAAACCAGTAATGAGAATTTCAGAAAGGGGAATCAAGACAATTCCCCTTTTCTAATTTAGCAGTCTTTAACAGAATAAACACTCTTAAGTAATATTTCAGTTTTAAGCTAAGGAATAAATTTCTATCAACACAAGATATAGCAGAGAAATTCCAAGGAGTGACATATTACCTCTGGGTACCTTGACTCAAAGGAGCCAAATAAATTAACACTACTATGATGAATGGCTTAAGAACTGCTAATGATCAAAATAAATGCTCATTGCTATGCTGTGACAGATGTGTTAGTCTCCATATACAGTTGTAACTAAATGTTGATTGCTGCTATAAGAAATAAATACAATCATAGCAGCTGGAGGTGTTACTCTTAATCATATGTGTGACCTTTCTTGTCTATTTTTCACATAAGTCAAATATTCAGGACGGGGGAATTGTGGTAGAGAAAAAGTGACGTTCTGAGTCTCCCACTTCACTTTTAGAATCTTTGCCTTTGTGCAAAATATGAATAAGGCATGCAGATTACTTAATAAGATTGTATGAATGTTAATCTTTTGGTTTTTTTTTTTGTAGTTATTTTTGATTATATAAGTTGTGAAACATTCGGAGGAGCTGGTTGAAGGTTAACACAGGTACTCTTTGTTTAAAAAAATAAAAGTGTATTCTGCAGTGTTCAGCTATCACAAAATAGGACAAAGAAAGATGGTTTTGGAGATGACGGGTAAAAAATTAACTGAACCTGTCACTCTAAAGAGGTATTTCTCTGTCACTGAATCCCAGTCTGTTTATCTAGTACATTCTGCTCCATTAGGACTGAGAGAGTCATCTCTTTGAAATGAAACTGAGGTTGTTGGTCCTTCCCAAGGCCTCCCAGTGTGGATTTAGCAAATAGAACTGCTTTTTTGAAAGGTGTCACCTCTTTAAATGGCAGCATTCTAGTTCCCTGAGAGCTGAACATTACTGCATTGAGAATGGGAAGAGAGGGATTTTACTGCTTAAAAGGCTTCTTAATAAATCATTAGCTTCTGCAGAAATGTGTTTCTCTAATTTATAGAAGTGATAAATCACTAGAAAATACATTCTTCCTATTAAAATGACCTCTTGCCCAGCCCCTCCTAATAAACTGAATAGTCTAAGCCAAAGATACCTGGGGTTCTGTCAATGCCTCAGAGGCCTTAAAAACATGGAGTTCACGAAAGCAGATGATTGTGTGTAGGGTGTGTGAGTATGTGACATAAGTGGAGAGAATATCCCTATTTTATGGCACAAGATTTAGAGAAGCTCTGTTTATTTAGATGATGAAGGAGCATAAGTTAATGAGTCCTGTATCTAGAAGATTTGGACATTTAAAGTAGATGGACATCTAGGAGTCTTTGGAATGCACAAGAAAACTGGCTATCAAAACTGTATTTTTATTTTTGTTATTTTTCAGGTTAAGGGGGAAAAAGTAGGTGGGAGATGGAGGGGGAAAATGACCTCAGAACCATAGGAATTATGAGATGAATAAAAGAAGAGAGAATTGAAACCTGAAATCATGTTATTACTATAATTGCTCAGTTGTCCACTACCTTGAACCAAATCTAATGTTTTCTTTATTTTTACATTGCTTGGGAGCTATAAGAAATGCATCTCTTCTGTACCCTCTAATTTGTGGAAATGAAAAATCCCAGACGACATGACAATTTGACAGTCATTCCATGTCACACTGGCCTTAGCTTCCTCTGACCTGACCTCACTGGGATAGCTTTGGGGTCTCACCTTTCCTGGCCCACAAATCTTATGAGTCAGTTTCTTGATCTCCAGATAAGAGAGAGACTGTCTAATAGGAGCAATTGGGAAATACTTTCTCTTAATTCTCCCCCAAAAGATGGCTTTACCATATCTCCATGGGCTGCATCGTAGAGTGCCTTGTCCTCTCCCAATTCATCCATTAATTGGGGTTTCAGTAACGGCCCTCTCTCATAGAAACTTTCACTTCATACTTACCTATAAACTGTATTCTTAATTATAAACTTATCTGATTCTAATGGTATTCCCGTGATTCAGAACATCTTCCTTCCCTTTTAGATCACCATCAATCCATGATGGTTAGTACTAACAGTCTAAATGGAAACAAGGCTGTCATTCCTGTGAACTACACTCACATCACACCTTAAAAGGACACTGTGAATGCTACAAAAGGGTTTATTACATATTTACAGATCTCTCTGCTCTCATTCAGCTCACATTCCTACCTCATCTCTACTCATTGATTTGGGGTCTGTCTTCATATTCTGCCTTCTCCTGGGTGGCAGTCATTTTTCCAGCCTGTTCCTTTTCCTGTCAAACCATCAGTGTCCTAGAACTCTGGCTAATTGTTTGGTCAAATACAAGAGACTGGTGTAGACACCCACAGTCTTCTTCTAACTCATTCTATAGAACACTTCCTACAAACGACCAACTCTCCTAACATTTCAGTATATCCTTCCCACTTTCTCCTCAAGATTTACTAATATTTAATGATAAAGTCTATATTATAATATCAATGTAAACAAATGATCTGTAATTTACAGTATGAAAAATAGCATTGCTTATTTCCTTAAAATAAATCTCTATTAAGATATTAAAAGTCCTTGTTCAAGCTCTATATGTCTCCACTGACAGAAAGACACCATATAAGAAACTACTCACCAAGACATTATAATGCCTTCTCTGGTACTAATTTATCACTTTGAATGTTAGAATTACCTGGGAACTTTAATAAAAACACACTACTTCCAGACCATAATATGAATATAGCTCTGGCTTTATTCTACACAAAGTGTTTTGAAAATCTGTGCAGATGATTCTATCACCTTGTCATTATTTGTAGCTGCTGAAATAAAGTGAGCTATTATTGAACTACACTACAGGCAGGAATTGTAATATAAGCTTTACCACAGGTCAGTTTTGAATCTTGTTTTTTAGATTTGAACCTGGAGCTCAGGGAGATTAACTTTAGCAAAATCACAAAATAGCCAGTAGTAGAATAAAGATGTGAACGTACATTGCTCTAGATTTATGGCCTTCAATGCTTTTCAAATTTATGATGCTCTGTTGTGCTGGGGACATTTTAGGTATCAGTGGGAGGATACTTCATGACTCCAAGAAATCATCTCAGATGAGTCAATACTTTTTTCCCCTCATTTAGTAAATTCATCAGTCATTTATCCATTTGTTCATTTTTTTTTTGTCAAATGCATATCAAATATTTACCATAAACTAGGAACCAAAGTAGATATTGGAGATGTTCTCAAGAAGCTCAAAGTCCTAGAAAGGATTCAAAAGAGCACACAAATATTTTACTAATCTATTGTGCAACTTACAAGTCTGATTATGATAGAGTTGATATCAGACTCTCCCTCACATCATAAGCAATTATAGAATTTGTCAAGGTCACAAATTGATGGTTTAAGACATTAGGCAATGGTTGGATTGGGGCATTGAACTCTGAGAGAAAAGAAGCTCATTAGATAAGTTCCATATTCAACCCAGATTTCTGCCTTGGGACATTTCCCAAATGTGTAGAAAATTGTCCCCCAAAGAGCTGAAGTTTCACTGCATGGAAGAAATAGAGTTCAGGGCTGATAAAGTAGCTGCAATTTGCAAGGCAAGGTGCCTCAGAGAAGAAATATAAATATTTTCTTGGAGCTACCCTTTTTGTTCTCAGCTAAATCCCAGGTAACCTGTGGACAGGATGATATTGCACAGGGTCTAGCAGAAAATACATAACGGGTTTAGAGCTGAACAAAGGTTTCAGATGTTTCAGAGACTTGGGAAGAGGTTGGATTTTTGAACTAGCTAGAGTGAAAATAACTAGATGAATAATACAAACATTCAGTTGCGATCCTAGAAAGGCACTATCATCCAAGAAATAAGGTCCACATCATAATACTAAATAAAGACTGACTTAGTAGAAAGGAAAAAACTAATACTCTCCCTAACAGCCAAAAACAAGTCCTTGATGAATCAAAATTATCTAATAATTTGATTGCCTTAAGAAAAGACATGCACACATGAACAGACAGAGCATGAATATATGTGTGTGTGTGTATACAGTATGTATACATATATACACACAGATGTATATGTGCAATATGTAAATATACACATAAAGTGTGGAAAGAATATCTTTAAGGTATCACACACAGAATTTGATAGATAACTTTAAAAGTAGACATGGATAGGAATGGCGAGATATGACCCATAATATAGAAAAGAAGTCAATAGTTGCACATGGGTGAACCACTGGAATTAGCATACATGGATTTAAAAATGTTGAATAATATAGAGAAAAATATAACTAAGAAATTGTAAACTTAATCAAATAGGAATTCTAAAATTTAAAAAAAAATTTGAAATAAATTTATTGGATATATTTAAAAGAAGATTGTACACAGCAAAAATTGAGATAAGTGAAAGCAAAGATGAATTAAGAAATGATTCAAAGAGAGATAGAAAAAAGAACGTCATAATAGAACTTAGGGAAATAGAAAACATTTTACCATACATGTAATTGTAGTCACAAAAGCAAAAGAGAAAAGGTGGAAGAGAAACTATATCAGGAGATGATGATTAAGAATATTCTGCACTTGATGAAAAACACTAACTCATAGATTCAGAAATCTTAGAACACTATAAACAGAATAAATAAAAACAAAATACATCATAGTAAAACTGAAAATCAAAGTATTAGAAAGATAAAGACATTAAATAATGGATGTAGTTCTGCCAGGCAGAAAGTTAGCCCAAAACACTTAAGACTCTGTATAGTGTCTTGAATTGTTCCCATTATGAGTAGACACTACCTCCATCAGGCCATGGTTTATGTATTCTTTTAGATCTCCCACTGCATTCTATATGGATAATGAGTTGACACTTTTAATGTCCAAAAAACAAAAGACAAAATGCCTTACTGATTAAGTCCTGTATCAGGCACTAGAGAACTGTTTGGATGCTGGAGAGATAAAGATGAGAAAAATACAGTCCCTACTCTGTTTATATACACAACCTCAAATTTATCTCTGATAATAAATGTATGAAATGTAAGTAAGTAGTCACATGTTAACATTTCTGTACCGTGGATCCTTTACTGGGATCCTCTCTGAAGACATTGAGACGTACGCAACTCAACATCTCTGAAAATGCCTGACTTTCACATGCACTTAATAGTTATTTTTAGAAAATTTCTCTTGCTGGAAGGATAAGGTATAAATATGTTAAACAGTTAACATTACAAGTGATACATATTACATTAATAGAGAAATACAAAAGGGATCACAAGGTAATTTATGTACAACAGATATTTATTAAATTGAATTAATCTTTTGAGGGCAATAAAAAATGCCTACTTTTGGCACAGCTATTTCAAATTTATGGGAAAATTAGAAAATACAAGCTCAAAAAATTTTCTATATTATTTTGGAAAGAAAATGCAAAAATATGGGAAAATTAAGTGTATGGATATTGTGTAAATGATGGGGATACAGGTTGCTTTTTCAGCCAAGTATTTACCATTGGATAAGTTACTCTTTGGTGATTTGGTATTACTTGATAAATAAGTACCTCAAATTAAGGTGAATGGGGTCAAATGGTAGTTGGTGACAGACTCATAATTTCAGAACTCAGTAACTGGCCTGCAATAAGCACCTCTTTTGAATTTATAGCCTCAATTTTTGACAAGTTGAAAAGTTTTGAAAATATTCTGCTCTCAGCATTAACGACCACAACATTTCACTGGGAACTCGGGGAGCTATCTAATTACTTAAAATTGATGGTTTTTACCTTCAGTTTACTATCTTGGTGCTGTCATTGGTTTTACACATTTCATTAGCTCTTTTGTCAACTATTTATTTTAAACAGAAATCAAACAACCAAACCAAAAAAAAATATCTGTTTTAAATTTTGCTGACTACTAAGGGACAAGGCCAGTAATTTAGTATGTTTTGCTCTATTGCCCATGTAAAATATCTTAGTAACCTTGGCTGGTCAATCATCTGTTTGTGTTTCTGCTGCCTTTTAGATTTGCTTCATCTAATTTTTCTACCTTTTTCTCTTGAAGAGTATGGTCCTGCAGTCCTATCTTGATTTATTGAACTGAAAAGATATTAACCCTTTACATTCTCTCCAAAGAATTCTAACATTTGTGCTTTCGATGCTCATATCTAATTAGGTAAAACCACTCTAAGGAGATGAGAATTCTTCCACCTATGTTCTCCGTGTGTCCTTTCCAAGGGTATTAGAGTCAGAAGCTAGGAAGTAGCGAAGGAAGATAAAGAGACACTTTCACTGGTACATTTTTGTGTTCCCTGCAGTTGCTATGAGAAAAAAAAAAAAAAAAAAACTTAGGTGGAAATAGGGTGGAGAAATCCAGGTTTGAGATCTAGAGCTTATGAAATTTGGACACTCCTATTTAAAACAAGATCATAAAATTACAACTACAAATTTAGGAGCAGAAGTTTTAGTTTCATGAGTCCCCAGTCATATTATTTCATCCACTACAGTTATACAAATTGACAAAACCTCAGGACCTTTTGAGTAAAACTGACAGCAGGTAGACTTCAAGAGAGAAGAAAGTTCAGGCATTTGGGAAGGAAGTGGTGAAGGAGGACATCATGTAGGAGGTGAGATGTTTCAGTTCACTCAGGTTACCTGGACCTAGACTACCTCTCTCCCTCTTTTAGGTCACTTCCTCTAGGGCCTATTGGGTCTTAAACTTGGCAATTCAATTTAAGCATTTGTGTTATCCACTGTCAATTTACGTTCAACTCAAACATTTTCAAAAGTTACAAACAGGCTTCTGATTCTGCTTCCATGTGTCTTTACCTCTCTCCTAGTTTGTATGAGAAATTTCACTAACTGAACCCTTAACACAATAATAGTTACAGTCCTGTTTGTTTTCCAGGCCTGTATGTTTTTCCAGTATTTATACATCTTTCCTCTGTTGGAACTGTCTCCTATATGCCTCAGGAACAGTCTCTTTTCACTCAAAATGAGTCATATCATTTATTCATTACAGTGACACAAAACCATTGGATTCTCTCTTTTGTTTATTCCGTTTACTCTTGACTTCGAATGATGCAGCTGCTGAATGATTGAAGAATTCTACCCATGTAATACCAGGAAATCTCTTCACTCTTGTAATCCAAAAGTAAAGTTGAATTTAAACATTGCAGTTAGAAATTTGTTCTATAAAGGGAAATGTAATCTGAGGACCTCTTAATTTGCTATGGTTGTTATTCTTAAGTATTAATGTAAGCAATATCTAATGGTGCTCAAGCTGCAGAGAAAAAAATATAAACAAAGGTGTACATTGCTGCTTAGTGAGTTTACTTTTCGAAAAGATGTGTGCGTTTGCATTTCCTAAAATAGATTGTGTGTGTGTGTGTGTGTGTGTGTGTGTGTGTGTGTGTGCGCGCGCGCACACACACTTCTATGTATATACACATAAAATCTCATGCTGAGAAGCCAGGGAAAGCCCAAGGAGAAAAATAGGAAGAATGACCTGAAAAGAGTAATTATTAGATTATTAGGGGGTGTATTTTGTGCACGTAGGGGCTGTTTCTAAACAGAGGTTATTACAAAATTCAGAATCCATTAGAAGTCATTTGTGAGACTCTTAGCACATGTTTGTTGATTAAAAAAATGCAATAAATCTGCTTTCACTTAGATTTTTTTAAATTTATATAGAGCAGGTAGATGGTGACAGTTCTAATAGTTCAGAAAAACTATCTACAGGTCTCTGAATGTGAGTAGTTTCCATTTGATCATTTTCAGAGTCTAATACAGTGTTATGATGAGTCTGTTTTCAACAACATACACAGTCCTTTAGCAAAAGTGTGTAACATAGCTACTATGTGCCAACTGCCGGTCTAGGTACCAGAGAGAGAATGGTAAACGAAAGATAGAAAGGTTTCTGTTCTCTCGGAGTTTACAGTCTATTTGAAATGACATATTTACTTGTGTGAATGTGTCGAATTATAACTGCTAAAGAGTAAGGACTATGGCAGTCTTATGAAGCAAGTAATACTGATGATGTCCCTTCTCTTTTGGAATCCATCTCCCAAAGGACCCCCAAAATTGCATGTAGTGCTTTTAAACTTAATTACCTAGAATTTCTGCTGTTGATTACCTTGACACAGGAGGAGGGAAGATCTTTTGACTCTGGAGATTCTAGGTGAACGTTCTGTGGGCTGCCTGTCTACCCTCTTGAACTCACAGAAATGCATTTCTCTAGGGATCCAGGGTTCGAAAACTGAAAGCCATGGAGGGAGGCAGAAGGGAGAGAAAGGAAGTATGGGAGTCTCCAGAAAAGCCACAGTATTTTGCAATACGGAGCAAAGTCAAACCACTTTCTTGGTTCACTTGCCCCAGCAGCCCTCCCACTAGGCTTTTGTTCAAACCTTGGTTATGTGGATAACATGGACAACAATAGATATTTTTAATGAATTAAACATCAATTTGACATCAAATACCTGAGAATTGACCACATCAATGGAGATTACTGAAATTAATATTTCAAGGCACATTTCAGCTCAAGAAGAGCCCAGAAAAAAGGAGGGAATTTGCTATTGACCTCGATTATTACTTTCTCCTCAGATTAGTTCTTATTCATAATCACTGTTCGTTTTTCCTCTTGTGTATTCCTCTTGTTTGGTTGTTTTAACGATATTCTGCTGCTGCCTACTCTTAAATGTCCCTCCCAGTTGACACACTCCCACCTCTTAATTTCTTTTTCTCATTTAAAAAAAATTAATTCTTTTAGCAAAGTTGAGAAAAAATTATGAAAAGAAATTTAACACAGAAATATTGTAACAATGAAGACTTTCTAACATTTAGCTCCCTTATGTGGATGACTTCCGAGAAGGAATTGTTAGAGGCCAATCACCTGAAATTTTAAAATTCAACTGGACATAGTCTTCCACAATAAGCTACCAGGAATTCCCCAAGTTCACCTAAACAGGAAGGAAGAGAATGATCATTTTTTAAAAAGTCAAAACTTTTTTTCCTCTCTTCCTCTCCAATTTTTCTCTATGCTGATTTTTTAAAACTGCTGCTGAAGTCAGCTATATCTATAGTCAGCAAGATCAGCTGCTTTCCCACGGCAAAATATATCAGGAAAAAGAACAAAAGAAGAGAAGGGGATACTAGGGAAGCCCTTAAAGGAAACAACAAAAAATTAGTGCGGTCCCATGGGTGAAAGCATAATTCAGTGTGATAAAACCTGTGATATTATTTCTTGGTCTGTCCCTCATTCTGTGAACAAAAGGAAAATTGTCTGAAAATAGGACAGTAGTTTTTGCTAACATTTCATGGTAAAATTACCCATTCTTCAAATACTAAAGTATCTGAGTATCATTTGTGTTGACCAAAAAGCAAAGCTTCCATCTCTGTAAGAACTTTTTCTTCTCATTATAAGTTCAAGGAAATTTTTCTAAGATTTCTTTGCTTGTTTGCTTGTGTGTTTGTGTCTAGACAAGTCTTGTAAAGTGTTATAAAATATTTGCTTAACCTAAGAAAATGTGTAAGACAAGCATTTCTACATTGAGGTAGGTCTGTAAGGTTCAAGGAAAGGTACTAAGACCTCTTTTGCTGACATCAGAAAGATGCACCTCTCTAAAATTTTAACAATACCTGTTCTTTTATAAACCAAACATACTATCATATATAGTTTATGCAGCACATTCACAAATATCTTCATTAATATCTTCAATTTTACCTGCAGTTTACTGAGGAAACTGTAGCTCAGAATAGAGAAGTAAATTGGCTCCTTTTTACAAAGCTGTTAAGTGGCAGGCTGTAATTCAGAACTTGAATCATTGATTTCAGAGCCCCATACTCTCTATTCTATTACCCTGCTCTTACTAAGTTTTTTTTTTAGTCCTTAGCCTATAGTAACATACGGATGAAACATTTGATATAGTAAATTATACCCTGCCTGCCTCTATATGTGCCAGGCCAAATGACAACAAGAGAGAACACACATTGCTATTGTCTACTTTTACACAATTTTTCATTTACAGGGAAATCATCATGGGAATTTAACTTTATGATCTTTGTTAAAGGAATTAACCTTTCACTTAACTAATCAAGGATCTTATTCTGCTTACTCACTTTGCAGGACTCCTTTGACCCCAGCTTTTATCAGCTTTATCTACCCCTTCTGTCTTGAACCAGGGCACCCAAGGAGACGCATGTGCTCTGAGAAAGCAGAACATGGGAATAAAAACAACTAATTCTTTATCACGTATAAAAGGAAGGACAAATGGGATGATATCAAAGCAATAAGGTCAATGAAGAATATCAGATATGTTAGTGACCGAGAAATTAATGCTCTGAGTTATGTGAATAACAGCCCAGGAGAAAACATGTGCTTCTGAAAAGACCTTAAGTCCCTTTCAGGAGATTTCAAGGCCGAGGTTCTCCCTTCACTCTGCATGTTGCTCTGACAGACCAGATTCTCTCTTTGCCAACTCCAGAGTCTTCATTTGTCAATAGGATCTGTGTTTCTGGTTTACTTTGCGATATCTCTTCAGCGACATTCTGGTGTCTGTCCTATCAGGTTCACATCCTGAGTTTCCAAGACCCTCTTTGCAAAGTTCTACGTAGATGAAAAAAAATCCCCTAAAACTGCTTTTATTTTTTCCATTGTTTTTAAAATGTTCATTCAGATCTCATGACTTTCTGAGCAAAGAGCTGCCATTCTATGAAAATAGAAACCTATAGACACAGATTCCAGATCAGATTAGAGGGTAGGAAAGAGCAAGCCAGCAGGAAACACCTCTGTATTCCTCAGAATGAGCAAAGATGAGTGAGATTAGTGCAGAGTTCGTCAGTTCTGCTGAGCTGCCTGTCAGGGCTGGTTAAGATGCCAGTTACATATGAGTTAAAATAAGTCTGAAACCTCTTGCCAAAAGTCAAAAATATTCTTGCTATCCATGGTATTTGCCTCTGTGACAGTCCCTCCTTCCTGAAAAAATGCAGGCAAGACTGTGGGTGTTATTTTTAAGGCTTAACTTTTTTTCTTGGTGTTTTATTTTGTTCTGACAGACTTTTGCTTGGAAATGAGACCAACCCGTAGACGTGGGCTTAGTGTCCCAATGTATACAGTCATGAAGCTGAAAATACATTTTACTTCAGAAAAAATATGCCAGTTGACCTTAAAAATATATTCCAATTTAAGAGAACATAAGGACAATGTGATGTATGAATCTACTTAAATTAATACTTTTAATACTTTTCAAATATTACAAGGGATTTATCCAAGATTAACTTCATATAGTCCATTCCTGTGACCTTTACACTAGTGTTAACGTACAGCTTTTCTGCATGCCATGAAGCCTGTGCCCATTGTTATTAGTTTTGCATTAACAATCATGATTCCTCTATATATGTCCATGTAATTGATATTTCCTTTAGTACTGGACTTGATTCTGGAAACTCAGCCTACACAAAGTCCTTTTATGTTTCTTATAGAGGACGGATGGCATCTAGTTATATAAGCTTTTATCAGAAAATATTTTTATTTTGTCTTTATGAATAAAGAACAGTTGCACTGAATATGTGACTAGTTTCTGGGTGTGTGTTTTTTTTTAATGTTTGCTTATTGTCTTTTGAAATAGTCCATTGTCTTTTAATATTTATAGTTTCTGATTAAAAGCTAGTCATAGTCTTATTGCTTATCATATGAAATTATGTCTTTATGTCTGCTTTTATGACTTTTTATTTTTCTATGGATTACAAGAGTTTGAAGTAGGTATGGTTTCCTTTGTGTTTATCTAACATGGGTTTGTTGAGTTTATTTAATATGTGAATTAATGTCATAGTTTTTGTAAGTTTTCAGCTATAATTTCATTTAATAAATATTACTTCTTCATCCTTTTACTAGCTTATTTTTCAGAAATACAATTCAACATATTTTTCGATCTTTGTCCCACATGTTTATCACATTGTTTCATTTTCACAATTACTTGTGTGTTTTTTATATTTTTACCAATCTGTCTTGAAGTTCATTAATCATGCTATTCTGTTCTTATACCGACTCAAAGAGTTATTAATTCTAGACATTTTATTTTAAATTTTAGGATGGTCATTCTATTTCCTTTTTGGATTTTATCACTCTGATGAAGTTTTCAATTTTGAAAATTTTTAAAAATGTTCCTCTATTTTTGTCAGAGTATTATGTAATAATAAAGTTTTGTGAATTTTAGTAATATTGTTTGCTAAATCTAGTATCTCTATAATCTGAGGCTGTTCCAATTTTTTTCATGGTGATTGAACATATTCTTTTGCCTCCTGACTCTTCAGATATTTTTAATTTTATACATAAACTTCTGTATAAAAAGAAAATACTGATACTATTTTCTACTGAATTAAGTTTCAACTTTATAAGAAAATCTGAAGAGAAGCTGATGATTTCAGTCCAATCACTATTTGTGTAGGGTAATGGATGGATTACAGCTTTCAGTAGATAGAATATATCTCTGATTTCTGATGTCTCAAATATAAAACCTCATATGTTTGCTACTGTCCTCTCACAAGTTGTTGCCATCTAAGCACTGCAAGACCGTAGAAGATCTCACTTCGTATTTCATATCAGCTACCCAGACTACTAAGCCACCCTGTAACTCACTTATGGTCCTATCGCAAAAATCCTTCAGTGCTTCGCGATCACCATTGTTTTAATCGATGTTGACATCTGCGACAGATATCACAAACTCCAGTATTTTCTCTTTTTTCCTAGTACAGATTTTCTCCCTTTGATACACTTAATCCTAAGTCCTTGCTTAGACTCTGAAAATGTACTTGGAAAAGAAAGTAGCCAGAGTTTTTAGCTCACCTACAAAGGGCTCTCTCTTTACTGAGGTTTTCGTTCATCTGGTTCTCTTTGTATTCACAGCTTTCTGATGTCTTTTAAACTCTGAAATGTTATTTACTTTTTCTATTCTCTGTGGTGAGATTGATGACCTGCCATTACCTGACTTTTCTATCTGGAAGTGGTACATGGAAAATACTTAGACTGCCATGCTCAAGGAAGTGATCAGAGATGATTCTCTGTAGTGACCATTTCTCATAAATGCATTGCCATTTAGATTAACTCCGGCATGAAAATGTGAAAAAGATACACTAGGAGATTGTAACCTACCTAATAAGGATTTTGAAGGGATTAATGAGCTATTCATGGTAGCACTTTAAAACTTCTAGAAGTAAGGACATATTACACACACACACATATTATACACGCATTAGCACATTAAGCATCACTGTATGATATTGAATCAGCATAGCACAGCATGGTGTGTGTGTGCATTCAGGTGCATGAACTTATGTGCAATTTTAGCTGGCCTGTACCTTCTCACATGACTTTAGTCTCTCCTGGTCCATGACTACTCTGTGACTGTTCGTCAGTAGAGACCGTGGAGCTGTCCTTTCTAGTAGAACTCTACAGTGATGGGAATGTACCTCTGCTCAGTAGCTTCTGGCCATGTGTAGCTGTTTATCATTTGAAATGTGGCCAGTGCAACAGAGAAACTGCATTTTTAGTTTTAATTTAAATTTAATATATGTAGTCAGTGGCTGGCATATTGAATACTGCAATTAAATATTCCCTATTGATCAATTTTATTTGATAGCCATTACAAAATTTAGGTGGCCTTTGTGAAATATGATGCACAACACTCTTTTCCTTAGGGAAAAGTGAAAAAGGCCAGCTCTGCCATGAGTGAGGCTATCCTTAAATTTGGTGTCTTCTTCTCTGGCCACTTATATACTTCCATCCCTACTGTGGTGGCTGGGAGATGATTCTAGGTGGTCAATAATATATTTTGATGTATTATTTTAATGTCATTAGTTAAGTTTATTTTAATGTATACTCTTGAGTTAATATTTGCACAGCATCTCTTTTTCTGTTTCTTTTGTCTTTTGTGATGCTACCTATTACCAGTGATCCGGTGTGGGAAATAGCATGGAGAAAGACTTTTAAAAGTGTTTTTGTAGACTTTGAAAAATGTATTCTAACATGAAAGTAACTGTGACTCACTTGTTCTTCCACAGATTAAAATCATTCTGTCACTCCAGCTGTCAAAGTGGAAATATAATTCACATATTTCCTATCTGGTTGCCTAAAAAACAAAATTACGTACATTTGATGGGGTCAAGGCTAAAAGAATGAGATGGAGGCCTTGCATGGTGTCTGGACTAACAGAAACATGTGGGCACGGATTCGTGATTCGGGCTTTTTTTCTCAATTCCCATGACAAACTAGCTCAGTTTTTGTTTGTTTGGTTGCTTGTTTTCATAGGTCCTACAATTTGTGTGTGTGTCCTTGATTTGATTTAAGCATGTAGTTATGGAGCTATAGAGAAATACATCATCGTACTTTCTTTTGAGCTCTCCGTCTGATTGGAGAAATAAGTTGACTGGTTCTTTGTACAGTAGGACAGTCAGAATTGTTGAATTAACTTCAATTATATTTATTGGGCCAATCTTAGATGGTCTGTTTCTAGATGAGGTAGACATTGTCAATTCAATTGCTCAGATAAGAAAGTGAACTGGGCCTGCTATAAATCCCAAACATCTTGTGTTTCTGTTCCCACAAATGACTGTGTGGCATAAATGTTTATTCCCAGTGGGGAATTGTCTCATGTTAAGTAACTGGCTTCAAGGAGCCATTTTAAAGGCTTGTGCTTCAGTCTGTCAGTTATCAGTCTGCTCTTTTTGTTCCTGTAGCTATCTTGTACTCTTGTGAAGTGGGAGATTCATTTATTCAAGTTTGATTAAAATAAATGAAAGAACAAGAATGAATGTTTCTCTTTAATTGCTTTATTACTCTAATATGTTGCCTTTTTCACAGTCATCTTCCATGACAGGATCATGAAGAATCTAAGGTTGCAAATGAGTCTTATTATTGAAAGCCAGTGAGAGAAAGAAAGAACAGGTCTATAAGTAAGGAGGGAAAACAGCACGTGTGACCCACTGTGGGAGCTTTGACAGATGGCCCAGAGCTATGACTTTTAATGTTAAGTTAGCACTGTGGCTAATGAGAGCCTAATTAAGAACTGAATTTAACTAATTGTGTGGAAACTACCACTTAGTCATTGAGTGGATGGGTGGTCTTCTATTAACAGTAACGGCTTCAACAAAAATAATTGGGTCATTTAGGAAATTGTATGAACTTTTGTTTATATACAAATTATAGCCAAATACCTTCTCTGTGGCAGAAGCTTGGGTGCAGGTGTCATAAGTGATGGCGTGACATGCAGTGTCCCTGGGGTCTCTGCCTTGGAAATTTCTTCCCTCTGCAAAACCGGGAATTGGGTTCTAGCTCTAGTCCACTCTGTCCAAAACACAGTTCTCTTTGACTTGAAACTACAAGCACCTACCAGATGGTTTTAGGGTCAGCATCTTCCGAGAAATAATTTACCCATTTAAGCCAAAGAGTGGGTGTCAGAGGTTGGCTGAGTTTATTTCTACCATATTAGGCCACTCAGAGTGCACTTTACACTTAATTTTACTACTTTCTTTAACAGAAGCTTATTTTGACTTAAAACAATTTTTGACTTTTTTTTTTTTTTAAAGACAGCATATCAATCGTGACCTGTGTTTTTGAGGATCCCCACTCTGACGCTACAGGAGCAGAGCATCACCATTATAAAACGAGTTTGTAGGAATCAGTAAAATTATATGAAGGGCAGTAAAGCAGCTCATTAGTGTGGAGTCAGCATTATCCAGTCTATGGGGTCTATAATTATTAAAGGGTAAGACATTTACAGAAATTGTAAAAGCATTCTGTTAAGGTCAAAGCGGTGAAGATTCAAGTTTAAACATCTCCAGCCTTTGTCTTGATACTGAAGCTGACTATTCCATAATTAAAGATGAGGGGAAGGGCTATATGCTATACAGTATCTAGACCAGATTGCAAACCTCCTTTGTTCTTTCAAACCCAGTTTCCTCATGATAGACTCAACTTTCTGAGGTATCTTCGGCCACACCCTTTTAATTAGCATCCACTGCTCTAATTCGGATGTGTTCTAGACAGAACATGAGAAACCTGAACCAGAAGCCAGGAGATCTAGCCCCAGGTGTTGTCTGCTGTTTACCAGCTGATCTTGAATTAGTCACTTATCTTCTATGATAATCTCTCTTCCAGCTGTAAAAAATTAGTATACTACTATCTACTTCCTCAGGAGGTTGCAAGGATGTCATAAGATACGGGAGCAGCTGGCACAGGGTATGCCTGACCCATGTTAGGTACACATTGTTTGTAGACCGAATCGCAAAGTAATTTTTTTTCTCCAAAGAGTACTTTCAGGCAGTGTCTCCAAGTAAGGAGGTCTTATGTTTGCCAATAGGGCAAATCTATGAGTTTCAGCCCATTTTTGAGATGTATGAGTGAACCAGCACTTTAGAAGAGCTTGAACTTTGTGCTGGGTATGGCTTTGATGCTGAGGAAGGAACACTGGACCAGATTCAGGAGAATAAGCATTTGTCCTGATTCTACTCCATGTTATCAGTGTGATTTGGAGCAAATTGGATAATGCTTTTTTGTGTGTTGATTCCTTGTTTGGCAAATAATCAAGGAATCAAACCTCAGTGTGATTTTGTTGTACTCTAGGTGAGACCACTTGAGTAGAATCTTAGGTCTGTTTCATACTATGTACACCTTGGACAAGAACATAAACTAGGCGTGCCTCAGTTTCCTTCTCTGTAAAGAGAGCATAATCATCAAATCTCCCTCTTAGAGTTGCTTTGAGGGAGACATACATCAATATGAATAAAATGCGTAGAATATATGGCACATAGAGTATTCAAAAAATCTTCGTTGGTATTTTTTTTCCTCAAATTATTTTATCCACAGCAAAATCTTCCATATGCTCTAGAGAATCATGGGGTCATATAGGAGATGGCTCTCTACTAAGTCCCTGTTTTAGAAGATTTAGGGAAAATCTGTCTCAGTGTTTTTGTTGTTGTTGTTTCCCCGATCTTCTGTGTGACAGAGCAAAATAATTGAAGATGCTTTGTAAATACTGTATATGCAGAGGGTAAACTGTGAGAAGGAAAAAAAAAAATGGAAGAGCAGGAGGAAGAGTGAAAGTAAAAAAAAAAGGGATGAGGAGGGTAGGAAGAAAAGGAAGAGGAGGAAGAAGCACATCCATCCTTCGATGTGTAACTGTGACCCTGTGGATTTTTTGACAGGAATATTGCACATGAATCTTCAGGGTCCACAAAGCTCTGAGCACAGAAGCCTGTTCTCCAACTAGAACCAAAGGTAGGTGGTTTCTCCTATGCCAGCATCATTTTCCAATTCATGGAATGCAGTCTTTTATAAGTTGCAGGGGAAGCAGGCTCTCTGCCTGCTCGGGTCAGCCCCAAGCCTGTCTCAGACACTGCCAGGCCAAGGAGAGGTTCTGCATGGAGTGACTGAACTGAGAACATCTGCCAGGGATGTGGCCTCACTGTGTCTTCTTTCTGAGAAATTGTGCTGTTGAATGAGACATGAGATCATGATCCTGGAGAGATGTGGGGTCTGAGGGACCAGTTGAAGCTGCCACCAGTTCTCTGTGGCAACACTGGGCCTGTGCCACCTCTCTTAGTTTTTGTTGAGTTTTATTGACATTTTGGCTTTGGACATGTAATCTTTGGCTTGAAGACTGACAGACAGAGCATTGGGCTGAAGGTTAAGGTGATGGCTTTCCCTGGTTTTGCTGCTGTTCATGACAGGATAAGTCATTATCTCTGAGCCTCAGTTTCTTCAAATTGATGGGAGTAGTCATGACCATCTTATTGTTTATAATGTTGTTAAGAGTGGCTCTTAAATCACAGCTCTGCTACTCTGGAATCTTAGATCTGGGAGAGTAGAAATTAAAGTAGAGGTCATCTCCACAACACTCTCAGAGAGGGGGATCCCCCTACTTGTTAGCATCTGGACAAGTGAACCTGTGGCTTCTGATGACACCATCCTGTCTGAAGAGCATGCTGCCTCACGAGGTAGCTGATCCTATAGTGGGGGGCTATGATTATTATAAAGGCAGGACACAGGGTTAATTTTAAAAGAAGAAAAATGTTCCTGGAGGTTTAACCCTGAACAGCTCCCAGGAACCAGTAACAAAGATGCCCCAGAGCTCAGGCACTGCTATTTCTAACCTGTTCTTTCTCATTGCCACACGTCAATGTTCATTTTGTTGGTCCTAGACAGAAAATCCCTGCACGCATGTTGTGTATGTTTTCCTGGTCACAGAGGAGCAGCATCTATGAATTATGTAATTAGCTCTGTTAACCACATATCTCATGTGCATTCTCTGGTGAAATGCCCTCTGTTGGTTTCTGTTTACAACTGTTCTCTGTATGTTAATACTGTGTTTCAGTTTCCTTCTCTGTAAAGTCAGCATAATTATCATTATCTATGGTAAACTGGAGTTTTTTTTGTAGTTAATCAGAGTTAAGAACCTTGTAACCTGCTTTTTCTTAACTCTTTATATATTTTCAAAAACCAGAAATTTCCATATTTGAATAACTTTGGTTCTAATACAGAATACAGCAATAGAGGTAGATTCTCCTATGGAGAAAGAGGTTAGAGGAAAGGTATGAGAGGTGGGGTTGTGAATGAAAGGGAAGCATGGTTCTCTGCACCTATCTCATTTTTGAAATTCAGAGAATCCTGTGAATCAATGAGAAGGATTAGGTTGCATGAGGCTACGAATATCTTTTATTTGTTGGGCCACCATCCAGAGAGCTCTTTATCTCCCAGCCATTATGGAGCTCTTAGATTTTGCAACTGGGAGTGGTAAGTGGTCAAGTGCAACAGATTCCTGTGGGCTGCTCCACTAAGATGTATGTAGCAATAATAGGAACGTGTGACTTTGTACAAAAAACCAGATGGGCAGTTGGGTCTCCTGACACTGTACATAAGAGAGCGTTTTCATCTTCCTGTGTTTTGTGAAACACTTAGGAACTGAGAAATAGAGTTCTATGTAGTATGTGAGTTCTCCCACAGATGAGAGGTGGTACTGGTACTCTATGATAGCTACAGTGGCCATCCAGGGGAAGACTAGACCTTTCAAACAAAAACCAGGGGACCAGAAACCGATCCTGGATCTCTGTTATGCTGGTGTGGAAGAGTCCAAAGTGCAAAATGAGGGGGGTCCAGGGATCTAGGGCAGGGCTCGAAGAACCATGAAAGTGTTTGCTCTAGGTGAGCTCAGAGCCATGGATCACAACTGGGAGAGACACTCATGTCACAGGGCAGACAAGCTGAGTCCCAAATTAGATAGATGGAGGCCACATAGACACTAATTCCTAATGACAGAGCAAGGCAGATAGTGAAAATTCCTAGAAAAACTCAAATGTCTGGCAGGAAAAAAGCAGAGCCAAATAAAGAGATACTTCCAGAAAACAGAAATTAATTTTTTGTTTAAATGATTAAGTCACTTGCTGCTTCATCTCTGGAATGTATTTGAATCTCTTAAGGTGGGGATTCATCCTTAGAAGAGGCCTGATTGTGCCTTTTGAGTGGTGATAAGATGCCCCTGAGGAACAAGGAGCAATGAGGACTGGTCCATTGGCTCTCTCCTACAGCATTCCTGGCACGGATTCTCTCAGCTACAGAGTCTTGCAGCTTACCTGGCTCACTGATGGTGGCAGAACAAAGTCACCTTGGTGCTTGTCATTTTGGTGCCAGGATATTTTTCTCAGTGTGTCACCTGCAGTGACTTTTCAATAAAAATGTGATAGTACTAAGGCTGTTCTCTTGTGCAGTGTCAGTGACCCAGCAATTCAGGTCTCTCCTGTCAAGACATAGTCAGGAAGGAACTGCAAAACAGGGCCACCAGAAGGCTCTTGGTGCCTCATTAGAGAGATCAAACCTATCTCCTGACATCACTGACACCTTTTTATTTATATATATGCTCTGGGGAAAGGAAGACACAAGCTAGTATCCTGTTATGTTTTAACTTTCCTCCTCCTTTTCCCTTGTACCTGCCTGTTTGTTGTTATTGTCTTGTTTTCAGACTCTACAGTGAACTCCTAAATCTCCTCAGTATTTCTTGCACCACCTTGATCTTATTATTTTAATTGTTGGAGAATAATCAACAAACACCATTGCTGCACCAAAGGCCTGCACCACATGAAGCTGAAAACTCAAGCAGGGACGTTTCCCTCACCAGAACTAGGGTTCTCTGGCCCAGGATGGCAAAGTAGTCAGTGTCTCCCATGATCACATTCCAGCTGCAAATAAAGTATTCACGATATGTTTATTGTCATGAGACTATATTCATGAGACTATGTTGACTATACTATACAACTCCATTTTATAAACTTATTTAACTATCTTTATTAAAGCTTAAAACATATAATTTGAATTATTTTAAAATGTGAGTAAACCAAAAATTACCTTTGTTCATTCGCCAAAGCTAGACTGGTGATGTCTGTTGCTCTAGCTGGAGGCTCAGAAATGAAAATAAATTAATCTACCAGAAGTTCAAAAATCAGGAAATGTGGGATAAACTAATTTTAAATGGCATGTAAGTTATACTTTGAATTATTATGTTGGATATGTTTTTCTTCCACCTCTACATTTCTAAATTTAAAACATGATTATTAATCTGAAAAAGTACTATAAATACCCTAAAGAATATTCAGAAATTCTGGAAATAACACAAGGAAGATGCTGTATTTATATACTACAGATGAAGTGTATTTATCATCCAGATCAGTAATGAATAATGGAAGTAACATTGGTTAAGCTAATAGTATGAACTTAACCTTATATACATACTTAAACATAATTTTGCCAAATTCTTTTTTTTTTCTTTTTTCCAAGAATCCTTGATTCCCTCTTGCTGTCTAGGTGGAAGGAAGGTTCAGAGCTAGTTCTGTTATATTTGTAACAAGGACAAGAAAGAATGGAAATGATAAATCAGATTTGTAATATATATTTGATTCTCTGGAGAACAATTTTTGGATACCTTTAGTTCACATCTCTTGTATTTCTAAGATGTTCCATAAGAGTAGGTTTAAAGAAAAGGTTTCTCTTTGAATGATCAGACATATAGCAATCTTACCCTTCATCAATTACCCCTCTTCCTCCCAACACGTCAAGAACTCAGCTGTTATCTCACCTACGATACCTTGAAGCTTTCTCTTTCTTAGAAACTAGAAGCTATGAGTTGCAGCCAATTTGTAGTTTAAACAGACCATAACTAAAGTGTAATGGCAACTCCAGTGTTGGTTCACTAGGCCATTAAGACTGTCACTTCTCAATGCACCCTTTAGAGCAAAGTTTAATTCCATTGGCCAACCTCAAGAAACAAAAAATTCCAGGTGTCTTGTACCCGAAGTTTCATGATTGAGTTTGCCTCGGCTTGCCATTTAAGTTCAAGAGAAATAAACTAGACAACAGGGCCCTACAATGATTGAAAATCAGAATAGAATGTAATTTTGCAAGGGCACAGGGGTCAACTGAGTGATAAAAATGCGGGTCAACATAAATGGTCTTTCTCACTGCAGATGTAGCACAATGTCGTATTGATTCCTAGTCTCCTGGATCTGAATGCAGGGCTCTTTCCAACAGTTGGAGATGTTTATTCAGCCCTAAAATCTCAAATCCTGACTTGCAAGCAGGTACTTTCCCTACCTCTAATCCTCCTCCTGGCAGACCATGTACTTCTACTTATCTTTCCAAATCCTTCTCATTGAGTCTATTTCAAGTCTCACTTGCATGTTTAAAATCCTGATCACTCCAGTTGGAACTTCCTCCCCTAAAACTTCTTAGCATTAACTTTCCTTTAGAATCTTAGCCATCTATCCCATTTTATTATCATGTAACTTTTCTAAGTCTATCCCATGACAATAGTAGCCCCTTGGGGACCAAGACAAGAAATATCATTGAGTCTGTCATATAGGAGATACTTAATATCTTAAATTTAATGAACCAAGTTTCTAACATTTTTACAGAATAGTGGTGAAAGTGCAGAACTGTCAATAATTATCAGCTGTGTGATCTTGGGCAAATGGTCTAAACTTCTCTGAACTCCAAATATTTCATATGTAAAATAGAGAGAAGAATAGTACTTAGAGAGTTGTGGTAAGGACTAAGTAAAATTGAATGTCAGCCCTGACCTCCCTGAGAAGAGTAAATTGGGCTAGTTGAGAGGACACTTCAATTTACCTTATGTATCACAAAGGCAAAAGCCTCTGTATCTAGGTTTTCACAGTTTCAGGTGCTGCGTGATAAGATGAAAAATAGCCTCCAGAGGTCCCCAATGTTAAACTAGGCTAGTGTTTAATTTAGTAGCCCACAAATGATCCTGGGTCAGCCAGGAAGAATTTTAATACTGCCATTTTAGTCCTTCCCTGTATTTTTACATTTTATGTTCCTTCAGGGTTTGCAGGCTCCTCAGAATACAGTTTACATTTTCCTCAGATTCTTAGTCTCATAAAATCTTAGAGTTGGGGAAAATGGGTTTATTCCTAGGCCTTGATTATTTTACTGGAAGTTTATAAGGAATCAAGAGTAACGGTGTGGGAGTTGCATAGTTACAATTTGATTTTGAAGAACAGCATCCCTAAGCTTAATCTGACTTGACTAACAAATGACCTTAAAAGATTTTAAGATTTAAAACTCTCAACTCCAAAGGGCCAAGGTGTTTTCTACTTTTTTTCATGTTTGATTGTTCTTTATCTCCTCTCATATCTTTAGTTCACTGCTATGTACTTTTCATCTCATTGTTCTACTGAGACTATTTTTGAGGGTCATCAGTGCCCCCTCAGTAGGTTGACTATACATCCCTTTAATACCTACTGTCTCAGCATAATATTAAGAGGACTTACTTTTGATCTCCAGATATTCTGGCATGAATAATAACTTATAGGGTCACCAATGTCTTAGTCATCAACAATAGAGGTCCTCACTGTCCTGTTTCACTGACCCTTCTGTCATATGTGCCACTGTGCCACAGTGAAGAACATGAGTGCAGAAAATAATTTTTTAATATTTTTATTAAATTACAGTTGACATGTATTAGTTTCAGGTGTACAACATAGTGACTCAACTTTATATACCTAACAAAGCAATCACTGTGGTAAGTCCAGTAACCATCTGTCACCGTATACAGTTATTATGATGTTATTGATGCTATACCCTATGCTGTACATGACATCCCTATGATTTATTTTATAACTGGAAGTTTGTATCTCTTAATTCCCTTTACCTTTTTCTGCCATCCCACTATCCCCCTCCGCTCTGGAAACCATCAGTTTGTTCTCTGTATTTATAAGACTCTTTCTGTTTTGTTTTGTTTGTTTGAAACTTTTTTAGATTCCACATATAAGTGCAATCATATAGTATTTGTCTTTCTCTGCCTAAATTATTTCACTTAGCATAATACCCTTATGGCAAACCATGTTATCACAAATGGCAAGATTTTATTCTTTTTTTTATGGCTGGGATAGTTTGTTGCGTGTAAGTACCACACCTTTATCCATTCATCTGTCAGTGGACACCTAGGTTCTTTTCACTTATTGCTATTGTAAATAATGCTGCAATGAAGATAGGGGTGCATATATCTTTTCAAATTAGTGTTTTTGTTTTCTTTGGATAAAGACCTAGAAGTGAAATTGTTGGTCCTATGGTAGTTCTATTTTCAAGTTTTTGAGAAACCTCTATACGTTTTCTATGGTGACTGCCTCAATTTACAAGCTCACCATCAGTGCACAAGGGTCTGCTTTCCTCCACATCCTCTCCAACACTTGTTATTTATTGTCTTTTCAATAATAATCATTCCTGACAGATGAAAGAGATATCTCATTGAGGTTTTGATTTGCATTTCCCTAATGATTAGTGATGTCAAACATCTTTTCAGATGTCTGTTAGCCATCTATATATCTTTTTTCGAGAAATGTCTATTTAGGTCCTCTGCCCATTTTTTAATCAGATTTTTTTTTGATGTTGAGTTGTATGAGTTCTTTGTATATTTTGAATACTAACCCCTTATCGAATATATTATTTGTGAATATCTTTTCCCATTCAGTAGGTTGCCTTTTTGTTTTGTTAATGGTTTCTTTTGCTGTGTAAAAGCTTTCTAGTTTTTTTTTTTTTTTTTTTGACATTTTTTAGAAAACTTTTTTTTTTGACAACAGAGCAATACAAATATAGATTTAAATTCTAGATCCTTCATTAGTTTGTGACTTTGGAAAAGTTGCTTAACACCTATATATTTTTTTTTCTATAGGAAATGATAGCACCTTCCTTACAGAATAAATGAATTCAATAATAAAGTTTCTAATGTAATTTGCATGAGGCCTAGCACAGTAAGAGAAAACAGTTTGTCATTGTCTTTGCTTCTAGAAAGTTCTTTGCCCTTGGCTCTGATGACTTCTAACAGTCTCCTTTAGTCTCTGTGATATGGCCTTATTTCCTGTTTTGTCACCTGCCATTTTCACTATCTCTGCTTATCTCCCTGTGCTCCATCGTCCTTGGCTGTGACAGTTTACTGTGGTTTGTTTTGTGCAAATGTGCACATGCATGTGGGTGACTGAGGGACATTGCCAAAGCAGCATATCCAAGTACAGATGACCATGCAACCCCAGGAATTGGTGAGAGCTCGGGGATGTGGAGGAGGGAGTGCCCAGCCATGTGCTAAAATGGAAGAAACTGTACAGAGGAAAAAGGGCTCGGAGGCAAGATGCAAAGTCTGGCACAGATGAGAGGAAGGGCTGCCCTAGGCCAATGTCAACCATGCTTGTTTTCTCTCTGCCTGAGAGACAAGTCTCCATACTGGAGATAATCAAGGTATGAATGATCAAAATAGGAATGCCTTCAGCGCATATCTTTTTCTTTGGAGATTAATCTTTCATGGGTAAGAAGAGGAATAGGGACTTTGGGGCCCCGATGAATTTAAGTTCAGATCTTTTTTTTTTTTTTTTTTGCTTATGAATCATAAGACAAGATCTAACCTTCCTAGGCCCCAGTCTCAGTTTTTTTTCATTTGTGCTTAAGAACAGGGACTTTGGGAATAGTTCAACTTGGATTTGTATTCCGGTTTTCCTAACAGGTAGCTTTGTGCACTCAGGAGAGTTGATAAACATTCAGGGTTTCCATTCCTCAACTGTAAATGGGGATAATAATAGTGCTGCCTCATAAGATTATCGTGGGGTTGAATGACATAATGTGAGTAAATGCTTGGCATATTTACAGGATTATCTTGGATTCTATTAATGTTATTGTTGTTTCTTCATGTTCTGAAAATAGTCTCTTCATCTATAAAATGGAAATGGTAGTCACTTCCTAAGTTACGTTGGGTGGATTTATTGAGCTACCATTTGTAAATGCTGGGTGCATAATGGTCATTAAATCACAAATTGAAAGAAGCCTAAGGCAAGAATAAACTAGGATTGATTAAGGTATTGTCACTGGTTACATAATCATTTATATACTTTCTCCTCTTCTTCTTTTCCCTCTCCTTCATTCCAGTTTTAGTGATTATCTCTCCTCCTTCCTCCTATACTCCTAAAATATAAATTCCAAAAGGTTAAAGACTGTGGCTGTCAGTCTTTCTAACACACTGCTCCAGCCCTCAGAATAATTCCTGGTACATGATAGATGTCCAACACCCATCACTGAATTAACACAAAAAAATTAAGAGAAGCTAGAGACAAAGATCACTGGAAATTGTGGGACAGGAAAATGCAGTTAGTGACTGGTAAAAAATTGCAGGTGGATGAATGTTGTAATTTAATTGCAATTATTGAAATGAAGGCTCATCTGTATACTTCTAAGTCATAGTCCAGCTGTCTGACACCAGGTCACTGGTTGATACAGAGGTACCACCTACCTTCGGGGTCTAGGGCTATTAAACTAATTTGCATTGGATGGAAGACGGCTTTGGTAATTACAAGTCATGGTCAATGATGTGAGCTTAAGAGTTGACCTTGGAAAAGGCCATGGGTGTCTAATGCAGGGTTAATTTGCAGGTTAATGTACCAGGTGCTGGAATTCTTTAATGTTTTATACTTTTTTCATTATTACTGCATGGTGCTGAGTTCTGTCCAGGAACCTAACTGGCTATTTGACATTAGTGAGCAAACTCAGAGTTCCCTGTTTTATGGAAGTGTGTTTGGTCTTCTGCTTTCCTACTGAAGTCCTTCACAGAAAACATCTGTGAAAAGAAAAATGTAAGATAATATTAAAATAAAAATCCTTCTTTGGTCTAGAAGACACCCTTAATAGGGTAAACTGAGTTTAATGATTTATTCATTTCTGAGCAAATTAGCTTTAGAAGACTTCTCTTTGTATCCAAGTCTAATCAGTTCCCTGCAGCCTCTGCTGTTCAAAAATCCCTGCCTATGCATTAAAAGCAACAAACAAATGAAGATTAATAAAATCTAGGCAAGAGAAGACATTATGCATACTTTTATAGGAGAACCACAAAGAAATGAAAATTATATCCAGATTTTTGGCCCCTGGGAGTGACTTATCCCTGGAAGTGAGAATTTATTGGAAAAGGCATACGCCATGGACCAAAACATGACTGGTATTATGACTTTCCAGTTCTATTTCTTCCCTACTGTGCAGAGCACTGGCCAGGGCCCCAGTGTTCTTACCCCTGCATTCAAATTTACGTCTAGGGTTATTTTCAGGAAAAGGGAAATAATCTTAGATGCAATATAATTACTGAAAAATAAATTTGCTGAAATTACTGTTTCCAGTCTCTGATAGTGCCTTCCTCTTCTTAACTTTATTTTTTGTGCCATGGGTTCCCAAACCCCAGGCCATGGACCAGTACTGGCCTGTAGCCTGTTAGGAACTGGGCCACACAGCAAGAGGTGAGTGATGGGTGAGGGAGTGAAGTTTCATGTGTGTTTGCAGCTGCTCCCCAGTGCTAGCATCACCTCAGGTCATCAGGCATTCGATTCTCATAAAAACACCGGTCCCTGGTGCCAAAAGAGGTTGGGGACCACTGATTTATATGATAGGTAGCAGTAAGACACTACTCTAGGGACAAAGAAGATGGGATGGACATAATGTGGTTTCTGCCTTCGTGGAGCCGACTCAGGATACTAGTTCTGGACATCCCTGCTCCCATCATTTATCCCCTGTTTTATTCTCTCTTCCCTTCTACTTTGTCCTCTGGTTGTTTTGGATTTCTCCTTCCTCTCTATGCCATCCCAAGTGAATGGGGCCCTATAACTAAAATATCTGTGTCTGTGGAAAAATATTATCCTGTATGTACTTGTGCAATTGTGTGAAAACGTTGAATTCCTGAAAAGGAGTCAAATGGCATTTTCCCAGAACAACCAGAAATGTAGTCATTTAGGACAGATAGGAGGAAGGCTTGAAAGAAAACTACAGGAAATAAAAATCATAATTTAGTTATGGTAACTTCTCAATGCATATTTGCTGAAATGAAGATGGTTGAGAAAGCAAGAGAGGATTCATGTCTCAGGATGCACAACCTTGTACCTTGCCACTATATTCTCTTTTGAACCAAAAATCCAGCCTTTTCCCTTTCACACTTACAGAAACTTCCCTCTTTATTGAGAATCTAGAAATTCACACTCTAAGGAAAGCTGTTGAGGGCTCATTGCATACCAGCTTCTGCGCTAAATATTTTTTAACGTGCATTTTGCTGTTTAAATCATGGCAACTCCAAGATGTAGGTATGCTTGTCCTACTTTTTTATAGATGGTAAATTATGAATCAGAGAAAAAGTAATTTTCCAAGATTTTACTAATATAAAAGGGCTAGGGTTTGAATTCTAGTATGTTAGGCTCAGACCTGCCCTTCCCCATGCTTTAGTGCCTAATTTTTATGCTCATGTTCTGGGGGATGTTGCCTGTCAGTGTTTTCTCTTTTCTAAGATAGTTAGGGTGCTTGTACATGGTGTGTGTATGTATGTGATTGTGATTGTGTGCTCATGTACATACTTTCATGTGTGTCTTGAAAGCAAAGAGATATGATGGTCTCATTTTAGGGAATGTAACTTTTGGCCTAAAAAGGAAACTTCCCTGGACTGGTTTGAATGTCTCGCAAATAGATCAACACCCATTCTTCAGACTTCTCAGGGGATTCATAGTCTCTCGTGTCATTTTTTTAAATAGGAACCTAGCTCGCAGTTTCTGAGCATCATCTTGTAGGCAGGCAGGAGCAGCAGCTATTATTAATGAATTCTTCCTCATTCCCACACTTTCGAAGGTGAGGGATAGGCAGGCATTACAGGGAGCATAGTTACAATCCAAGACGGAGCCATATGAAATTGACACCTTCTGAGTCAACAGTACTGCTCCCTTGTATGTCTTGACCCCCATCTCAGTTATGTTACTCTTGGCAGCATCTCAATGAGACTCTCCTGGTTGTGGTTTATCTTATCAATTCACATGAAGACCCACATAAGAAGGTACTGGTTTCATTCCTAAAATTTTACTGGAAATTTAAAAATAGAATTTAATGATTTTTTTTTTAATCTGGCAAGTATAAATCCCAAGGCAGGGAATAGCAGGTCAAAGAAAATAAGATATTTATAGAATATGGATTTGGGATCAGAGGAAGCTAGTGTGGATCCTGGCACTAACATTTACTGAACCTGGAAAAGGTTTAAATTACACAATCTTTCTGAGCCTCAGTTTTTTCATCTGTAGCATGTTGATAATAATACTTAACTCATAATGTTTTAGGAAAGAATATGAGATAAGTGCTTACATGTTCAGCATAGTTCTAGCACCTAGACAGTGCTCATTTGTGATAATTAACAACAATCTCCATATGTATCTGCTCTTTCATAGTTTACCAGGCACATAGACATCATGTCATTTTATTTTCACCATAAAGAAACATGTGCAGCTCTGTTTCCTTACATAAACACATTCAGAAGAGCTGATTTATTTAGCTCATTACTGCTTTTTCCAGAAGAGTATCCCTTAGCCCAGTGAGACTCAGGGATGAGTCTGAACATTATATTTGAGGCAGGCTCACTGACCTTGCAAGATAAAACATTTTAGGGAAAAGTGACCCTTCCTGAGCCCTAAGCTGAGTCTTGACTCTTAATCAAGGACTGTCTGGATTTGCTAGCTTTATTAGGGCATTAAGTCTCCTTACTTTTCTGATGCGTTAAAAATACAGTCATCTTGAATTTGTCAATAAGAGAATCTGAAGAGTTAGGTGCTAACTTCAGGACTATGGTTTTTTGTTTTTTGTGTTTGTTTTTGTTTTTGTTTGTCTTAATAACAGGAAATGAGTTAGGCAACTCATTGTGTGATTTCAAGGCATTTTTCCCCTGAGTTTTTACCTAGAAAATATTTATGAGGGGCTTTCTCTCTGCCAGAAACTGAGTTTTAAGCCAGAAGTATCACTTTTCCTTTCTGAAGAGAGAAGACATAACATAAATACAGACTAAAGAGTAGACAAGGACCAAAAACATATATTTCAAATAAATGAAAGGTTTCAAAGATAGAGAATGATTGAAATTCAAAGAAAAGGAGATATTATCCATCACATTCCTAGAATTTTGCCTGGAAATTTATTTTTAACAGCAATCACATTTTCTGCTTAATCTGGGTACTATGAGTTACTGGTACTTTGTAGGAAGGAGATGAAGAAAGGAAAATAGAATGAGAGCCTTGATCTTATAATGGCGATTAAGGGATGAGAAACATAGAAATGGAAAACAGGGTCAACTATAACAATCTCTTATGGTAGTTATCATGTCAGGTGAGGCTGTTGTCTTATCTGAAGCTCAACTTGGAAAATATCTGCTTCCAAGCTTTCATGATTGTTGATAGTATTTAATCCTTGCAGGCTGTGAGATCGAAGGCCTCATTTTCTTTCAGACTGTTGGCCAGATCTCAACCCCTCGTCACAAAGGCTTCTCAGCATGACTGCTTGTTTCCTCAAAGCCAGCTTTTATGATAGGTGGTATAATCTTTTGTATTCTAATTCTAGTATATACAGTATGTAATCCTGTCACGTTTGCCATATTCTATTGATTAATCAAGTAACAGGGCTTTCCTATAGTCTAGGGAATAGAATTATTCACAAGGGTGGATACTAGGAGGCAATGATCTTGGAAGTCACCCTAAAATCTGTCTATTATAGCTATTCAATTATTAATCTTTGGAATATTATCTTGGTTTAACAAAAACACATTGAATTATTTCTGTGTTTTGGGATCTTTTCTCAACAAAGTTTAGTCTACAGAGATGAACAAAACCCCAATAAACTTTGGAGAAGCTTACAATCTCAGTCCAGTAAAAAAGATAAGCTGTAAACAAGTAACTCTAGAGTGAAACATAAGAATCAACAAAAGGCAATGGTTATTGGAACTGGGGATGAATTTCTTCCAGAAGGTAGAAGTTTTTTTAATCAGGCTTATAGGATGAATGGGATTTTGGATGATGAAAATAGAGAGCATAACATGTGAAAATGGACCAAAGAGATTTCAACGTAGCCCTGAGAAGTTAGGTTTCATCCCAGATACTGTCATTTAAAAAATTGGAGGACCTTTTCTTTTCTGAAGGTTAATTAATAAACATATTGATGGCTAAGACAGCTGTTACAAAGATAAAATGAGGTGATGACAGAGAGTTCAAGCAGAATTAAGTTTTTTAAAGAATTGCCTTCTAGGCCAGTGTCTTGTGAGACAGCTAAATTATGTTGCAGTGACAGTTTAAAATCTCTTTTGAAATTTGTGCAGAAGTTTCTTAAATCCATATTTTAGAGTGTATATATATATATATATATATATATATATATATATAATTTTCAGACACAGAAATTAGCATCTCTAGAGAGTGAATACAGAAGAAAATGATTCCCACACTATAGATTTAAATTGTTGCCGACCCTACCTTAGTCTAAAAGTAGTGGCTTTGCCATCCTCAGCAAGGAATGAAGTTGGGCTTTTCCTTAGTGATGCATCTTCTATTATTTGGTGCCTTTCAGGAAATAACAGTTTGTGTTAAGAAGCTGTTATTTGTCAGAAAAAAAATTCAAGAGATGCTGTTTTCCTGCATTTTATTCCATGATTATTTCTCCATAAGTACAAAATGTCAGCCATCATCATTGTAGCACTTTTAACAACCTTTATTTTACTTCTTATTTTTAAACAATTTCAAAGTTATAGAAAAATTGTAAGACTAGCACAATGAAATTTCCTGTAACTTCCACCTAGATTCTGAAACTCTTGACATTTATTACCTTTTCTTTTAAAATTCCTTAAGTCTGCCACCAATTAATATACGTGTAGATGTGCAATGTTTAATTATTTGAGATGAAGTTACAGACATCATGTTTCACTACCCCTAATACTTTTATATGCATTCTTTACATCAAAGGATACTTTCCTACATACCTAGAAACCCACCAAAATAAATAACTTGATATTACTGGCTAATCCACAAATTCTATTAATAATTTGGCCAATTTTACCAATTTTTTTTTAGAGAAAATACCAGTTATTTTGGTATTTCTTTAATTTTGGAGGTCTGTATTATTTGCAAGGTTAACAAAAAGGCTTTTTAAAACATTCATAAATAAACATCAAATTCCCATTTAAGATGGTGGATGTTATTATTTTTTAAGACTTTATATTTTAGAGAAGTTTTAGATTTAGAACAAAATTGAGAGGGCAGTACAGAAATCTTCCATAGGTCCTCCTCCTCCATATATCCATAGCCTCCCCATTATCAACTTCACTCACCAGAATGGATCACTTTTTACCAAGGATGAACCCACATTGACACATCATCTGTCTTCTTCCTCCATACATATGCAGCCTTCCTGTTAGGGACATTCTAGTATATACTACAACAGGGATGAAATTTGAGGATATTATGTTAAGTGAAATAAGCCAGTCACAAAAAGACAAACACTATATGATTCCACTTATATGAGGTACCTAGAGTGGCCAGATTCACAGGAACAAAGCAGAATGGTGGTTCCCAGGGCTGGGAAAGGGAGAACAGCAAATTATATAAGGGATATAAAATTCCAGTTTTGCAAGATGTAAAGAGTTCTGGAGATGGATGGTGATGATGGTTGCACAGTAATGGGAATACATGTAATGATTCTGAACTGTACAGTTAAACATGTGATGGTGAGTTTTAGTTTATGTGTATTTTATCACAATTAAAATAAAGTAGATTACATATTTTTTAAAGTGACATTTGGTTATTTATAAAGTAGCACAGTTTCTGTTTTTCAATGCGTTAGACCACAAGAAATAGGATCCATATTACTGATCCCTAGGACAGCATGATACCCACCTGGAGACTCCTGTTTGTCTAGATGGTTTCTAGGACAGTGGGTTGGAAGTCGGGTTGGAAAGAAGAGGAAGGGCACAGGAGGGGTACAGGAAAACCCTGAAATAATATAGTTTTACAGTTTCTGGAATAGTGTGTTTTTCTCTCAAAAACTGTTTGCTGAGCTAGGATTTGTACAATATCCCTGCTTAAAGTCATTTCACTGAAAGCTTCAATTCAAACAAAGTTGAATTGCAATCTTCACTTTCTATAATCCCTCCAAATCTCACCAAATTTTTTCATGCAACAATTTGAGATGCCAGCAAGTTGATCTTCAGTTTTGCCTCTTTAAACTCATGTATCTCTGTCAGAGACTCCCTTATGTGGATAAATATAAGACTGCTTACTTGTTGCTGCATGATGTGTATCTTGTTAGTCTGGAGAAAGAGAAGTGTAAAATAGTGTTTGACAAGCAGCACTATTTACCAGTGAGTTGAAACATCGTTGATATTGTTAGAAGATGCCCTCTTAGCAAATACAATACCCAAGCAGTATTTTGTCCACTTTCCTTAGAAAGAAGGGGTATGATTTACCAAGCCTCCCACATCAGTAGTTGTAACATAAAACATTTATTTTTAACATTGGGTTAAACCATTCCTAATATGGTCTAAAATGTTCATGCTCTGCCTTCCACATTGATATGTTGAAACGTAACCACCAAAGTGATGCTGTTAGGAGGGAATTAGGTTAAAAGGGTAGATTCCTCATGAATGGGATTAGTACCCTTATATAAGAGGCCCAAGAGAGCTCTCTTATGTCTCCTGCCATGTAAGATTACAGCTAGAAGGTATTATCTGTGAACCAGAAAGCAGGACATCAGATGCTAAAGCTGCTAGCACCTTGATCTTGGACTTCTTAATATCCAGAACTTTGAAAAAGAAATTTTTGTTATCTATACACCACTCGGTCTATGGGACTTTGTTAGAGCAGCCCAAAACAAATTGAAATAGAAAATTGACACTGAGAGGTAGAAATGCTGCTGTAACAAATACCTAAAATATAGAATTGGCTTTAGAATTGGGTAGTGGGTTGTGTCTAGAAGAGAAATGCATGCTAGAAAAGACTTACATTGCTATTAAGGGACTGTTAAGCGTGATTCTGGCAATAGCCCAGAAAGAAAATAGGAAAGCTACAACGAAAGCCTTGATCTTCTTAGAGAATACCTAAGTGGTCATGAACAGAATGTTGGTAGAAATAAACAATAAAGGCTTCTGATGAGATCGCAGGTGGAAAGGAAGGACACATTATTGAAAACTGGAGGAAGGGCGATCCATGTTATAAAGTGGCAAAGAGTTTGGCTAAATTATGTTTGTGTCCTTCTATTTTTTGAAAGGTAAAATTTGTGAGTGATGAGTTGACCAAAATTAATTTTAGTCTATAATAAGAAATAAAAACACTTATTTGAACAAAAAGAACTGCTGCCCAGGAGACACAGATTGAGGTAGCAACCTACATTACACTCTGCCTAGACAAAGGAAAGTCTTCCTTTTATAGAAAAATTTTCTACCCATAGTTCCCATTTTTTTCATTTTTATGCAAAAGAGTTTTTCAAGTTATGTAGTTCTGATTGGTCCAAATCGAGCAGTTCAGATCGATAGGTATATATTCAAATGAGGATACAATTTGCGCAGCTCTGATTGGATATGGCAGGTCTTAGTCCATTGGTCTAAAGACAAAAAAAACAGGGATTACCAGCAGTGGTTTACTCAGGCCGCATGAACAGGCAGGGGCATAGTACAGGAGGCTGAAAAATTCAGTATGTGGCTTTTCTGGAAATGCAGAGTGCATGAGAGGCCTCAGTCATCAATGGCTGCTAGACTCTGGTTATGAATTCGGGCCCAATTAACGAGAAGTCCATTGTGACAGATATATTTTTCCTTGGAGTTCACAGACGAAACTGGATATTTGGCTGAAGAAATTTCTAAGCAAAGTATAGTTCCCAAGCAGCCTAGTTACTCCTGACTACTTTAATAAAATATGAGAAAAGAAATAGAATTGTTAATCAAAAGGAAATCAGAGCTAAAAAATTTATAAAATCTCAGCTTATCCATATGGAAGAAAATGAGAGCCAAAGAAAACATAAACTCTATGGCCAAATTTGGTAAAGATGTTAGTCATTTAAATAGAAGCCGGAGTCTATTGGCCAAGATGATGGAAAATGGAGAGTGATCCCAAAGGTGATTCAGAGATTAGCAGGATCCACACCCTCCACAAGTCCAGAGAACAAGGGCCAACAATTGGAGGGTTTAGAGTGATTTTCACAAGAGGAACCAGTCTATGGCAATTTGTTGTCATAGCCCAAAACTGACTAAGGCACATACAAGTTTCCTAATATGCTATTTGAAAAAAAAAAGAAAGGCATCTTACTGTTTTAGTTCATACTTCCCCAGATATAAGAGAAAATGACATTTCTATGTGTTTACTAGTTGAGAATTCTGATTTTTCTGTTCATGAAACAAGAACTTCTAATGCAGACATCTGAGAAAGGCATGAACTACTTAGCTATGTGACACTTTCAATGCTAGATTTTTAAACATTTAGGCTGGACAACTGCTTGTGGGGCAATGGTAGGAAGAGGATTCAAGAGGGGAAGGTGAAATAAGTAGCCTCTGAGTCATTTTCAGTCCTGAAAATTCCATAATTATTGAGGGGAAAGGCTGCACAGAACCACACGGAGTCTAAAAGTGCTAAATTCAGAGTCGAAGAAACTTTAAGTAGGTGACTTTTCTGCTTTTTACGTTTTTCCCTTATATCCTAATTTTTTCTCCTTTTTCTATTTCACCGCTTTCTGGAGGATGTAATCTTGATAACATTTCTCTAATGGTCACTTACCGATTAGCTCTTTTAAGCTCAGCCAACTTATAACCAGGCATTTACTTTCCTTCATCTCCAGTGTCTGGAGATCTTGAATTGTTATTTCACAAAGCTGAATTTCTATCAGTAAGTTGACTTTTTGAAGACAGGTATCAATAAGTGGAGATAAGTATAGGCGAAAATGTGGTGTGTAACAGATAACAAAAAATATTAGCCAGATCAAAGGTTGCTGGATCTCCTTGATAGCTGGGCCAATTTTATAGTTTGCTTTCCTTAGATGCAGTGATAACGTGATTTAAAGGCATGCATATTGCATGAAACATAAAAGTTTCATTACTTTAAACTATTTGTTTGGCATCCCTAAATATGAAAACATTTTGTTTGATTTGTTTTTTCTTCACATTTTCAGATTAGAGTGAATCGTAGTACAGGGGTACTTGGTATGTCTCAATTTTCCCATGGAACTTTCTCACCCTGAGTAAGAACTAAAACAGTGACAAGTGATGGAGGCCACCATGTTAAATCCTTCATGGGCATGTATGTGAGCATATCTCAATATTATAAATAGTTGGTTCAAGAGAAGGGAAGAGTCCTTTTTGTTCTCATAGAAAAATAGTTTTTATTTTTATTGCAAAAAATGTGATTAATCAGAATCTCTTGGAACTGCAATGACCAAAGAATACTGAGGTCAGTAAATCTGTCTTTCTAACTCTAAATGTACTTAAGACATTCAGAAGGAATATCAAGCAGTGTGACACAATGGAATAAGCCACAGGTGAGTACTAGACCTTATTCTGGTTCTGTTCTTAAGTTGCAAAGCAGACAGACAGAATATTTTATATTTCTGGGCTCCAGTTTCCTCAGCTATCAAATGAGAAGCCAGGACTGACAGATTTTAGGGCCATAGCCCACTCTAAATTTTGTGAAGTGGCCATCTTTTATGTCATAAAAATCACTAAGCAATGCAATCCCATGTCTTCTCCATTAAGTCACTACTCAAACTTGTGGAATCGGAGTACATTTTGTATTGATTTGAAGCAGCTTTGTCTAGGGAATGTAGGAGATTGTCTATAAGATTTCCAAGCAGGCCATCTGTGTGTCTCCACATTTATCAATTTCTGTGTTACCATTCAGTAAGAATGCTTAATTCTTTTGAGGTTGAACAACTAAACACTCTACTGGATAACCATGTGGATTCTGGAATCACATGCCCTGAGTCATTTACGTAACCGTAGGCATTAGTTTTCTCAGCTGTGAAATTTCTATTATATTCATAGCTGCTTCATTAAATAGTCAAGAAAATAAAATGAGAAAATCATATGAAGCCTAGTGCCTAGTGCCATGAAAATACTATGCCTGGTTCATAGTAAAGATTAAAGAAATATTAGCTAGTATTTTTATCCATTCATATTGGTTATTCATTTTTGCCTCACAAATCACCTCAAGATTTAGTAACTTTGAACAATGATCATTCATTTCTTTTCTTAGTTTTTGTGGGTCAGGAATTTAGGAATCAGATAGAAGATAACCACTACAGACCTTTTCATACAAAAAGGCAGAAAAGGGAGCACAAGGAGTTATTAGATAATAACAATCCTGAAATCCAGCAAAGCACATGTTAGCAGTTTCATAATTAAGGCTAACTTCTCCTACAGGGAGTTGTGCTCCAAAGCTTTTGGCTCTACCCTCTGAGTTCTTGGATCCTACCTCTGTGTCAGACTTCTTTCATAGGAAATGGCTAGTATCTGAAATTAATATAGATACTGCCACTTTCTTTTGATCAGTGTTGGCATGGAGTATCTTTCTCAACCCTTTTAATCTAGCTGAGGCCTTATATTTAAGGAGTTTTTGTTCATTTATTTTTTAATTCAATCTGACAAAAATCTACCTTATAATTATATTTAAACCATTTATATATAAACTGATTACTAATATACCTAAATTAAAATTGCCCATCTCACTATTTTCTATTGGTTATATTTGTTCTTTGTTTTTCCTCTTTCTTTTCCTATTTTAACTTATTTTAACTAAATCCTTCATTAACTGAGATTTCTTTATTTTTTATTCCAGAATTCCATCTAGGATACCATATTACATTTTGTTGTCATGTCACCTTATGTTCCTCTTGGCTGTGACATTTTCTAAAACTTGCTTTTTATAATTGGACAGTTTTGAAAAGTACTGATCAGGTATTTGTTGAATGCACCTCATTTGGATTTGCTTGAATGGAGTTATGGTTTTTGTGAGGAAGATATCAGAGATAAAGAGTCACTTTTACCACATCATAAAAAGGACATGTATCATTAACCTGACTTATCACTGATAATATTAACCTTGACCACTTGGCTGAGGTAGTTTTATCAGGTTTCTCTTTTATAAAGTTGCTCTCCTTCTTCCTCCAATTTTCATACTGTGCTTTGGGAAGGAAGTCATCATGTATGGCATACACTAAGGAGTGAGAAGTGAAGCTCCACCTCCTTGAAGGTAAATTAATTATCTATCTATCTATCATCTCTCTGCATATATATTTATATAATTGGAAATACTTGACATTTATTATTTATTTAATAATTTATTAGTATAGACTTAACTTTTAATCGCTGTTTAAAATTCCATTGTACAAATGTATCACTGTTTATCCATTCACTTATGGAATGGCATTTTGGTTGAGGTCAGTTTGGGGCAATGATGAATAAAGACGCTATAAACATTCACATGCAGGTTTTGCATGGACATAAAATTTAAGTCAGTTAACTAAACACCCAGGAGCACAATTTCTGGATTGTATGATAGGGTGATGTCTGTCTAGTTTTGCAAGAAACTGCTGTCTGTCTTCCAAAGCAGCTATGTTCTTTGGCATTCTCACCAGCAACAAAATAGAGTTCCTGTTGCTTAGCATCCTCACAAGCAATTGGCATTTTTATTTTTAGGCATTCTAATGGGCATGTCGTAGTTAAATAAGCAATTTTTTAAATTAATTCATTTTCATCTCCTATATTAACTTACCATGATACTTAGTTCATAACTTTTTAGTGCTTGTCCTAGTTTTTACAGTATACATTTAAAAACAACCTAAGATTATCTTCAAGTTCTATTGCTTCATACATAATGAAGATATCATATAATGGAATATGCTCAATTATTCCACCATCCCTTGTGACATTGTTGTCATTCTTTCACTTCACATGTATTTAAATACCCAATATATTGTTACGGTTATTGCTTTAAGTATTCATCTTTTAGATAAATCAAGAATAGAAAAATTGAAAAATTACATTTTTCTCTATTACATTTGGATGCTCTTCAAGTTTCTGACATTTATCATTTTCCTTCTAACTGAAGAACTAAACGTTCTTAGAGGATGGGACCACTGGCAATTAAATTTCTCATTTCTCATTATTCGGGAAAGTCAGTTATTTCTCCTTCACATTTGAAGGAACTTTTCACTGGTTCTGGCATTTGGGCTTGCAATTTCATTTTTACTTTTGTTGTTACTGTGTGTTTCTCTATCAGCACATCAAATGTTTTATTCTCTTGACTTCTATTTGTGTGTTCTCTGCTGTAAAGTCTGCTGTAGTCGTTGTCCTTGTTTCTCTGTAGGTGAAGGATGCATTCATCCCCAAGGCTACTGTCAATATTTTCTTTTGGTCTTTTGTTTTCTCTGATTTGTACATGATATTGTCTAGGTGTTTTGTTTCACTTTGTTTTGTCTTTTGTATTTATCTTGCTTAGCATTCTCTTTAATTTCTTGGGTCCTTGGTTTATTATGTCACTAATTTTTGAAAATATTTAGTCATTATCACTTTAAGTATTGCTTTTGCTTTTCTTCCAATTCTATATATGTTAAACCATTTGCTATTGTTCTGCCATTTTTAGATGTTCTAATCTTTTTCATCATTTAGTCTATATTTGTCTTTCAGTTTGGATAATTCATATCGACTTATCTTCATGTTCACCAATATTTTTCTAGATGCGTCAAGGCTACTGATGAAGCCAAATGGGATATTCTTCATTTATTACTATGTTTTTGATTTTATGTTTTTGTATGTGAGTGATTCTTTCTTATATTGGTCATCTCTCTGCTCTTATTAGTCATATGGTCCTGCACATTGCCTACTTTTCCGTTAGACCATATTTATTTTTTAATTATCCAATAATGCCAACCTATGTTGTATCTGACTCTGGTTCTGGCTCTTGCCTTTCCACTTAAGCCTTCTTTTTTTTAATAGGGCAATAGAGACTGAGGCAAATTGGCATTTAGTGTGTGGATTTATAATACCTGCGCCAGAATTTGAACAATGTATAATATATGTTGTAGTTGTGGGGACCAAAAGTTTAAAATTCCTTTAGTGGCCTTACTTTTTTCTCTCTTCTTAATTTTGGGCATTTTTTTTTTTTTTGTGTAATAATACTTCTCAGGGCGACTGCATCTCTTGTAGCTCTCCCACCTGTAATCCACTGTTATTTTCCTGTAGGCTTATTAATATAGTGATAGACTATGGAGGAAGTGATGGAGAGTTTTCTAACCTTCTGACTAATTTTTACTACTTGCAGTGCACACTGAGTCTGTGGAGCAGAGGTGTGGGTTCACTGTGTTTCTGTTGCTCCTTTTGACAAATTTGGAGACAAAGAAAGCTTTCCTATTGGCTCTTTGGCTGTTCATCAGCTGAGGAAGAAAGTCTTTTAAGTTGCCCATTCAAATTTAACTTATCATTGAACAATCATACATTCATTCATTCAACAAATATTTATTAAGCACCTACTATGTTCTTGATATATCGTTCAGTTTAGCTATGGGGACTGAGAAGTATTTTTAAATTTAATGTTTTTCTTACATAATAAATGTGGGTGACAGAGTCCAAATCTCCAGACTTCTGAGTGTTCTCTGAGTGAGGTAGAAGCTGGGAGTGGGAAGGTATGACATGGACACTCGGACAGCCTGACCTACCTACCTATCCTCCCCTCCAGCAGAATTGTAGGCGGTCCACTGCTGGAAAACACCCATCCAGTGAGGCAGGCAGGGACTGAAACTCAGAGAAGGCAAACCTTTTTCTAGTTTTCACAAAGTTGGGTTATGGACCAGTGCCCTGCCTCCCACATCGTTCAGTATTGAGATTTCCTTTTCCTTTCAGGTTCTGTCCCCAAGATTAGCAATGTTATCCTATTTCCTGACCTCCTCTTTTTATTCCTCTGTAAAGAATGCTCCAAAAGACATTTAAATTTTTATGAAGTACTTGTTTTATTATACCCATATATCCTCTTTCTGTTTGTCAGACGCATGCAATGGCTGTAAAGAGTTTATGTGGACCTTAAAGCAGTGCTTTAGTTTATTAATTAGACACCCTATAAATGAATGAAAAATACGTATTAGCTGAAATAAAGAAAAATGGGCTAGGAGGGGATATTCTGCTCTGTTGTCCCCATGGCTTAATCTGGAGGCTGTTGAATTTACACGCTTCCGTCATGGATCACCTTCCTCTTCAGCTGGAAAGGGGAGAGTCAGCCCTTTGCTACACCAGATAAATTAATCACATTATCCTCCCTACTGGGTTATGATAAAATTAAAGTTGCATACAAGTGAAGCAAGTAAGTTGCATATTTCCAGGAAAAAAAGCAGAAGCCTAGCTTTTTAGTAAGCATAATGCTTCTTAATTCTGAATGCATATTAGAACCACCCAGGGATCTTTTAAATGATAATAATATCTGAGGCCCTACCTCCTAATATTTCAGAATATTTAAGTGATATCTGGGACGCAGTATTTTCTGAAGCTCCCAGGTGTTTGTTTATTTTCCAGCCACAATGAAGAACCACTGGTGTGCTTTTTCCAAGGGGCTTGACAGTAGCATCACTGGGCCAAATTGAAGCTTCTTGATACTGTTCTTTGTCAGATAAATATCATTCACTTATACATAACCCAGAAAGTCATACTGATATACACACATGCATGCCTACAATAGAGAAGTGGACACAGAAAAACAAAAACACACTTAGAGAATTATATACATAAACATACACATGACCAGAGACTCATGGACCGTAGTAGGCACAAATACGCACGCACACAAGGAGACACATATATAATTATAACTCTTGTCATACATAGACATGCACACAACAGCAACACACAGAGACTCACTGACAGAGATTCTGAGAGGCCATAGAGATACATCAGAGACCCCAAAATAGAAAAGAACAGAGACACACCCTCCAAAATGTATTCTTGAGGCTTTTATTTTATTGCTTCATTCAGGGAACTGGACCACCTTAATCTGCCAGCTCACTGTGGTTGAGATTTTAAGTCAGTTTAGTGTCACACGCCCTTAACATCACACAGTTTGTGTAGAAGAGGAGATTACACGGAAACTGTCTCTGGCAAAGAGGGAACCATGTGGCATTTCAATGGGAAAAGAGATTTTCCAAAGAAAATGTCAAGGAAAAACAGGAGCTCTTGTATCCTGCTGAAGGGTATATGCTTATATACCCTTATGACAGTTTTAGAGGGCAATTAGACAATATCTACTGAAGTAGAATATTTACATACTTTGGCCCCAGCAATTCCATGATCAAAAATTCTTAGAGATTTCCTTACATAAGAATACAAGGAAACATATGCAGGCATGTTCAATGCAGCACTGTGTCAAAGACCAAAATGAGAAGCTATACAAAAGTAATGGATTAATATGTTACATATTACTTTGGATAAGTCCCCAAAGCAAATGTTTAAAGAAAAAAGGTGTAATATAGCATATGCAATATGAAACTATAACATTTGTAAAAATTTACAAAACAAGCTGAATAAGTGTGATCTTTGAGGGCAGTTCAGAGGGGGTCTGTTGGACTAGAAAGTCTGTAGAGATAAGATGGCCTGTTTTGGTACTAGGACACAGGAAGTCTGAGCAACTGTGACTGTAGTTCTTGGTGCTTTTATTATCTGATCAAAAATCCATCCATCGCTTTCTCTTTTAAAAACCATTACATTGGGGGCTGGAGTGAGGGCAGATAGACATTGTAGATTCATATGAAAGATACTGGTTGGAAAAACGTCTAAAGGGAGATGAGAGGCTGCAGGAGAACTCGCTCTGAGTGAGAGGTGGAATAAAGAGGAAAAAAAAAGATATATTTATCACTCCTCTCTTTGCAATTATGGAAACTCAGAATCCCACAGGTAATTCACTCAACCAACAAATATCACCTTTCGCCTGGGTGTTTCCAGGGACCCTCTGATAACTCCCTACCTTCAGTCTTCACCCACTCTCTGCCTCCTACACACCAAGTGAGTCAGCCTCTCAAAACAAAGTTCTGACAATTTACTGCCAGTTCTTTATTTTTTTCTAAGTTTGGCTTCAACAGCTCCCACCTTGTGGCCCCACTCCTCTCGTATTCGTACTCACCCGCTCACTTTCTCAGTGGGTATTTACTGAGCACGCCCCCCAGTGGGGCTTCTTGGGAGGCACTGGGACCACAGGTGTGCAAGATGAACAGGCCTCTCAGTCCAGCTGAGGAAACAAACAGCAGCAATGAACCAGCGATTTAGATAATTACACCTGGCATAAGTGCTACAGATCTAACAAAACAGATATGTGACTGTGAGAACGTAAGACAGGTAGTCAGGGAGGGCTCCTTTGAGGAAGTGGCTTTTCTAGCTGAGCTCAGAGAGATGAGAAAGTATTACTTGTGGAAACATCTATAGGAGGTTTCACTTTCTTCTTTCATGTTCTGACCAAATTTTTCTCTGCACTGTATGTGTTCTTTCTACTTATCTTGCCTTTGTCCACACTACTTCTAGTGACAGAAGTATGTTGTCTCCCATCTCCTCCTGTGGGAATCTCACCTTGGTTTAAATGCCACTTCCTCCCTGAAGCCTTACCTGATTTCCTCAGCCAAAACCTCTCTTACCTATAAATGCTTTCCTGTTAATGCCATGACATCCTGTGTTTTGGTAAAGAGACTATCCTGATTGTAGGCAACCAAAATCTAGTTGGAATAAGGGTAAGCAGAAATAATGGTTAAATGTGTTAATTTAGGTAAGCCAAAAACAGAATGATCAGCTGTAGTGTTGGCTTCGGGGAGAACTGTATTCTTTTTCTCTAACAGCGAATTACCATTTGTTCCCCCTCTCACTCTTCTGTCTGAATATTACGTTCCTCTTGCAGACTGCTTTCCCCCATAAACCTGAACCCATGATTGCAGTTTATTCTGGACTCATGCACTTAAGACTTCAGAACCATTTCAAGTGAGAATTGTCCAGGGAAGACCTCTTTGGACCAGTCTCATTCGTACTGCCTTTCTGTGCCTGGAAGCAGGGTGGTGGGGGAACGAGAACTCAGGCTTGGTCATTCAAGAGTTCCATGTCCCATCATGTGAACTGAATGGCAGCTTCATAAGCAACCATCTGGCTGGAGTTTGGGAGAAACCTGCACCCAAAGAGGAGGGGAGGGTTGTTCTGGACTAACAAAACCAAGAGTTCTGTCTTTTACAAATACATGTGGCACAGGAAAACTCCCCCTTAGGACAGAGGCATTAAAAAGGGTCATGCCCTAAGTGCCAAGGTCACTCAGCTCCACAGTGCTCAAGGAGCATCTCAAGTCTTGGCAAGGTTGTCTGCACAGTACCTGCCTCCCAAGTCTTCCATGATACCTGCAGAGCCGTGATTTCAGCCACATTCTGTATTACATCCTTGCAAACCCATTCCACACAGACTCAGTGTTTCCATTGTATTTCTGTGGCCGACTGGTCCCAAAGGCAAAGAGGAACGAGTATTAATGCCACTCTAGAGAAGTGTGTTTGCGGTATTCGGTGTCATGCCTCTCTCTGAGTCTTGCTTTTATTGATGGCCAGTTGCTGTTGCTATGATGTTCTTCTCTCTTCGCCTACTTTTTATCAGTCCAAACATCATTTGTAACTGGAAAGCATGGGCTTCCCTGAAGGGAACCCAATCCCTCTTTCCTTATGTGGGTGATAAAAGGGATTAACCTCACTCTCCTGCCTTACCCACCCCCACCCCACACTCAGAGAACGCTGGTGGCCTCCATGTAGCCTCAGCATGCAGGAATTTTTTCATAACTATTAAGATATGTATCACTTTGTAGCATTTTTATGTTTTCACTTATTAATTTATAAGCATTTGAAATCCTCCCCCATTCCTATCTCTTTTGAAGGAGAAATTATTGGTTCCTGTGTCAGATCCTGAATCTTATTTTATAGTGTAGAATCTGGAAGTTAAAAAGAAATAGAAATAAAGCCATGAAGTTAAGTTGATGTGAGATGACAAATGACTGAACCAGAGATGGAAGGAGTAGAGAGACAACGTAAGGACCTGCTTGTCTAGTACTGAGTTAAAAAAAGATTTTTTTTTTTTTTCAGAATAACTTGAAATAAAGGAAAAAGACAATTTTGAGTATAGATATACCACAACTAGTGTGGAAACTTACGTATGAGACAGATTTGAAAAAAATAAGAAATGTTTGAAATCATAGTTCTCAACTTTTCCTGTCTGATTTATTTTGCTTAGCATGATAATCTCCAGATCCATTCATGTTGTCACAAATGGCAGTATTTCAGCTTTTCTTATGGCGAATATTCCATTGTATATATCACTTGTATATCGGATATAAACTGAAAGCAACAAACAAGACAAACAGAAACTCATGAACAGGGACAACAGTTTAGTGGTCACCAGAGGAAAAGGGGGACAGTGGGGATATAAATAAGGGTAAAAGGGGTCAAATATATGTAACAGAAGGAATTTAACTTTAGGTGGTGAACACGCAATGCAATATACATACGACATATTATTGTACACTTGAAACCTATATAATTTTATTAACCAATGTCACTCCAATAAACTTAATTAAAAATTTAAGAAATTTTTGAGTTGTTTTAATAACTCTATTGTCTATAGGGGGACGAGAAACTTGATATAAATTAATTTGCAAGCATTTTTTATTGTAATAATGAAGTTTCTTAAAATGTGACTCAATGTCAGGACGATAGCAGACATCTGTTTAGCTTGAAATGATTCATTGTTTGGAATTTCTCTCGATGCTCCTAAACCTCTCCCTCAAATGTAATACGTGTGTCTAAATAGCAAAAGCTCAGTACATCCCACAGAAACTATCTCCTGCTTTGTAATCATTTTTATAATAAATGATTATATTTTTCATTTTATTGTCATTATATCATCTTATTAACTAACTCATAACGAGCACTAATTATGTGTCAGACCCTATGCTAAGATTTGTAAATGCCCAATCTCATTGAATGCCCACAATTAGCCTAGGTTCATGAGGGGATTATTGCAATAATTCACGTTAGAAATGACTAGTTTATGAGCTAGGGCATAGTCTAGGGGTTAAAACATAGATAAGCATAATGCAAACAACTAAGTTGATCTTTTAAGCAAACATTTATTGAGCACATATTAGCACTTATTCTTCAGATGTAAATATTATCCTGTAGTTAGTAAATATTGGAATTGAAATTCGAGCCCAGGAAATTTGATTTTGGCAACTGAGCTCTTAGTCAATTTACTATAATTCAAAAAAGAAATAAAGAGAAAGAAGGAAAGAAAAGGAAAGGGGAAAAGGGATAGAGGCAGGCAGGATGGAAGCCTTGAAACTGGCCAGTTAACAAGAGAGGTTGCAGGTTCTTCAGAGATCACCTTCAGTAAACTGGCTATCCAGAATTCGGGTCATTTAAAGTTTTCCTGAAAGTCCCTCTCGCTCTTAAATGGTTGATTCCATATAAAGAGGAGGAAATTAACTAATTTCATGAAATCTCTATGACATGGTGTAGCCTCTGCAACATGAACAATCTTATTTAATCTACAAAGAGTGATACTTGATCACTATTTCACAAAAGGTGATGGAGGTTCAGTACTGCTGCCCATAGTGGTATTTTCTGTAGTAGTAAATATTAGGAAATAACGATTTCGAGTAACAAAAAGTTATATAAATTATGGTATATCCATGTAATGGACAGTTACACAGCCATTTGAAGTGGCAGTTTTGAGAGCAATTTAATGTCCTATGAAAATGTTACATACAATACTGAGTGAAACAAAATCAAGTTTCCCAGTTATATGCATGGCATATTAGCTTTATTTTAAAAAAAATACCCACTTTCAACAACAAAAATGAAATAGAGCAAGTTAACGTAAGGTGCCTCAGCTCTAGGATGAGCATTCATGTCAGCTGTACTAAGCAGTAGAAACCACAGCATCCTCTGCCCTTGGGACATTGCCCACTTAGACCCGCTGTGCCCACGCGACTCAGGGTTTTTTAGCACTCAGGTTACCTGCCAGAGTCCTGCCAGTGTCTTTTGTTCTGTCTAATCTTTTCTGATGTTTTGTCCCTGCTTCATCCTATACCAGCCTGACTTACATCCACATATGTACTGACTTTTAATTTCACATCTCGTGTAACTGTAAAAGGTCCATGTTAGCACTGTGTAGAAATAGGCAAGTCATAAATTCCATTGTCCATATGCAATTTAAAATTGTGTAATAAATACATTAAGACATGTGGCTACTTTTAAGGCAAAAAAAAAAAAAAACCAGGTAAATTTAATTTTTTTGTAAATTAAATTTTAATAATATGTTATCTAACAGTATATCTAAAATATTCCAACATAAAATCATTATTGATATAATCTATCAGATGTTCTTAGGTTTTATACTAAGTTTCAAAATTCAGTTTTTATTTATACTGCTAGCGCATTTCAACTTAGACCAACCCATATTCCAAGTGCCCAGTTGGCATGTGTGGCTACTGTTGCTGTCTGGGAAGACATAGAACTATACCTAATAGTACTTGCTTTTCAGATTTGCATTTTAAACTACTTATCCTTAAGCAGTTGAAATTTAGGTGAAAGGCTAATCAGCACCCAATCCAAAAGCAAATTGTCGGAAAATTGTTTCCCTTAAAGGAGAATTCAGTTACGAAATCTTTGTTAATGATTTGATTGACAAGGGATAATTTATTGGGAAAGAGGGCAATTTTCCATTTGTTTAATTAAGATGGAGATTAAAATTTCTCATCACTTTGAGGTACCTCAGGCTGTAACTATAGGAGCCTTTATTTCGCTTCTCTGAAACATGAAAGGCACTAGTGTTGAGAACTGGTTTAGAAAAAAATAAGTCTTCCAAGCCAGGGGCAAGGGCCCAGCAGGGCATTGTCAGAGCCTTTCCTGGGGCAAGTTCCCCTTCTCCAGTGATTCTTGTAAGTCATTTAGTCATTCATTTACACAGTTCTTGGGTGACCTGCACTTTGACTGTTAATGAACATGCAGGGAACACTTTCTCTTTAACTCCTTTTGTGTGTAGAATATGCCAACATAGTCACAGCTATATAATTATTCTCCTCCATCATGATTCACCAGTGTGACCAGTAGACAAGTAGAAATGGGACGAGGTGGGCTGATTAACTTCTGAATTCCCATTTCCTCATGATCTCTAAGCAAATCTGATATATCCTGATATCATCACAGATCCAACATATTGACCCTTATTCTCCAGAGAATGTTATATCAGTTAGCATTCTTTCCTATGCATTACATCATTTTCTTTGTCATTTCTAACTTTGTGATTTATATTGGGCACTGATCTTTACTTTACAGATGAGGAAAGTGAGACTCAAAAGCATTTAAATGACTTACTCTGCTTTTGTCTCTCACTTTGCCAGACTAACCTCCAAACTGCTGCTAGAGCAATGCCACATGACACAAAATCTGACTGCGTCATACCCTGACTAAAATGCTCTCTGCTGGTATCTGGCCATAGTACAGACTTCTTGGTGTGACTCTTGTGTCTCTCTGTGATCTGACACCTTGTTCCTTTCTTCAGCCTAATTTCTCACCTCTGTACATTCAGGATGTTTCCCATACTGGGCTAAAAATAGTCACAACAAATGTTACTGAGTATTGACTATATCCTAGCTGGTGTTGTAAATGGTTTGCATGTATTAGTGTATTCATTGAAAGCGAATGCAGTGCTTGGTATTCTTGTCCTCAGTCATTTCAATGAGTCGTATCAGCTATATACACCCAGGTAACCACTGTGGAAAACAAAGTATAGAATATTTCTACCCCTCAGGAATTGCTCTCATGCCATATTTTAGTTAGTTCCTCATTTAGTAAGCTCTTCAGATATTAAGATCTCTGCACTTCATTGTATGATTATCTTAATTTTAAAAGTATAGAACAAGCTTATAGCATACTGACTTCATAAATGCCTCCAGCAACTGAATTTCTTATTCAACATCTTACCCTTTCTTCTCCACTCTTTCCCACCCCTCACTCTCAGAATGACCTGATTCTCTCCCAGACTATGTCCAGTCTTTGAGTATAATAATACATTATAGCCAAATTTAACCATTTATCATTTTGACCAATTTTAGACAAACATTTTAATATATGAAACAATTATATTTTAAATAATATCTACCTCTATCCAAAAGTTCCTGAATATTAGTCACACTTACTGTATCGCAGAACTATGAAAGCCTCTAGGGTAAGGGTCATGAGTGTGGCCTCTGGGGAAATACAAATCAAAACCACAGTGAGATATCACCTCACACCTGTTAGAATGACCATCATCAAAATGACAAGGGACAAGTGCTAGTGAGCATGTGGAGAAAAGGGAGCCCTTGTGCACTATTGGTGAGAATGTAAATTACCACAAACACTATGGACACCATTATGGAGATTCCTCAAAAAATTAAAAATAGGACTACCATATGATCCAGCAATTTCACTCCTGGGCATATATCCAAAGGAAATGAAATCACTGTCTCAAAGAGATACCTACACTCCCATGTTCACTGCAGCATTATTCAGAATAGCCAAGGCATGACAACAACCTAAGTGTCCATCAGCAGATGAATTGATAAAGAAAATCAGGTATATATGGAATATTACCTAGCCTTTAAAAAAATAAGGAAATTTTGCCTTTCTCACCAACATAGGTAAACCTGGAGGGCACTAGGCTAAGTGGAATAAATCAGAAAAAGGAAGGTAAATACTGCATAGTGTTATTTATATGTAGAATCTATTAAAGTTGAATTTAAAGGAACAGGAGTAGATTGGTGGTTGTCAAGGGCTGGAGGGTGCGGGAAATGGAGAGACGTTGGTCAGACATACAAATTTCCAACTATAAGACGAATAGGTCCTGGAACTCTAATGCACTTCATGGTGACTATAGAAGACAATACTGTATTATGTCCTTGAAAGCTGCTAATAGGATAGATCTTACAAATCATCATGTTGCACACCTTAAACTTCCCCAATGTTATATTACTCATAACTCAATAAATTTGAGGGAAAAAATAAATGTGGGCCTTGAGGTCACACTCCTTCAGTTGGACTCTGGCTCTCCATTTTATATGCTTATCTTCTTGCATCCTCACAACAGCCCTGTGAGCATGTGTTATTATCTCCATTTAACAGATGAGGACACTGGGGCTTAGAAATGTCAAGTAATCAACGTAAGTTGCACAGCCAGCAAGAAAAGATGGAGGGATTTGGCCCAGATCTTATTACTAAATGTAATGGCCAGGCCCTTAGAAGAAGGGATAATGACAGTGCTCAGACATGCTGGCTTATATTCCTTTATCTTTGTCACTGTCATCTATTTTGATGTTTCCTACTCAAAGCAGAATGTTGTTTGCTAGAATAATTCATATTGTGCATAGCTGAAAATTATAAGGCCTCTCCCAAGGGTGACTTGATGTGCTGCCAAATGTTGAATTTAAATATTTACTCAATTTCTTAAAGATGCTAAAGATGCTATTAAAAACAATAGCTGTTAGATACCCAGGGTTTCTAGTTTAAAAAAATATATATTTATATCTTTTGATTTTAACCATGATATCTTAGAATTTTCTAATAGTTTTAGACTTAATTTAAATGACATTTTTGCTTCTGATAAGTATATATTTGCTTCTAGTATACACACACACATTCAATTTCCAGAATCTCACTGCACTTTTACATTTTAAAGGCATATTAGTCATTGAAATGTCCTTCTTTCTTGCTGTAACAAGTTGGTTACATCTTGATATTGATGTTCCTTATAAAACTTTTTCTTAAGAAGATACTTTTTTTTTTAGTTTATCTATTAGAATGACATTAATCCTACCTCAAGGAGAACTTGGCTATGCTTTCACCTTATACATTTACAAAAGATTTAATTTATTTTAAAATTATTGAGTACTACACTTTGCTATTACTAATTAGATGCTAATTAATGTTCTTGTACTTGCTTGTTTATTTGGAATTTTCCTTTTTCTTCATGTCAGGGCCCCTGAAAGTGTGTAAATTTCCTTAATGGCTTTTAACTGCTTTTTAAACAGATTGTAGAGCAAAGTAGTCATTTTGAAAATTATAGCAAGCCAACATCTACATTTGACAAAGACACAAAATTCTAGAGCATAATAGTCACATGACAGTAATTAATAGTTTTAGTGAGAATGCATCACAGCAAGATGCATTATGGATGCCTTAACTGATATAACTCAATTCTTTAAAGTTTGCTTTTATCACTGAGGCTCTGAGAAATCACAAGGAAAAGAGGACAAAACTTAACATGCTAGGGTAAATTTTTTCAAACTAACATAGGTCAGACATTTGTTTATTTTATCTCATGTTTAAGAAAGCCCTGCTCAGTGGTGACGACGCCCTTCCTGTAGATGAGAAGACTGAGACTGTGTTTCTCTGTGCTGGCTTGCGGGGAGCACTCGGTGCGGAGGGGGCGGCATAAGCAGAGGTCCAAAACCGAAAGAAGCCACGTGCGGCTAGAACTGGTCTGGGGGCTGCACATGACACTGAATTTTTCTCCTATACTGCACATTTAGATTTCCCTCACTCCGGTTGGTACCCAGGCTACTTTAAGTTGCTTACCTGCTTCGGTGACCCAGTACCTCCCTGCTGAGGTAGGAGACCATTGATCACCATGACCTTCTCAGTCATGGCCACTGTGCTTGTCACTTGGGTAGAGGAGCACCAAGAATTGCTACATGGAAACCCTGAGTGGCCTTCCCTGCCCCAATCATGTGACAGAAATCTCAACTGTTCTTCGATGTCCCTGCTTTGTAATAGCAACCCTGCATCCTTCTGATGATGGAGTCAGTTGCCCTTCACAGATTGTTGGATTCTTTGTCTACTGGCCTCTCTACGCAGGTAGCCTGCGGCACCTGGGCAATAGCCAAACCTTAAAGTTTGTCATTTCCTCTGACAGAAGATAACCTCTTCAAACAAGTACATCTCTTTATCTGCCCTCCAGCTATAGGAGATAAGAGTCCCATTAAAAGATGCCACCAATCCTCTGACTTTCAACCCTCATCTTAAATTGTCCTTAGACCATCGATAACCTGGTTTTATAAAATACAACAATGCTACTTCCAAACAATACTTAAGACCATTAAAAAAAATCGGAGCCAAGCTCTTTAAACAGAACTACTTTGGAATTATATACTGGCCAGGGGATTAACTGCAGGTTAAACCTGAAATATATGAAATATTTTTTCTGTTGATCTTGATGGCTTAAAATGTAATTCATATTTTAAAGTTGACACCCTGGACAAAGCACCTTCATTATTCTATCTTATTGAAGACAGTAAACAGACCCCACAGGGTGAAACTGCAAATATGATTTTTAGAGATAGAAAAAGGATGTGTTGAAGAGTGACCACGGCTTGAAATTAGAATGTCATGGAGTTTTTTTTCACATGACCTGAGAAACTCGTAATATCTCAACAGCATTATAGACAACAAGTTTAATAATTGAGTCTTTGTGTGAGATACCCACTAAGACTTTTCTTTGCTCGAAAATACAATAATAAACCTCTTTGCTACAATTGTCTCTACTCTTTTCCCCTTCTCCCCAGTCCCTCCCTCTCATACCTACACTTAACGCACGCATAACCTAACAGCAAATAAAAGACCAAACCTTCATGTTTTCGATTTTTACATGGCTTTTATTCATGATTTTGTAAACTAAAACTAAGCTTGTATTCATTTTATTTTTAAATCCATGTTGTGTAGCAATCCAGTTTCTAAGACATTTTCCTCTAAAGGACTAATGATCAGTTGATATCTAGAGATGGATTCCTCAACCTGAAAATCAAAAGCCTACAGTTCATGGTGACCTCTGTCTCCTGCCCTCTTATAATATCCACTCTCTACAGTCCCCCTGTCAGCCCCTCCCCTCTGACTCTGAACTGTGAGACCAGTAACTTCAGCTTCCTGTTTCCTCAACTATAAAAAGACGAGGACAAGGACCAAATGTTTCGTAAGGTTCAAATGTTTCTTCTCATGCCATTGTAAATGTAACAAAACTTATTTTGTCTGGACCTGTGTCTTCTATCATGATCACTTTCTTTCTGGGAAGATCATGGACAGGTGTTTTCAGTCTTGTAGAGTGGGGGTCCCAACCCCCAGGCCTGAGACCAGTATCTACCTTAGCCTCTAGGAACTAGGCCACACAGTAGGAAGTGAGTGGTAGGCAAGAACTGGGCTTTATTTGTATTTGCAGCCACTCCCCAGCACTTGCATCACCTTCTCAGCTCCACTTCAGATCATTAGGCATTAGATTTTCATAAGAGCATTGGTCCCTGGTGCCAAAAATATTGGGGACCACTGTAGGGCACTCTTTTCATTCAAGGCCAGTTTATTCCCAAACGAAAGACTAAGATTTTATAAAGATACTGGGTGGAGTGCTGGAGCGTGTGGACTCAAAGAGCAGAGATGACAAACGAGCGAACTCAGAGAGGATAATAAAAATCAATCCGAAAGTATTATTTACTACAGTATTTCTCAAAAAAAAAAAAAAAAAAATGGCTACCAGATTTACCTCAGACAATAGTTTAACCTTGAGATTCCTTAGCTTCATCTCATACAGACTAAACCAGAACCCAGTATAGTTTCATTTAGAAGCTGTGCTTTTCTTAAGACACTTTGCTAAGTTTTATTAAATCTTGCTCTAAGGCTCGAAAAATCATAACCACTAGCCTATTTGTACCTGTGACTGTAGGTGTTTCCAAAGGCATAGGAATAATAAAAATATCTGTTTCTAGCTTTAACAAATTTTTACTTTTGGAGAGGTAACTGACAATCTTTGCCCACCCCCGTCATCTACTCCCACAACCAGAGCTAAATGTGGTGAGATGATTAGAACCAGCTCTCGTCTCTCAGGCTGAGGCCATGGTGCACAGGCAAATGATCTTTAAACCACTGCAGTAAGCTGGGTATAGCTTAGGAATAAATGCACCAGAAAAGCAGGTACAACCATGTGTGCTCTAAAAGGAGCCTCAGCTGCCAGTGCTCAGACCCACAGGCATCAGGAAACTCTCAGAGATGAAGTCACACAAACAGCCTCGGGCATAGCACCAGCTCTGCAAAACAGGTGAGAAATGAAGACTCTCTCATGGTAGATAATATAATCTTATCAGTTCCAAGCCAACAGAAAACTGAAGCGCTTTATTAATTCCCACTTTTATATGTGCTCTAACACCTGTGAGATGTGTTTCTCTTTCGCTCCAGGAATTCTAACTGACCGGCCTTGCGTTATTGATTTTTATTTTTCCATTTAAGAAACGTGCAACAAAAAGCCCATAAATTGTATTCTAAACCCTTTTAAACTAGGCATAAAATCTTTTTGCAAATCAAAAAAGAGAAAAATTCTCATTTCTTGATAACCATAGCCTTGAACAGAACAGGCAAAGATCTCGTGGGTTAAGTAGCTCATCTCACACTATATGCATCTCCACAGGTAATTTTCAAACACACACACACACACGTACATAGAAGCTAACAAATCAGTAGAGAAGCAAAATTTGTGAGTGTGGATTATTTGATTCTTGATTCCATGAGATAAAATTTAAACTTTATTTTTATTCCTCATCAGCTTATTGCCTTTTTTTAAACTACACAGTCAGTTAGCTAAACAATCTTTTTTTTTTTTTGTGTATTTACTTTTTCCTTTATGTTTGTCTTTGTGCTTACTTTTTCCTCTACTCCTGTGCACCTCTGTCTGCCTCTCAAGTTCTAGTTCCAGGGGAATAATTACTCTCTTTTCTCAATCTCTAATAAAAGCTTATTGGAAATTTTTTCAACTTTTCCCATATTCATCAAACCCCTCTCCCCCTTTCCAAGAGCTATTATATGGTTTATGTGTGAAAGACAGCTTTATTATTTTTAGACAGTTCATATTTCATGTCAAATTTAGTCTCGTTTATCTACAGCTGTATTTTAAACCATTAGCAAAGTTTTTATCAATACCATGCATAGTTATAGTAAATATATGCATGTGTATGTATGAGTCCCTAGTAAAAATAATGTTTTTTTGATTTGTTTGTCCCTGTTTCTTAGATTCCACATATAAGTGAAATCATATGGTATTTATCTTTCTCTATCTGACTTATTTCATTCAGCATAATAATAAACAGACTCATTAATACACAGGACAAAAGTCTGATCATGGCCAAAGGGGAGAGAGGTTGTGGGGCAGGTAGAAAGGGGTGAGTGGTTCAAGTATAAATTAGTAGCTGAGAGATGGTCACAGGGCTGGGGAGTACAGCATAGGGAATGTAGTCAGCAGTAATATAACAGCTATGTGCGAAGCCAGAGGGGTGATAGAGTAATTGGGGGGATCATTTCATAAACTATATAAGTGTCTAATGTATAAACTCGTATTAAAATGCATAAAAAAATAAAAGCAATGGTTTTTCATATCACAGCTTCCTACCTGGGGTCTCACCAATAAATGCAACCATTATTAATCATTTCTAGCTCTAGTGCTTTGGTAGTAAACTCATAATTTTTATAATATGCTTCAATCTATATATCTTGGTTTATCCACTGATGAACTGTCTTTATTTTCTATATTTTCCTCATATTTTGTTTTTGTTATTTCTCTTTTAAAAAAAAAAATCTCAATATTGAGCCCAAAGAGTGAAACTTAGAGCAATGAAGAAATGGAGATTCCTCTGCCTCCCATGCCCTGGTCACCTTAGGGTCAATGTCTGTCCAAAGGAAACACTGATCCAAGACCAAAGGTCATACATAGATCTCAGGGATGAAGATTAACAGAAATGTAAGATTCCATGTGTCACTGCTCTTATTCATTTTTCCATTATGGGAAAAGACATGAGAAATTATTCAGAACCCCTTGTATGATGAGCAATTTCAGACAAGATTGGACGATCTTGAGATGCTGTGAGAGTTGCCTTGATAATAATATGTCTTTCTTGTTTTCTACCCTTACTTGTGTCTTAACAGCATCAACACATATAATCAGACCTGGAATTTTACAACTGTCAAAATAAATGAGGTGCAACATAAATCCTGTTGTTTTATCCTGCTGCACTTTGGGTTGATTTTATAAACCAGTTATTTAAAAATGCAGCATTACTGCTTTGTCTCCTTAGGGCAATGGATAAAGGCTTACTATTTATCATTGCCCAGATTTCATCTGTAGTCAAGCTGTGGCTGATTGGAGATATTAGGGAGGAAGATTTTTTTTCTGAGAAAAAGTGAAAAGGACTGTTTAAGTTGTGGGGGGAAAAAAGACTCAGTAGAGAAGGTAACAGAAAAATATACATTAATGACTAATGCAAAGAAAGCCAATAGAATACTCTTGTCAACAGAAGAGATCTAATCAGAAGAAAAATATCTTTAATTTGGATGTAAACCGTATATTTAATTGAGCATAAAATTACCATATAATTCTTACCCAGAGGATAGTTAGCAAAACAATTTGTGATATTTTAATAAGAATAGAAGGAGAAAGAGAGGGTAGGAGGGGGAAGATAGCAGTGATAATGACAATGAAATAAGAGTTATTGAGAGGTAAAATAGTTGGTGTAGAATTTGCCAGTTTATAAAAGCTATAATAGTAAAACCCTCTGATTTTTGGAAAAGTGTTAGTAGACTGCTATCATATACTTCATATATAGGAGGCACATAATAATATAAAATAGACTTCCTCTCATTTGGGTGCTATATTTAGTTTTTCAAAACCCTTTGATATTTGTTATTATTTTACTGTTAAAGGACTGCGTGGAATAGTTGCGGATGGGAAATTTAGACAAGAAAAAAGACTCCCACAGACTTTAAATGACCTGTACTGAGCCTTAATTTGATCATCCTACTCTGTAAGCTCTCTTACCTAAGTTCAAGATCAAAAATGATTGAAACAAACAAAAAACTTGATTAATGATGTGTAAAAGTAGTGTTTTCCTCCTCTTCTGGTTAGCCAATTCTGAACCCTTCTTCAGATCCACATAGATAATTTTTCCTCAAAAAAAGTGTCTTATAATCCCTATTACATTGTGTATATTCCCAGAATTAAAATGAAGAGTGTGGAATACACACACACACACAGAACATTGATAGTCTTCCTGGAATACATATAGTTCAGTCCAATAATTTAGAACATGGGTTTTAAATTCAATCAAATCTGGATCAAATCAGCTCTCAAACTTATACATGAATAATGTTAGATAAATAACACGAATTTTCTTTGTTTCATTTCTTCAAATGTAATATAATGAAATATAAAGTCCAGCTATAATGAACATACAGATTTTTATCTACCACTTTTAATATTTTCCCAGATCATTCTCATGTGGCCAGCAATAAATGAACTTACTTCCTAGAACTAAAGGTTGGTCATAGGAATGAGATTTGGCCAACTGGAATATTTCTTCTTCCAAACTAACAGTGGCACTGATTTAAAAATGGGTATGTGATCCAAGGCAAGCAAGCTAATTGGTATTCTTCCTTGACAGTTATTGCTAGAGCAAGAAGGGGTACCTGCCTCTCATAGCATAGATGGCCATCATTCTTCATCCTAACCACACAGAGGAGTCATCTTCTTCAAAGAAGAGAATGATGTCAGATCTAAGGGAATGGGAGGGGAATAAATGAGAATGAGTGAATAATTGTTCTAAATATAACAGATTGAATGTTACCTTCCCAGTATCTTGATTTGCTATTATTTGCTAACTACCCCTCACTTTATTTTAAGCCACATCAAGTTGTTTTTTCATAGAAATTCCAAGAGTCTTGATTAATATAATACCTTGTAGAGTTATAGAGTTAAAATAAGCATAAGTTAAAACATGAAAAAATGTAGTACATCGCCTGGCACACAGTAATTATATAATAAATGTTTGCTCTAATGAAAGCAAAGATACCTTATCTTTTAATTCCTGGAGAGTTTCCTGTAAAACACCATGTAAATCGTACATGTTCTCTCAGTTCTGTCTGGAAGACACAAAGAGTTAAAGAACTAGGACTAAAACAGAACTTTAAATGGCATGGGTGAATATCCATTTCTGTTGTCAGATCTAACCAACCCTTAATCTCTATCACTTTTATTTTCATTCATTCTTATCATTGTTAACCCAGATTGAAATGTCAACTCAGGCTCAGACTTGAAAAATAGTTCAGTCTTTCCTCTATGTGTTTGTTTGGAGGAGCAAATGCATTTGTTATCTCGTGGGCACTGTGACTGTGTGGAACTGACTGCAACTGGTTGTCATCTTGTGAATTTAAGTCCTGGATCATGCTGATCAGTCAAATATTCCCTGTGGCTGTCTTGAGAAAGGGAACTCCAAAGGTAGTTCAGAATGGAGAATATTTGGCAAATTAAAAAAAAAAAAGTGATGATACATTGAATTTCTATAAGCCTTATTAAGATAATGCACAGATGAGGAAAACTGTTATGAGGATTTGAAACAGTTTGGGAGAAATAAGTAATAAATGACACAAGCTTACCTTTCACCATTACTAGTTCTTATTGTCTTCATCTGTGTCCACCTTATCAGTACTAACATTGTGGTTAACTGCTGAACCCTAGATTTGAAACAAACAAGAGCATTTGCGTTGCATATCCTGGAGTCTACTCAAGAATTTTTAGGTAAGGATTTTAAGTAAAGCAGAAACATTATTGAAATTAAAGAAAAAAATCAGCTTTGATAGTAGAATAATGAAGGATACATTCTTAACTGTCATCTCTTCACTGTGGACTTTAGCCATAGTTTGGACTTTGGATTTAGTGGCTGCTCTGGAGAACAAGTAATCAGTACCCAAATGAGAGGTTGGCAGGGAGGTTCATTTTAAACTTTTCCATATCTCTGTGAGAAAAAGTGTCATGGAAAAAATAAAATGGGACTCAGGAACCAGATATCTGCTTTAATGGATGAGTATTACACAACCTTTTTGACTTGTACATACCTTTTATAACCGTGACAGATTGTTATGTAGTCATTGGTGTCCACTTCTCTGCCTCTTAGGCACATAGCTAGTCTATATTTCTCAGATCCTTTCCATTAGGTGTGGCCATGGGCAAAAGTGATCAACAGCATGTGGTTAACAGCAAGTGGGCAGAAGTGATGTAGTCCACTTCTATGCTTTCCCTCTGTCCCTGGCTCTTTATGTTGGTCAAATGTAAAGGATCCTTAAAAAGGAAAAGCCTGAAGACAGAAGAAATCTGACTCCATACTTGGTCTAGGGAGGGGCACCTAATAAAAAGAAACAGGTCATTAGGGACTCATGAGTTATTAAGGCATTTTTATCATGTGAAGCTAGAAGGATTTGGGGCTATGTTTGTTATAGCAGATAAGGATATTTATCCTAAATAACAATAATGATACGTAAACCCTTGGGTCCCTTAAGAATTATTTATATTTTATATTTTGAATATTCACTGACAAAGAAATGTACTTTAGTATATCATTACTTGAATTGTATAACAAATCAAATAATACTATATATATTTATACATATATGTTACCTTTAAGAACAAGTTTTAGCTTATAAACAAAGAATGCATGCTTTTAGTTTAACTTAAGTATATAATCGTTTGCTAATAAATTTCTGTAAATTATTTTGCATTTTTTTGGCTTTGGTTGAGGCAGTCTAGTGTAAGGCAGCCTGGATTTGAATTACTGACTCACTGTATGAAGTTGGGTGACAATACATAACCTCTTTAAGGCTCAAAATCTCTATTTAGGAAATAAAGGTAATGATATTTACTTTATAATGTATTTCCTGTCCAAGAAATGAGATCTCATATTACGTACCTCAGTAATATGAGTTGGTCATTGATAAGATTATTTGTTGACACATATAAAAAATGTAGGTATTATCAATAATATTACCCATATTACTACTGCATCTTAGAATCTGTATCCTGTGGGACGAGATAATTATTTTTCAAGTCAGTAATGCTGCTCTCTGTCTTTGTAGAAACTTAGAGTTAGATGGGGGTTTTAGAAAGCAACTCTGCCTTGCAGTCCATCCTCCAACTTAGCTAGTATATTTATAAAATGCAAACCCAATTGTATTACTTACTTTCCACCCCTTCCACCCATTGTCATGCTATATATTTCAGTGACTTTCTCCTGCTCTTAGAATTAAATTCTCAACTTGGATTGCAAAGCACTTTGTGGCCTTTTCTCTGCCAACGACTTCCAGATCATTTTCCCCTATTCTAGCCTCTCTTTCTTCTATTTCTTGTCTTATTCCTGAAGTTTCCCATGTTCCTGAAGCCACAGGGCCTTTGCCTCAATAATTTCTTTATTGGGAATGCTTTTCTCTTATCCCTCCTTACATTTTTCAAATCTCAACTTATAACTTCTTCAGAAAGACTACCCTTCTCAAACTAGTTCAGATCCTCCTGTTACACATGTTCATAGCTATTATGTACTTCATAATAGTTATACCTATTAGAGTACATAATTGTGCATCTATGTAGTAGACTCATTGGTGAACTGCTCAGATCTACCTTCAGGACAAAAAGTTCTTTCCTGGGATCCCTCAAATGTCAACCCCATCTAGAAATGCCTCAGACGAAGTGAGTTGCCTTTGTAGCTGGGACAGCCCGAATCAGATGAGTGAAGAGAAAGTCCAACCTGCCTTGCCCAGTTCAGGAAAACTCTGAAGGTGATACTAGAGCCAGACTTCCTCATAGGGATGACCAAGGTTTGTTGATAGGCTGATACGGTATTATAGCCCAAATTCTACCCCATCCTGCTTCCACTCATTCCTACCCACAGGTGGTGGTCACAAGACAAATCTTCATACTAAGCTCAGAGACTGCTTCCTAGGGAACCCATTCTGTAGCAATCTGTTTTTTGTTTGTTTTTGTTGTTGTTTTTGGATTGATGTTCTTCTCCCCCATTGTCAAAATCATGAGGGCAAGGGCCATATCTGTTTTTCCCACCTCTGAATCTTCAATATCAAGCACTAATTCTAATACAACCTCAATTGTCAAAAATATTCCATGGATTATTAGCATTCACCCTCCTCGTTTTATGAATGAGTCATGATGTAGGAAAGTCACATACTCAAAGGGTACAGATGACCAGCATGCTTCTTCCTGCCCCACCTCCCCCACTATTGTTATTTTCTGTGTTCTTCTTGGGGACCCAAGTGTTAGTGCAGCCCCAGCACTAGAAATGAACAAGATTTTTATTCCTGGCAAAAGGCAGCTTTTCTCTTCTGAAGTGGAAAAAGTTATCTCTGATAAGTGTCCAATACATCATCCTACTCTGATCTATGGGACATTCTCAGCCAGCCCAAGTCCAAAAATCCATCATCTTGATATTGTTGAAAGGAACTCTGCTGTCATCAACATCCTCAATAACCTTTGTTTAGCATCATAGCTAAGTAACAAGAAAATCCTTTAATGGATGACAGGAACATGTCAGGGGTCGTTTTCTCTCCACATAATGTAGGTTGCTTTTGAGACAGCAAAAGACTTTAATAAGAGGCGCATCATTCTGCCTTTGAATTAGACATGGTTGGTTTGTTTTTTTTACTAGTCCTCCCTTCTCCCTTGTTCTATTGCAGAAGTGATAGTGAGAACAAAGTATGCCCTTTTTAAATTGTAAATCCAGAGTTTGGTACCAGAATAAATTTTTCTGCAGAAAAATGCTATAGATTGGCTCAAGTAGGGTATACACTGCATATGTCTCTGTGTGTGTGTGTGTGTGTGTGTGTGTGTGTGTGTTACTGTGTGTGCGTTCTATGGTTCTTCAAAATATTTGAGATTAAATGTCCCTCTTTGCAATTCCAATAAAAATGCCCACCCACCACCTTTATAATAGTACAAGTTAGTTACTTTTGGGATGATACAGATATTGAAGGCCGTGAACTCTGCAATTGGCACTGCATAATCTATATTCAGTTGTGTATTGGCTTTACACATATAAGTAGTGGGTCCTTGAGCAAATATTTAATATCTCTGAGCTTAATTGATAGTATGATACAGCATAGTTATGAATTTTAAAAATCCTAATAAAAACAGCAAGCTCTGAATTAATACCAAATATTTCAAGTCTTGTGGCACAGTTGGCCTCAAGTACCCCTAGCATATCACTCATACCTTCCTTGCAGCCTCCTCAATAGACTGTGAATTCAGAAAAGTCAGGAGAGACCACGTCTTCTTAGTCTTTAAATCTCTATAACTAAGCACACCAGCCTGGTTGATAAATAACCTCTTAATAATTGCTTAATCTGTGACTTTCTGAATTTAAAAGTTTGTGGTGGTTTCTGTCTTTATTAAAGGATGTTAACATCTCAATGGTGTTTGTTGAACTTGACAAAGTGATAAAATATAAATGGATTACCCTTTTATCCCTATGGCTAATCGATCCTCTGAGAGCCTTAAAGTATGTGGATAAATAAACATAGCATTAAGTTAAAAGTTGAGTTTCACTTGTGCAGTCTACTGATTTGCAGATCACTGGTTTACTCAATGATGAGCACTGGATGATTAGTTTGCATGGTGGGCTATTATGGTTTAAATCTACTATAAATTTGTTAAATTTATATTCATCAAAGTAAGAAGTTATAGTTGTTATTTAGAATTAACTGGGTGGATTTTCCAAAACATATCCCTTTTGGTGTAATTTTCTATTGTCGTGTAACAAAGCACCTGAAAACTAAAATAACAGTTTATCTTTGGCAGCCCTATGTATATACTGGGTGGTCCTTATTGGGTTATCTCATGTAGCTGAACTACAGTACAACAGGAGGATACCCATGTGTGTGTGTCTCTCTCCCTCCTCCTGCCTTCTCTCTTTCTCTCCTTCATGTCCCTCATCTCTTTCCTTTCCCTCCTCTCATTCATCTTCCTCTCTATATTGTCTCATCTCTCAGCGTTCTCCACGTGGCTTGATCGTCTTTTAGTATATTGTTCTCAGGACATGCACACTTCTAATGTGGCAAATGCTTTCAGGTGGCCAGAGGCAGAAGCTTCCAGGGTAGTTAGGAACTAAACCCAGAACTTGCACAGGATCTTAAAGGAGAAAAACACCAAGTACTTTGGAGAGGAAATTTCCCTCCCACGTGGAAGTGAGTACTAAATGCCTTTTTGTCTAAAGAAGACTCAGGATGAAGAAATAGTACAGACGGTGGTACTTTGAGATTCTGTCTGCTTTCTAAAATACAACTGAATATGACATGAGCATTTCCAGATGACTCTTGGAGAAGGAGGCCCAGAGAAGACTTGCACTTGTATTTCCACTCGAAAACTTTAGAGACCAGCCCAGTAATAGCTGTAGTCTATACCCTCTGTTTCTGGAAAATGTAGCATATGAAGGCATGAGTAATAGTAATAAGTCTCCAAGCATGTCCACGTCTTGATTTTTTACTGAGAGAACACAGGAAATAACCCTGGATATCAAGTGTTTATTGGTCCCAGGTGACAACAGAATCTTCAGAGATAGTATACTGCATCTGCATTTTGAATAATTGCCCCTAAGTGATTCTAATACATAACTGGGCTTTAAAAGATACTTCTCTAGGTCAGTTCTCAAACTTATAGGCATCAAAATACTCTGGAGGGCTAGTTAAAGCCCAGATTACTGGGTTCCATTGTCAGAAGTTCTGATTTGGTAAGTCTGGTATGGGGACTAAAATTTGCCTATTAAGCTCCAAGGTGATCCTAATGTTGTTTGGCGACCACATTTTCCATCATTTATATAAAGCCAGGGGTCAGTAATTTTATTTTCTAAAGGGTCTGTATGTTTAATATCTGAATAAACACTGCTAGATTGTCCTCCTCTCTGACTTCCCAAATTTATATTTCATCAATGTGAATGAACAAATCTTAATTACTCTCTTCCTCACCAATATGTGGACTTTTCAGACTCTTCAGTTTTTGTCTATCTGATGTCTTCTGGTTATTTATGGACCACTACTTCTGCAAGTTCAACATTTTCTGAGCTCCTTCAGCCTGAGCCTGGGCAAGCAGGTACTAAATATGTCTAATGAGGATGTGGGGGCACAACTTATCAGTGCTCAGATCACCAATGGCAAGGGTAGACAAACACTAATTGACCCTTCATGCAAAAACATCTAGAGAAGGGTTTCTCAACCTCAGCATTATTCATATTTTGGGCCTGATAATTCTTTGTATGGGTGGTTGGCCTGTGTACTGTAAGATATTCAGAATCCCAGGCCTCCACCTACTGTATGCCGGTAGCAATTGCCTCCAAGTTGTAACAAATAAGAATGTCTGCAGACGTTGCCAAGTGACCTCTCAGATACAAAAATGTCCCAGTAGAGATCCACAGTCTTGGATCACAATAATTGTTTTTCATTTATATCAGTGGCTGTCATGACTTTGACCTTTTCTAGGATGAGAGCTTTGAACTCCAGGCTTGTCAAGCAAGTCAGTCTTTATTAAAGGCCTAGTGTACACCCACATTATAGTGGAGGCTGCAGCGAAAAGAAAGCAGAAGTCATATTCTTGATTTCAAGGAGTTTATGACTCACCAAAAACAGAAATTAGGGCCCTATGGATCTACTTTACACCAAAAATACTTTGTTTGGTTCAGATGTGGTTAAAAATTTTCTCTATTTTCAATGTTTAAAAATGGGAGAATTCAGATAATGGAATCTTAAGCTCCCTTTTACATTTGGAAAAAATCCAACAACATAGGACTTCGTTTCCTTCACTGATTAAGTTAGAGTAAAAAGTAGACAGCTCCATAGAGGCATACATGCCTTTCAGATTCCTCCCATTTGTTTATTCTTAGCTGGCCTAATCGCACTACCTAATGGGTATTTGAGGTGGCAACACTTTGAGTTGGATTATTGGGTGTATGTGGTTCCAAATGATTGTGGAGAGGCAGGATTAATCAAAGGAAAGAACTAATGTGGACTTCAATTTACGGATAGAATTGCCAAATCAGAACTTGGACTTTTTTAAAGTTTTGCTTCTTTTGCATTTAGCCAATCCTGTCTGACAAAAACAACAATCTTGGATCACCAACGAAATGAGGGTGGAGAGTGGAAAAAGAAGAAAATCATGTCACAAATGTCATAACATGTTTGAAATTTGCTGATCTGTTGGTAGGTTTTTGTCTTTTACTTAATCTTAAATTTCCCCTGACTCAGTAGCTGCTATTGAAATGATGGAAAGATACTCAGAGCAAAAGTCTGAATGATTTTCTCCAAGGCAGGGAGAGGCAATTATAAAAATTAAAATTAGTTTTCCCCTTCGGTTGGGGATTGCCTCTTTGAAAGAATGTCTGGGCATTGAGGAAACATGCACTATAAGTCATACTACCCATTCTCCAAGTAAATATAACTGTTTTATGTTCTAGAGGAGAGTATAGATGTGTTCCCTGGCATTATATCTCATTATCTGATCTCTGTTCCTTATGTTGAAGTATGAACTGCTTGTTACACAGTGTCTCATACATCATAGAAGGTGACACTATTTTGGAGATAGATGATAGCTATACAGAATAGAGATGACAAACAATGCAGACTTAGAAGGTACATAAACCTGAGTGTGTCCCCGATCACTTCTGAGTGGGAAAAGACTCCCAGATGCTCTCTAGTCACTTGGTGTATAGGAACTGCATGACAGTTGCTAATCTGTGGCCTCTTTCTCAGAGTTGCTGAGCAAAACCCTGACCACTTTCAATTTTTTCAGAGAAAAGAAATTGTCTTACTAGCTGAGATATCACTGTGGAAATAGAAGTTGACTTCAGAATTGTGCTAATATGCAATAGAACATTCAGCAACAGTAAAAGTGTGCTGTAATCTGTGCTGTCCAGTGTGGTAGCTGCTGGTTACAAATGACCATTGATCGCTTGAAATGTGGCTGGTGTGAGTGAAGACATGGATTTATAATTTTTAAATTTTTAACTTATTTAGGTTTAAATTGAGGAAAATATGAAAAAAAAATGTGACTTGTGTCTGCACTATTGAACAATTCAGACCTAGACTCTTTTGGTCACATTCAGGGCTGAAGTTTTGTTGTCAGAGAAGTGTGAAATGAATGACAATGGTTTGTAAGGAGTTTAGAATAAGGAACTAAAGGGCTATTGTTTTAGTCAGGGTTCTCCAGAAAAATAGAACCAATATGGGTGTGTGTGTGTGTGTATGAGAAAGAGAGATTGAGAAATAGAGAATGAGAATGAAAATGAGAGGATTGGTTCACACAATTGTGGAGGCTTAGTAAGTCCAAAATCTTCAGGGAGGCTACATGCTCTATGCTGGAAATCTGGAGCTCCAAGAAATAGTTGTAGTTCAAGTACAAAGGAAGTCCACTGGTGGAATTTTTTTCTGTCCAGGGGAGGTCAGTCTTTGTTTAAGGCTTTAACTGATTGAATGCAGCTCACTACATTATAGAGGGTAATCTCCTTTACTCAAAGTCCATATATTTAAATGTTAATTTTATCCAAAAATCACCTTCACAGAAACATTTAGAATAATGTTTGACCAAATGTCTGGGCATTGTGGACCAGTAAAGTTGACATTTTAAAATGATCATCACAGCTACTATAATGAGGAAAAAAGAAACTGATTGTCTTTAGATCAGAGAGAAGATGTTGAA
>CM053506.1:12120321-12144438 GCA_028627145.1 Eidolon dupreanum | reverse complement strand
CCACAATTATTCACAGAAAACATTCTGGCTCCAAGAATTTTCCAAAAACATAAATTTTAGTAATGCTATAGTGGTCCTTTTCTCATAGGTATCTTTATATTTTAAGGGTTTTATCTTACTGGTGAATGGAAATGTGTGTAGTTTTATGGATATTTTATGCAGAAGAACTTTCCTGTGCTTTTGAAGAGGCCTCAAGTTGCAACTTGTCTGCCACCAGAGACTTGGGTGTGTTCTTCCTCACTCACCCCTGGGGGGCAGTAGAGATTTGCTTCTTACAAATATCACCGAAAGGTCTGAATTTTCATATAATTTGAAAGAAAAAATATGGCAGGAGTAATTCAATGAGCTTATTGTCTTCACCCTGCATTACAAATCTCTTAAACTAATATTGTGGCAAATTGGATGAAATTATAGTCATTTCCTTTTAACTATCGCCCAGTGGAAAATCTGAGAGATGAGAAAAGTGGAGGAATAGAGAGTGAGTAGGGAACAGAACACTATTCACTATATTTAAAAAAAAAAAAAAAAAGTCCTTCCATTTGTTCCACATACTTCTATACTGGCTTCCTGTCTTCCTACCTCCCTCCCTCCCTTCCTCCCACCCTCCCTTTCTCTTATTATTGTGGTAAAATACAAATAACATAAATTGACCTTAACCATTTTTAAGTGTATACAATTCAGCAGCAGTAAGTACATTCACAGTGTTGTAAAACTATCTCCACTATCTATTTTCAGAAATTTTCTACATCTCAAACAGAAATTCTGTAAATATTAAATAATACTTTCCTATTGCCTTCTTCCTTCAGCCCCTGTTCACTTCTATTTAATGTATATATACTAGGTACCTCATGTAAGTGAAATCATATAGTATGTGTCCTTTTGTGTCTGACTTATTACACTGAGCATAATACTTTCTATGTTTGTCCATGCTGTAGCAGGCATTATAATTTCATTATTTTTAAGGTTGAATAATATTCTGTTGCATGTATTTATACTCCATATATCATCTCTTCATCTGTCAATGAACATTTGGGTTATTTCTACCTTCTGACTGTTGTGAATAATGCTGCTAAGAACACTGGTTCCTGCTGTCAATTATTGTGTGTATATACCTAGAAGTGAAATTGCTAGATCATATGGTAATTCTATGTTTAACTTTTTGAGGAGCCACCAAAGTGTTTTCTAGGGTGGTTACCCTATTTTTACATTCCCATCCCCACCTTCTCCCCAATACTTGATATTTTTCTTTTCTTTTTTTTTTCTTTTTTATTAGCCTCTTTAATGGGTGTGAAGTGGCGTCTAATGATTTTAATTTGAATTTTTCTAATGGCTGCTGATGCTGAGCATCTTTTCATTGGCCTATTAGGTTCTTCTCTCTCTTAATTTTTTTCTCTCATCTTTCTTCTCCCCTTCCTATTTCAATCTTCTCTCCCTGTTTTTCTCCCCTTTATTTTTCTCTTTCCACCCTATATTGACTCTCCATCACCAGGGATTCATTCTTTCTCAGTCCACTCAAAACCCTAACGAGCCCAGAGTTACATGTCTACTAGGGTATAATCAGCATTCAGAATCATGTTTGACTCTGAGTTTAAGCTCTTAAAAATATTACACTAACTTCATAGAAACCTCTGAGATTTATGTACACAAAATTAATTAGGGGTTACTGTTTGAGTCATTGTTCTAAGTGCTGGGGATGCATCCTTGAACAAGACAGATAATCCCTATCTTCTTGGAGCTCTCTATATAGTAAAAGTAAAGATATAAGAGATTTTAATGGATTTAATTAGTAAGAAATATGTAACTGCCCTCTGGATCTCAGTTTTGTCAACTATAGAATTAGAACATTTTACTCTAAGTTATTTAGTTCTAGCATTCTCTGACCATGAGAATTATTTTTTAAAATACTTTTTTTTCTCTCAGTTCCCAGTCCCAATCCATTCTCATCTCACTTTAGGCCATGTTCAGTTCCTTTAATTTCAATGCTTTCATTATGTTTCATTTTATACCATTCTATTTGTCCCAAACTGTCAATAGCCATGAGGGAAAGTAAGAAAGAACAGATTTGCGAGGTGATCAAGCTGCTGCTGTGAATGCCTTGGCTAGGTAGCAGAGTATTCGTCCAGCTTTACTCCACCTACCCTTCTCCTCCCACCTGTGCCAGACTGCCAGTGGCCTGCCCCCATGCTTGAGGGCTCCCTGCCATTCTCACAGATGGACCCAAAAGATGGGTCCAGGGCATCATGTGTCAGAGTCAAATGAAGTCAATAGAAATTACTGCCAACAGCTGTTCATGGGTTTCCATGAAATGAGTCGATCCACCCATCTGGGCCCCAGATGTCATGGGTCGGTATGGTTGAGTTCTTAAGCAACATGCTATATAATTTAGGCATTTCAAATAGGATTTTCTCCCCATAAAGAGAACTTGAGAGATACTGGAATGGGGATAAGAGAATTATGGGTGTAGATGTACTGAAAATGGTTGTTATTAGATGCCCCTCTCTGTTTTTCACTATTAATTTTCAACAAAACGTTAGCTCATTCAGTTAGATACATAACACATATTGGGGATATATAAATTATCAATAAAATGTGTTCTCTTGTTTTAAGGCATTCCTATTTCTTATATCCACATAGAACTTAAGTGATTTTTCTTCGTATTAGATAAAAATTAGGTATGGTATGTACCTAATTTTTAAAAATTTTCAAAAATGTACATTCAAGTAATAATGAACTTATATAAATAACGGCCTTGTTATTGGTGGCTAATAATATAGGAACTACACAAAGCTGCCCAGTTTCATAGGAAAGAGCATAAAGCTCATATTTGTGAGTTAGTACAAGAGCAGAAAACATAGCTGTCTTTAGGAACTTGTAGACTTTGCATAACCTGGCAGTTCAGACCATGTTATAAGTAGAGAAAATAACATTATTGATCATTCTCACCTATGAAGAGTAAGAGTGATTTGAGTCATCTGCCCAGACTTGTATTTAGATTCCTATCAAGTAGGACCATACATCCAGCGTTTATCTTTTCTACTTAGAGCAAACAGTCTTTTCTTTGGAGGAATCTAGTGCATCACTGGGCTGCAATCCATAACTGATAGCAGCAAGATAAGTCTGTGGCTTGGTAGGGGAAGTCTATGAATTTTACGATATGTCTAAAACACTTCATACTTCCTAGGAGGTGAAGCAACACATAACTGGGTAAATTGCCTCAAAGTAGTTCTCAATATACACTTATTGTCCAGATGTCCTATCCAGTTTACTCTCCCAAACTTCCTGGTTGAATAGTACATTTTTGGTGGTTACTGTACATATAACCAACAGACCTTCTTTGCATTCTCTCTACAATATCAAATCCTAAGACAAATATGATACTCTAGTACTTTCCAGGAAGAGATCTGGCCAACAAAGGAAGAAATTCTATCATTATCTATGTGTCCGTTCCCTGTAGTTAAATTCTCCTGACAACTGAGATATTTTTGTATACTCTGAAGCCAACTATTGTGATATTTGCCTTATTGCTTTATTGAAAAGAGTGTTAGGTGTGAATGGGTGGGGGGTGTTAGGCAGAATTAAAATAATAAAGCTCAATTGTTTGTTTAAATGGATTCTCATTTCTGGCACTGAAGGATATGATGCGTATTTAATAGGCCATTGTTAAACATTATGTGGTCATGAAAAGCAGGTTGATGAAAACAGCAAAATAGAACATTCTTTTCCATATTGGTAAATATTCAGATAGGTCTCAGATAGTAATTCCTGCTGGAAGGGCTCAGATAGTAATTCCAACAAGAACTGAAAGGAGATTTTGTTTTTAAGAGGACAGCATAGTAATTAAGATAAAGAATTTATAAATAATGTAAATCTGAGTTTGAATCCTGTCTTTAAATTAAATAGCTGTGTAATCTTAGGTCTCATGCATATGATTAAAACCTCAATCTCTGAATTCCTATAAAGTGGGTAATAATTCTTCTCTCATATTTTATGAGAATTTAATGAGATTATGGATATAGATATGCACATATATGTTATATATGGTATATTTACACCATGTATGTAGTGGTATATATATGATGTGTGTGTGTGTGTGTGTGTGTGTGTGTGTGTGTGTGTGTGTGTGTGTAGTGTGAAATAGTGTCTGATATTTGGCAAGAGCTAGTACATTTTGTAATTAGTGCCACTCTTCTGACTGAGACTGAAGCTTTCCTTCACTTCTATTTATTCCTCTTTATTCTTCCTCTTTGTTTTGGTTTTAGCCAAGTTCTAGCTGTACATAGAGAACTTTATTATTCCTTTGCTGTGTATGTTTATATAGATCTTTGAAAAAATCCATTCTTGAGTTATATACGAGGAAACTTCTATACTTTTTTTTATCTCTCTGGTGTCTCCATTCAGCAGAGTTGGGGCAATTATGTGATGTTTTCAAGTTTTATTCTTATGACTGGGTTTGTTTGCCAATAACTATTGTTCAGTATTTGCTTGGGCACACAAGCAGGAGAACGATTCTGCATTTCAGAAGTTCTCTGATTTGTTTAACCCTTTGCTTCTCACTCTGAAATATACTTTAGGTCCCCCTCTTTATCCTCCTTTGACTGGATTTTATGCCAGCCTATATCTGTGATTGCTGGTTTAACAGCAGCAACTCCAAACACGGGTTTTGGAAGGTTTTGTTTCTTGATTTTATAGCCTTCTGTGTACTGAATTCAGAATCTAGAAGTTCCTATGGCTTGGGAAAGGTAATAAAGGAAAAACAGAGAAATAGAGAACTCTCTGAGCATCTTAAAAATAAATAAAAACTAAAAGGTAGTCAAATTGTCTTATTTCATCTATGTTCAAATTTAGGACAGTGCAGAACTTTTTGGAATATGAGGGAAATAAGAAAAGGAACCAACATAATCATGTGTGGGAGCACTGAGCACATTATAAAATGGGTTACCTCTCTCACTTTTGGTTACAGAAATACTTGAATTAAAGTATTTAAACAATACCTTTGGCTGCTTCTTAATCCTTTGATTTTGGGATAATTCACTTACCCCTGGAGTCTCTCTTATTCAATCACATGTAAAATAAGGATAACAGTTACTACTTCAGATTGTTTTATGCAATAAAAGAGATAATACATATAAGATATTCATTAAAGTGTTTGGAATATGCTAAGTACTCTGTACATTAAGTTATAATAAGTAATATTATAGACTGTCTCTTGTTCCAGATGCTATCTTGGCCCACTATTTACATTATCTTATATTAACTTCGTAATAAAATAGATGTTTTGTTCACCCTCAATTCAAGATTAGCCAACTGAAGATTCAAAGGGTTAAGCAACTTGCTTATGTAAAGAACAGAACTGGATTGTATCTCACATTTGTCTGACTTCAATGACTTCTTTTTTCACTGTAAAACATCCAATATAAAATAAACAGATTCTTAGTAGACTTACAGTAGCTCTTAAACCGTTTGTTTCCTAAAGAAAATATGAATGTATACAGAGAATTTAAATAAAATAGAAAAAAATAGAAAAAGCTGTGAGAATTTAATAGACTTAAACAGGAAACACTCCAAATACTGTATATAACTATGCTAAGTGCAGAAATATAAACTCTTCCTGAATGCTTGATCAGAGAAGAGATGAATATGCTGTTCTTATCTAACGTGCTGGGAGCTTGAGGATACATCAATGAACAAAAGTTACAATATAGATTTTAAATATAGTGTTTTTCAAAGATCATAAGTGTGTGTGTGTGTGTGTGTGTGTGTGTGTGTTTAAACAATGATGTCAATAGCAGTGAAAATAATAAACCAGGGTAAAAGGGAATGCATAATTGGAGAGTTATTGCCCTTTCAGATGAACTGATAAAGGTAAGACTCATAACAGGTGGTATTTGAGAAAGGCATTAAATAGACAAATAAACCATGGGGATATCTGCAGAAAGAAGTCAAGGCAGAGCAAACAATGACAAGGAACAATGACAAGGCCAGTGTGACTGTTCTGAGTGACCAAGGGCAACAGTAGACAGAGCTGAGGTCAGAGAGCTTATGGTGGGCTAGGTCATGCAAGGACATTGACCTGACACTGAGAGAAATGACCTTGAGGGTTATAAACTGAGAAGCCACATGATCTAACTTATGTTTTATAGACTCTCTCTGACTCTGCACAGCACACAGACTCAGTTTCAAAGTTTTCTCATTTTATCGTTTTTCCTACTTCTTTTCTGTGGTTAGCTGCCTCCATCCAGCATCTAGACCACTCCTCACTTAACTCTTAGAGGGGTTCATGATGTGTGTGGCCTGTTAACTCTTCAAGAGAGAATGAGACTTCTACCACTCTGCAAACTGGACATTATGATAAAACAGTGTGGAAGAATAAACATTTCAAGTCAAAAAAAAAAAAAAAAGATGAAAAAATTAGCCAAGAGAGAAGATATAAAAGTCCAAATTGAATCCAATATAATAGTACCGAGAGTCTCTTCCTGACCCCTCACCCACTCTTTTTTTGTGACAGTCACTGGAGTTGAGATTTACACACAATTGGAAAAAGAAAAACAAAACACATTTTACGTTCTTCAAAATGTTGTGTACTTTTCCCAGAGGAAGGGAACACTCCGATTTATTAGTCATATGACAGAACAGAACTATCCACAGTGTTACCAGGGATAGGACAATCACAACCTTTAAAGGCAGATTACACAATGCAGTCGTTAACCATCTGTTATTTTTCTAAATTGAGGTATAATTTAAATGTACTACACATTTAATTTTGACTGCAACTGCTGACACAATGAATATGTAAAATATTTTTTTCATTACCACAGAAAATTCCTTTGTGCCATTTGTACTATAAATGTAGAATAATTTCCTTGTTCCTGGACTATACCTAAATCAAATCACACAATAGACTTTTGTGTCTGGCTTCTTGCATTAGTGTAATGATTTTGAGATTCATTGTTGCAGGTAGAGCAGTAGTTCCTTTTACATTCCTTTTGTCCATAAATGTATTCCACTATAGGATATACCACTTTTTGTTTGTTCATCCCCCTGTTCACAGACATGTGGGTTAGGTCAAGTTTTAGGTTATTAATGTTATCCATAAATACAAATATAAGTTTGTATTTCTGTGTTTAAATCTCTAGGAGTGCAATCATTGAGTCATAGGGTAAGGGTTTTATAAGAAAACTGCCAAAGAATTCTCCAGGGTGTTTAGCATTTTATATTCCAATTTTGCTTGTGAATTGGTTTCTCTCCTTCAGTTCTTTCTACTTTTGCTTTATGTGTTACATTTTGCTCTTATCAAGTGAGTAAGCATTTAAGATTATTATGTCTTCTTATGAATTTTCTACTTTATCATGTTGAAATGTTACTCTTTTTCTCTTATAATTCTCCTGTTTGCATAGAGTTTATTTCCGCCATCATCTTACTTCAAAACTTATTATGCTTTTATGTGAAAAGTACATGTCTTATATACAGCATAGAGTTGGATATTTTTTTCAATTCATTCATAACATCTCTCCCTTTAGATTTTAGTAAGTACTTCATTTATATTCACTGTATTGTTATATTTGGGTTTATCACACCATCTTGCTATTTGTTTTCTATTTGTTCCTATTTCTCATTTGTTTGATACTTCTATATTCTTTCATTTTGATTATTTATAGCTATTTAATTTTACCTACTTCATTAGTATTTTACCTATATCTCTCTACGTGTTGTTATTGTTGTTGCTTTGCTGGTTACAACAAATTTATCCTGTCTTAATTTACCCTGTCTATCTATAATGGTATACCATGTCACATACTATGGAGGTATCTCAAAACAGTATAAGGCAATTCCTTTTATAACTTCCTGCCGTCTTCTGTGGCTTATCATACATTTTACTTCTTAATATATTGTAAATCCTAAAGTACAACCTTTTAAATTTTACTTTAAAGAGTCAGTTGTCTTTTAAAAGCTAAGAAAAGAGGAACAAATAGTATATTTAACCATGTATTTATAATTTTGTTATTTCTCTTGTAGATATAGGTTTCTTTTAATTGTATTTCTCTTCACCTTAACAAACTTGCTTTACCATGTCTTATGTAGGTTATACTAGTTAATGATGGATTACCTGAAATTTCATTTAAAATATTTTCATTTTTTATTTTTTGCAGAATTTGTTGTTGAATATAGAATTCTAGTTTGACCACCTTCCTCCCCACACTTAGTTTTTTTAAAGAAGTTATTTTATTGTCTTTTACCTTCATTATTTTTGGTGATAATTCAGCCATAATTCTTAGTAATTTTCCCTTATATGCAACAGGTATTTTTTTTCCTTCTGGCTGCTTTAATCATGTTCTCTATCCCTAGTTTTCACTGGATTTAATAAACTGTGCTGAGGTGTGGTTTAATAAATGTTGAATATACACTTAAATATTTCTGCTGCGCAATAATTTCTTTATGATAAAAATGATTATTCTCTCTCTCTTTTCCCCTAATTTTCAGAAGACTTCACAGATACTCTGGTTGATGTTAAAGCTTGAACTTTGTTTCATTTCTCTATTATATTTTAATTATCTCAATAGCTTTATGAAACTTAAAAACAATTCCATGTGTGTTTATCCAAATGTCATGGAGCTCTTATTTCTAGTCTTAACTTACCTCTCTCCTTCATCTTTTTCTTTATTTCAACCTGTTTTCATTAAAGTTTGATTTTGGTAAAATTATCTCAAAATTTATACTTCCCTTCCTCTGACTTCTCAAGCCTGTTTTATTTTAACCTCCCAATTTCTGCTATTCCTTGGAGTAGATCTAAAATACCAGAAGAGGAACTTTGAGATATAGTTGTAAAAGGAAAGTTCCACACACTGCCTCGTAAACATAGAAAATGCATCAAGATTGGGTGGTCTCCCTGCCATATGTCCTACCAATGAATATTTTCCCTATAGTTTGAATTCTCCTTTACTAATGAGACCTCATATTTCTCCTCACCCTGAGGACCATTGTTATATGAAGGAAATATTACAGAAATGAAAATTATTATTATTCTTGTATTTATCCAGTTTCCACATTTATTTTTATAGGTAAACTTTCTATAATCTTGTAATAAAACAAAAAAAATGTAATACTACTATGAATAAACTATCCCAACCCTATATTCTCTACAGTTTTCTAACTTTATGTGTGTGTGTATGTGTGTGTGTGTGTGTGTGTGTAGCCTCTCCTTTGATTTTCTAAACTACTGTCCATTTCCATCCAATGAATTTCTCTTTCTGTCTACTTTAGTCAAAGTTACTTTCTGTCTCTGCATTCACATAACCCTAACTGGGCCACAAATATCTCCTATTTTGCACCTTCTAATTATCCCTTTATTCATAATCTGCCCTTTCTTTAAGCTCCTGACAATCACAATACCCCATCACTTCTTCCATTCCGTATGGTTAGCTTTCTTTGTATATATTTATCAATTTATTTTAATTGTAGCATAGCAGCAACAACAACAACAACAAAAGAAACTCTGAATTTTAGTACCTTAAAGGAATAGCTCTATACTTTCAGATTCTGTAGGTCATAAAATTTCCCAGGCTTATCTGGGAAGTTGGAATATCCTGAGCTCAATGATGCCTTTGTGTCCAGATGCCAGTTTAGCTGGAGGATGGTCCATTGTGATGGTAGTAGTGGAGGTCTAGAGCTGGAATGGTTCATCTCTTTCATGTAGTAACATCAGCATCTACCAGGGGAGCATGGCCTTGTTCACACAGAAGAGTTCCAAGAGCAGCAAAACAGGACCAGCACAAGTCCTTTTCAATCCTCTGCTTACTAACATCCCACTGGCCAAAATCAAGTCATGTGACAGAGCCTAGAGTTAGTGTGTAATGGGAAATAGACTCTGTGCCTTGATTAAAGAAGTTATGAGGTATTATGACCTTCATTCCAATACGCTACATATTTCAGACTCTTAGAGCAGAGATTTATTAAAGATACATCGCCTTAGATAACAGATGCTGGAGAGATGGCTACCCAGCTTTTTTTGAACTCTTTAAGTGACTACAAACTTAATACTTAAGATGCAGCCTATTTACATTTAGTGTAAATCTAGTGATTATTTTCTTTTGGAGTTTAAATCTTCCTTTTTTCTATTTCTCTATTTCCTACATGTGAGTTTTAGCTCCTTGAGGGATATAATAATAAGCTTACCTCTTTTTCCCACAGGAAGAGCCTTCAGATATTTGTAAAGAACAGTTATGTCTGTATTGAATCTTCCCTAAGCTAAATACTTTTTATTCTATTAATTATTCTTTGTAGGAGATAGTTTGATTATCAGTCTTGTCACAGTCTCTGGATACATTCCAATTAACTTTTCTTTCCAGCTAATTTATAAAATGACAGAAGGAATAGTAGATTACAGTAGAACTACTATTTAACGTTCAGGAACTATTTTAATTTTGTATAGTTTTGAAGAAATCATTGTGTGGGCTACTGAGAGTAAAATAACAGTGAATTAATTGGAAAAGTGAGGTTAAATGAGGTCTTTCTGGGAATCCCACTTTTAACAAACTCACATTTCTGTCTTTTCTCCCCTGTAAATAGGAATCTGTGGGTACATGACATATTCTCTTGACTGAATGGTCTCAATGGGTGGCTTTCTTGAAAAATGAAAGTCTTCTATAAAAATAATTTATAAATTATATAACTTAGAAAGAGATCATTTATTTTCCTGAAAAGATGTGCCACAGCATTCCTCAGAGTTCATTACAAATATTGTGTATTCAAAAAAATTATGTGTAAATTTCAAGACTATTTCATGCATTTATTACGTGAAATGAAGTACTTTAGTTATCATTAATGTAATTTGAGAATGGAATCTTAGTATGATTGATTCATTAATCACCTATTTAAGGAGACAACTTTTGAATTCAACAAAATATCATTGAATGTAGTATATCATGAAAGGGTTACATCAAGAAGAGTGTAACCCTTCCTGAGTCCTGAGGCAGGGAGAACTTCAGTTTGAGTCTGTGTTGTAGACACTGCTGAAATTTAAATATGTTCTTATGTAGCTAAAGATATGGCAAGATGGGAATGTGAACTTGGGTTCCTTTCGCAGGCAGTTATAATACAGGTTAATACAGCAGATATATCAAACAGATTTTTGAAATAGTGAAACAACTTTATCAGAAAAATATATTTCAAAAATGTTTTACATAAGTTCTCATTACTTAATAAAAAGTGTTACTAAATTTAGTTCTAGTCATTAAATGTTTATAAAATTTATTTTCTTCTCCAAATTTTACTTAATGTTGATATTATTTTATACTAGAATTGAAATTAATAGATTTTCAACTTAGTGTCTATTATCATGAAGAATAGCCCAAAATAGCTTCTATACAACTAATATAAGTATTCAAATATTCATATTTAAGCTTCTATATTTTTTTGAATTTTAAAGACCTAAAAGATATTTTTCAGAAAAAAATTTAATATAATTTAATTTTTATTGTTATTGTATTTTATTTTTTATTAAATTTATTGAGATGACATTAATAACATTATATAAGTTTCAGGTATACATCTTTGTAATGTGACCTCTGTAATATAATTTTAAATATTGAAGGAAAGAGATACTGTAACTTCATTATTTATAAAAAAAAAAAAAAAATAGGTAAAGGATAAAGCATACCCCAGGACCTTACCATCTCTTTCTTAAACTACAACCAGAGCCTCCTAGTGTTTTCTCTACTTGCAATCATACTTCCTTCAAATTCATTCCACATGGGTCAACAGTGTGATCCATTAAAAAGAAAAGTTGACCTTACCACTCGGTCCCCAAATAACATTTTCATGTGATGAAAATGGGGTTTCCCTACAACATGCACCAATTCAACAAGAGAAACACTTTTTTAAAAATCTGTTTCATAAGCTAGAATTCTGTATAAATCTTACTAGATCAAAATTCTAGTAAGATAAAAGTAATTTGAACTATATCATTTATATAACAAACAAGTTCCCTGTGACTTCTTGGCTTTCTTCTCCTTCCCCCAGCTTAATTGACCTGTCTCACTGTTGTTAGATTCTGTGTCTTTGCTCATTATGGCCCTGTTTACTAGGCATATTTTTATGCCCTTCTTTGTCAGGCTAACTCTTAGCTATAATTAAAGACTCAGTTTAGGTGATCTCTAGAGAATATTTGTTTATGCCCAAGTAATATTAGAGACACCTTCTCATTATATTCTCTGAGCATATGTCCTTGTTCAAACATCCACATTTTTTTTATGATTCCTTAACAGGAAATTACCCAAAATGTGTTAGAATTCCAGGGAAAGTATGAATAAGTACATTTTCTAGTGAGGAATCCCATAGTTTCTTATTCTAGGAGGGGCTTGGGACCTAAATAAAGTTAAGTTCTAGCATATGACCTGGTTGACTTTTTATTCTAAAAGTGAGAACATAATTTATGATTTTCTATATCTTTAATCCCTAACAAAGTGCCTGATATGTGCACAATGGGAACATAATAAATGCTGTTGAATGCATTACTGTAATATCCTATCACAGGATTCAAGTAGTTTATAGTTATTCACATCGTTCACTTTAGCCCAATATTGTCAAAGAATATGCTCTTAGTATGAATCATACCCATTATTCCGAAGGAAGCATTTCTGTTTGGACAACGTAGCTGTCAACAGGTGACTAGAGATATTCCTAAGAGTGAAGTCTCCCCCGTTAAGTGTAAGTGTCAAGCACTTACCCCCTGACTTAGTGGGATGGTCTCCCTGACAACTTCTGAGAGACTCAGGGTCCCAAAATAATCCATAAATTCAATGTGGCTCCTCCTCCCTAACAACCAAAATATGAATAGGATTTATTTTGCAAATAATGACTACAAATTTTAAACTATGAAAAAAGAATGATAGTATAGGCAAAATATAGTGAAAGAAGAAAAAGGACTAGCCTTGTTAGGTATTTAATGCATGTTCTACTGTTATAAACTAATGGACAACACCAAAACTCACTGAAAAGCCCAAATATAGATGGAAATAGAGGTTGTGATAAAGGAATGTTCCTGAGGCACCTGCTGCACAATTCCTCTCATTCACAAAATCAACCTGGCTCCTTCACAGTGTATTTTCAGAAATTAATGTTAAAAACAATTCAGTTTAATTTATCTTACTGCTGGCAGAAGGTCAAGAACACAGACAATTGAAGGTCCATTCTGCTTTTGCTCTACCTAAGGAAATTATAGGGAATTTTTTCCCGCTGTGTTTAGAACAAGTGGTGTTACCTCTTGAACACTTAACCTGTGCCTTGTATTGTGTTACATCCATTAAATGTATTATAATGTTCTTACACAACCCTCTAAGTATTATTATTATTGTCATGATAGATGGAGAATTTGAGGCTCTGACTCCAAAGCTAGACTTTTGGGTATGGACTATACAATTTCTGAAAGTCTGTTTACACCGTGACTATGACACCCGGTTTGATTAATGTCATATGATACATTCAAGTCCATCCTCTCACTGCCCACCCTGGTGCCGAACCCATGTGCCTAGCTTCTGCAGACATAGAATTGGGGCAAGACTAAATGGGAAGCTCTCATGTCCCCAGCTAGAGAGACTTTTCAGGCATTGACATTCTGCTCAGACAATGAAGTACTTAAAGACTCCATAATGAGCTATCTCCTGTGATTCTGTTTTGTGACACTCAAAAACTATTTCCATCTGGTTTCTTTCATCTTGGGAAGTGTGTGCGCATGTGGGGTAATGGTCTACTATTTGAAAAAATGCCAGCTTCTAAACCCTGGTCACTTTCTTCTGATTGTTTATTTCCCTCTAACTGCTCAAAATTATCACCTTTGGGTCAGCAGTTGTTTCTTAATCATTTCACCTCTCTGGTATTCTGTCGCTTAAAGTCTATGTTTTGTAGGCATTTGGTTCTTCATATTTACAACCAAATTTGGAAATTAAAATTCAATAAGCAAAATTGGGATTCAGAGGAGAAGGAATAACATATTTTGTTCCCAAGCATCTGCCTCTTTAAATAAAATTTAAAAATCATGACTAGAGATTGACTGCAGTATCACTAGTAGCTTAAAAGTTTAGATCTGACTCCTGGTTCTTTGAGTTTTGTGTGTACTCTAAAAATAGTTCACATCTTAGGCCTTCATGTATACTTGAATGGGAGAGGGGTAATAGGAAGAAGATAAGGTAAAATAAATAAGTAAATAAGAATTGAAAATAATTTAATATCACAGAATTATACTCCTACCCATGAAATTTGTCATGTAATCTTCCTAACAACACTGCATAGTTCATACTATTATCTCATATTGCTAAAGAGGAAACTAAAACTTGAAGTGGTTTAAGTATCTTACTCAAAGTCCAACAACTGCGACCAGAGCCAGGAGTTGCTGCACGTTCTTTGATTCCAACACCTGGGCTCTAATCACTTACATTACACTCTTCTAGTGTTATTTAAGCAGCCTTGAATTGTACCTAGAAAATAGAACCTATTTTCTCCTCAATAATAAATATTGAAGTCCCTTTTTAAATTAATTACTCAAAGTCCAACATTAAAATTCTATCTAACTCTATTTCAGCATTTATTATTTATCAGTTTTTTGCAAACACTTTATCAGTATTACCTTCTTTATTGGTCACAAGTAGTACAGGTTATTGTTGTTAGATTTTTAGTTAGAGTATAGATACTGAGTCAGAGAAAGATTTAGAAACTCACTTAAGGTTAAACAACTAGCAGATGGTGGAAACAGGATTCAAACCTATGGAATTTGGCTGCAGAGTCTATTCACTCTTGACTATTCTGCCTCCCTTGCATGTCTAATACTGTCTGTTGTTTAGATTTTAAAGAATGGTGCCTGATAGCCTTTCTTGATTTACTCAGTTATGCTGGTGAGTTTTACTGTTATTTGGGGTAAACTTTCATGCCCAACTGATAGCATCTGAGGTCTTGAGGAGACCAGGAACTTTAATATCATGAAGGTACTAAATTCTACTTCTAGGGTAAGCAATGAAATATTCCAAATGGCTATAGGCTCTCAGGATTAAAGCATCTGGGTGGAAAATATGGCCCACCGGCCATTCAAAATCATTGCAAGTTTTTCATTTGGAGGCTACCTGTCCTGGACACAGATTGGGTTTTGGTATGGTTGCAGCACATGTCCACTTGGAAGTTGAGAATAATAGCTTACTATTTTTCCCATTAAATTAAAGCCCCACATACAAAAGCACGTACACCTGCAAACCACACGCACTAGAGTGTTCTTCTTTTGTCTCCACTTCCCCCTCTGTCATTGCTCTGTCTCCTTCTCTTAATTTGTTGAGAGAATTGTCTGTACTCACTGTCCTCCTGTTTTTTCCTCTTCCTGTTTTTTCCTGAGTATTCTCCAATCACCACCAATCTTCTGAAATTACTCTTATCGTGATTATTAATCACCTCAACTTTGCTGAACCTACCTAATGATGAATTCTCAGCCCATCTAAGTTGATCTTAAATAGTCTGGCAACGCATCATCCCATTTTTCCTGGGACAGTCCTGGTTTGGGTCTATTGTCTTGTTTTATTTATAGCATCCACTTTCACTGTACAATGTTTGCATAATAAATTATAAGGTCACCCTCACTCTCAGCAGTTTACGAACTAATCCATCTTGCATGAAACACTTTTTACTCTTGGCTTCCAAGTCTCCATATGTCTTGTTTTTTCTCCTTGCCTCCCTGACTTCTTATCTTTACTGGTTGCTCTTTAAATAGCCACATATCCAAACACCCACATATCCAAATATGCTACAACTCAGTCATATAAACTCCTCTTTTCACACTGGATAATCTCATTTAATTTTGTGATTTAATGTATGATAACTCCCAAATTTCTGCCTTTAATCTCATATCTTCAGACTCTCATACCTACTTAACATATCTAGTAAATGTCTAGTAGGCATCTCCAATGATGTCAAAAAGCAAATGCTCATCTTCCCCCACCCCACGTCTGTACTCACAAACCTGCCCTCTATGAACTTGTTCAGTTAGTAAAAGCATTTTTTCAAGTTCTCAGGCCATAAACCTTTGAGTCAATCTTTAGTTCTCTCTCCATGATATATAATGTAAACACCTTTGTCAAACAAGAACCAGAATTGTTTCTTTCCCTTTGTTAGCTGTGACATGCCTGATGAGCCTTATCTGGCCCATTGATTCCTTTGTTAAAGGAATATGTGTTTTTATGTTAAATGAGCATGTGTATTATGTTCTGACCAAGCCTCATCAGTCTTAGACTGTATCATCACGGCTATCCTGTATTTGAAATATTAAAATATATTCACATCATTTGCTAAATAGTCAATCCATGAGCCTGAACCCCTACTAGTCTATCTACACAGACCGATGGCCATGTTTGATCCTCCCTCGGTAGTCCAGTGCCTGAAAGCTGCCCAGGACCTCCCTCCAGAGCTATGGGCTGGTATACCTTTGAATGGTCAGTATTCAAGCCATTCTAACTGTATAGTATGTTGACTCTCACTTCTGCTTATTTCTTAGTTAAGGAATCAGAAGAATAAAGTGCTTCTAGTATCTATGAATAAATCACCAATGCTAATTACCATTTGACAAACTTCTAAAGCTCTTTAACTCACTTTTAACAAGGTGCAGCTGCCACTTCATCTGAATGATTCATTTCCCTTGGCCATGCTTTGCTATGTTTTAAAAAATAACTGCATTCTTTTGTGACTCAGTAGCATCTTCTATACTACAGCTTCAAATAGCTATTTTCATTTATACTCACGTTCTTCCCTACGACTTTGGTAGAAACTCCCCATCTGCCACTCTTAGATATAGATTATCAGCCAACAACTTTGACCCTAATCAATTCAATTTCTTTCTCTCTCTCTCTCTCTCTCTCTCTCTCTCTCTCTCTCTCTCTCTCTCTCTCTCTCCCCCCCCCACCCCCTCCTCTCTACCTCTCTCCCACCCTTTTCTTCCTTCTCTGTCTCTCTTTCTCTCTGTCCATTAAGAAAGAAAATAGATGAATATGTTTCTGGATTAAACAAGGTTCTAATCTTTGTGTCTGGAAGTAGAGGCAGAGGGGGCCAAGGACAACTTCAATTTAGGTCTCCATGTGAGGAGAAGGTAGGGCAGTGTAAAGCAGGCTTGAGCTAGGAGATACCTTCATACTCCTTACAAAGCTTCAAATAAGAACCTCTGGAACAAAGCCAGATTGATTCATTCATTTGCCATAAATCAGTTAAAAATGTGTGACCATTAGCTGTCAGTTCATTTAGATCTTGTTCACTTAACAAAAACTACTTATATATACTCTTATATATACTACTTATGTATATTCTTGAGAAGACCAAACAGATTTGTGGATCAGATATGTTCTTCAACTAATATTTTAAAAATATGCAATCAACATTTAAATTTTTTCTGAAAATACTTGAACACTATATCAGGGAAGACTTAGAAATTAGAACTTGGGGCATGGATTAGATACTTCTTTATTATCCTGAGAGTTCACCTCAGCCAGAAGTTTGTATTCTCCATGAAAGTCAGTGACCTACAGTGTCCAGAACTACCTGCCACAGAAGGCAGTTCGATGAGCACCTGTTACCTATTGGTGCTTACATCTTGGAAGTCTTAGGTCCTGCCTCAGAGAGTTTCTCTGAATAACTCTCCTAATCATACAGAGTTCTTCTCTTGAGATAAGTATTCTCTACTCCTTTTCCATCCCCAAAGATGTAATAGTAGCCAAGGGTTATGTAAGGGTCCTTTCAGATAAGTATCCAGAGGTATTGGCTGCATTTTTTTCTAACACTGCAAGTTCTATCTCAACATAATTTCATTGATTCAGCTTCATTCTTTCTGATACAGTTTTATCTCTTTTATTCTTAAATTCTTGTCACATTCTTGCCTGAATTCATTAAATATAAAGATTTTTTTTTTTTACCACAAAAAGAATTTGCAGAAGAGAATGAAGACAGATTGGATGCAGATATTTACTGTATTATCTACAAAATAATCTCCCAGAACTGAAGTGAGAGGTTTGATATTCTAGAATAATATAAATAAAAATGTGTATTAGTAATTCAACATATAGGCATTAATTCATCAAGAGATATTAATTGATGCCTTCTGCATGTTAAGTTTTATAATAGGTTTGAGATATCATGATGAAGGAAACAAGCCCTGTCATCAAGGAATTTGGGGGACAAGTAAAGTCCTATTAATATTTTATTGTTGAACTTACAATAACTGCCAGTGCCCATCAGCTTTCTTGCTACAAATTTGCCCTCCCTTATATTAAAATATGCCTTGTCGTTTCTGCAAGTTTCTCAATAGCATCCATTAAACATGACTTCCAGGTATTTCTAAACATTCTCTTCACTGAACTGTGGCACTAATTGAAACAGGATTTAATTTTAACAAAAAAAAAAATTCACATTTAGAATGTTGGAAAATAACTATTTAAAACAAGAAGGCATGCTCATAATGAGTGCTATCTAAAATGCGTATAACGTAGAATTCACATACTCTTCTGCCTTTGTCCTGATCTCTCTCCTCTCACTTTATTCTCTTCTTTCTTATATGTCTGCCACTATGTCATAGTGGGCAGGGATCTCCCATTTTCTATAGAAGATGTGTCAAGTATGGTTGAAAGAAAGCAGGAATTAATAGCACAGAAAACAGCAACAAAATTTACCTTGGTTATAGCTAGCATTTAGGAAATCAATGGAAGACATTGATTCAGGTTGTAATATTTTTCCTATAGTATTCCCTAGAATTTTGATTTTCCCCAATGTTTAATTACCAGTGCAATTATCTGGGCAATTATGATTTGATTTGTGACGGTGAATGCATTACATCAGGAAGACATGCCCAAAACATGCAATTCTATTTCTGGCAGAAGGAAAAATGATCTTTTCCAAGGATGACTCACATAGCCTTTACAATCCACTTTCCAATTTCCTCAAACTGAACCTTATTCCATCCGTTTCCTCTTTAGAATAATGCCTGTTTTGTCACCTGAGTTGCCATATAAAAGCATTGTATACTCTTAGCTACTCCCTTGATGCTACCTAGGATCTATGAGTCAAATTTATTCCATGGCTAGTCACTCAACAAACTCCTTTCTTTATACATTTTAATGAGATATGAATAGGCAGACAGAGTGGTCATTACTTCTTAGAGAAAACAGGAATTTAAGCTAAGTAGAAGAGTGGGGCAGAAGGAGCATGGAGATCCGTGTGTCTCCTTAGATTTTGAACCAGTTTCACCAAAACCTTCAGATGTTACTGTAGGGAATAATTCTGTGTTGCCAATAAACTATTTCTGAATCAGATGACTTATTCTAAAAGATCCTTACTCCCTCTGACTCACTTAGAAAATACCATTATATATAAATGAACTGACTGAATGAGCTCCAATTGCATCTGGTCTTCAGAAGTCATTTTATAACTGCTTTGAATCTGGCCATTCAAACGTATAACCTCCAGATAAATGTTGCAATTCTTGTCCATTAAAGAACTAGTTATTATTAATAATAAAGGGATAATTTTTTCCAGTAACTCTTTACCACACAAATCAATAAGTTATACCTCTCTTGAGTATTTAAGATATATTGTACATGTTTCATAATCATAAATTACCCTTGCCTTTTTCTTCATTTTGAGGAAAGTTGATCTAAACAATACTTATTTCTTATAATCAAAATTTCAAATTATTTAAGAAGATTAAAACAACTCTAATACAGTAGAAATATATTTTCTTTTCAATATATGTGATAATAACTTTAATGGAACCAGTGAAAAAATAACAAGTAGAAAGAATGAAAGTCCATCCATAATGAAAGTCTAAAACCTAATGTTTCCTCTAAATTTTATCTGAAAAGTGAATAAGAGCAGAATTCATGTAGCAAAGATACTTGGCAGTACTTTTACCTATAGTTTAGTGACTATGATCTGCCCCTGGTAAATATTTTCTCCTCTTCCTCTTCCTGCTCTTCCTTCTCTTCCTCCTTAATTTCCCCTTCCCTTCCTTCATTTATGTAGTTTTAATCATAATTCATATTTCATCTCCTCTATTAATTTGTTTTACAAAATCAGAGGTTTTACAATTATATATATAAATATGCACACATATACATACAGGTGTATGTATATTTTTTTTGTTTGTTTGTTTGTCTCCAATAGACCTAGGTTTGACTCTCTCTTATTTCAGAGAGTGCTGGATCATTTTGCCTTGGGTCATCACCCAAGGTCCAAGAGATTTATAAGTAGAGTAGTAAATTTTCTGGGTCCTTGAGACAATAGATTCAGTTTGAGCTTTTTTGCAGTTGAATTTGCTCTCTCAGTGTTCACAACAACCACAATAGTCTTAGTACAAAGTAAAGTTCTCCTTTATTTTGGGGCAGCATTGTGGGCTAGTATACTACTACACAGTGATGGCAGAGCAAACTGGTACCAGGCACCATCTGTTGGTTAAGAAAAATATTGGCATCAAGGCAAAATGTGGCAAATTCTGACAAGAGCTTCTACTGAAAATCTAGTTTGCATATCTCCACTTCTAATCTCACTTGGATGGTCTTGTACTCCATGGAATGTTGTGGCTAATGAGATTTTTAAATGAAAAATGCTAAATTAGAAAAGCATTCTACCCTCTATTAAAAAACTATCAAAGCCCAGGTTCCTGCCTTTGTAATTAAACCCTAATACAGAATATTCATTATGGTAATAGTTTCTCATTACCTGTAACTATGAGTCTGTGAATGTCTGTTGATACCCAGAGGTTGGTTTCAAGTTCATTATTCTGATCTTATATTAAAATAACATCTTCTATCCAAGGAATCATTAAGCATGGCGAAAAAGTTAGCCCCATCACTATTCATGAGTCTGTAAAGCTGTACATAAAATGCACCCTAAGATGAATTGCCCTGCATCTTTTCAATTTATTAAGGATTTATTTTAATAATCGCTTACTAAGAAACAATTAAATGATTAGTGTTGAGATAAGTCACATGTGTCTCTGCAGGTTGTGATTATCCCCTCTGCTTGAAGAATTTTACACTCAAAATGGAATAATATGATGGTAGAAAAAGCTACAAGGATAGTATATAAAGATGCAATTAATTGACCCACTTATGTTTTCAATTTAGAGTGCCTTATTTTGCTTTACTGACAGTTGCTTTGTAATCATCCTTCTATTGTCCAATGTGTATGTGGCTGGTTGTGAGCTCTTTGGAGAAAATTCCCATGCTCTCTGAGTTTGAAAATCTCCTAGAGTGTCTTGAACTTAATACAAATGCAAAATTAGCTTCTTCATCAAACCAAGACGAAGTGTAAACTCAAAATTAATGTAAAAAGTGGGTTTATGTGAAGTATATAGGATGATACAAAGTTCGAAGTGATAGAAAATAAGTCAGTAGAAAGGAGGCAATATGGTGATTCACTGGTATACTTGCCAACAAACCCACAGTTCACTGTGGGTTTTCTGTGTAAGTTCAAAATAGACTATATAGGTATTTTTTTGCCCCAAGTAAGTAATGCATTTTAAAGACTAGTATCCATGTTTTTTCCACATAGTTTTACTAAATTCCAGTTATGACAAGATCCACCGAGTCGCTCTTAAGCCCAGTAAACCACACTGAGTGAATAAATTGCCAGCTGTTGCTTGGTACCAAAGGTTGTTTTTGCATTGCATCCAAGTACTTGTACTAACTAGCCTTATAAAAACAAAACAAAACTGTTTTTCTACTCTGTATGAGGTGTATCTAATAATAAAAAGTAAAGCTGTCATAGGAAAATTGGAGGTTGGGTTAAAAATGTGGTAATTCTCATGTTTATGATTGCTTGGGACACTTGACATATGTAAGAGAAATGATTAAGCATCTTGTCCGGATATTTTGGACCTGGTAACCTGGGAATGAATTTATGTTTGCCCGACAATAAAAGAAAAAAACAATCTCTGAGATTTTTGTACTCAGATCTTCTGAGATGGTTGTATTGTCTCAAGTCTCTTCCTCATGATGAAATGAAGTTTCTCTGATGATACAAAAGCAGTTGAGGGGCGAGAATATTCTGCATTGTGGTTCTTTCTAATTATCTGAATTGTTCCTGAAGCAGGCTATTAGTACTGAGAAACTGGAGATCATGAAATGCTCATAAGTTGCTAGTGAGGGATACAGGCCCAATACACACAAGGAGGTGGTCCTTTTGCCTTTTGCAATTGTTTTCACCTTTTTTCTCCTGAACTTCTCAGTTGTATTGCTCTGAAACTCAACTGAATTTCATTATAGGTTCTCATCAGAAGCTAAGGGAAGTTAAAGTCAGAAGGTAGGGAAACTTGTTTTAAATGAGGAGAAAAAAAGAGAAACATTTCTGTTTCTGTCCATCACCACCTGTCAAATAGAAATGGAAGCTGTATCTTGTCCAAATGTTACACTAGCAAATAATTTCTAGTAGTGGTAAATCTGTTTGCAATTGTTCTAAGCTGGGCTCTGTACTCATTTAGTTATCTCACCAGTATTACTGGGTGCCAACTATGGACCAATAGTGATGTTAGGCGTCAGGATAAAAGTTCTTAAGTTTGACAGACTCAGAATCATATATAATGCTTACAAGTAGTGCGAACTAGGGTCAGTTACTTTATCCTGTGCCTCAGTTTACTCATCTGTAAAGTAGGAAAATAAAACCTATCTTAAGAATATGTGGTATTAAAATATGTATATCACTTAGAATACTTAAATATTTGAAAATTATTAACTGCTATAATAATTATTTTCAATAGTTGTCAAATATGTTAGGCCCTGTGGTAAGTGCTGGAATAACAGCAATAAATAATCTTGTTTTGCTCTTGGAAACTTTTTTTTTAAATAGAGAAATAGGAAAGAGAAAGAAAGAAGAAAGAGAATTGCATGAGGCATGCGTGATGAAAGCACAAGGAGGAAAAGTAAGCAGATCTTATGTAGATATAAAAAACTTTTAAATGGCTTCACAGAGAAAGTGATATTTGAGCCGTGTCTTGAAGGATAGTAGAAATCTGCCAGCTATAGACAATGTATGTGTAGAAAGGCCAAAGGAATAACCCAAATAAGCACAGCTCATTTGGCAAACAGCAAGGAAAGTGCAATGCCTGGGCAACAATCCCTAAGCCAGTGAGCCAGGAATCTCTGTTTAGACCAGAGTGAAACACTGGGGAACAGTGAACTTGCCTAGGACCATGGCAAACACACAGTCAGGATTAGAGAAGCACCTCTAGTCAATATGGCCCTTCAACCTATGTGCCTTAGTCCTGCCATTGGCTATTCTAGATCCTTTGCCTTTTCCTATAAATTTAAGAAATGACTTTTTGATATCTACCCAAATCTTTCTGGGCTTCTGATCATGAATGCATCATATCTATGGATCTGGATCAGATTTAGGAAAATCAATATCTTAACAATACTGAGTTCTACAAGTCATCACAGCATATAGATTCATATATCTAGGTCTTATGTTTTTGTCAATGTTTTGTGTTTTCAGCATACAAATTTTGCACATTTTTGCCTAGATATATACCTAAGTATTTTATGTTTTTAGCAATATTTTAAATTGTATATCAAATGTTAATACACAATTGTCATTGTGTGTATGGAAACATAGATTGTTTCTGTTGATCTTGATTCAACCTTACAAAACTGACTTATATCTAATAATATTTTTATAGATTTTTTGTTATTTTTAGACCATCATGTCATCTACAAGAGTTATTTTTCTTCCTTACCAATCTATTAATATTTTATTTATTGATTGATTTATTTTGCATTTTTTGAGATGATAGACTCTTTTTGGTGCTGTTGAATGTGAGACAGTGGGTATTCTTTCCTTGTTCTTGATTTTGAGAAAACACTAAGTTTGGAAAAACATTAAGAATTTTAAAATTAATTATGATGTTAGCTATAAATATTGTATAAATTTCTTTTATCAAGTGAAGGAAGTGGAAACATTTTGATATGACAGTGGGTATTAATTTTTTTCAAAAGTTTTGTATATTTTGAAATAACATGATTTCTCTCTTTTATTGTGTTGGTATGGCAAATTACACTGATTACTTTTAAGATGTTAAACCAATCTTGTACTTTCAGAATAAACACTATAGGGTCA
>CM053506.1:12082990-12119821 GCA_028627145.1 Eidolon dupreanum | reverse complement strand
TTGCATTGTGTGTTCACCTCTTATAGTTAGATTTCTTTCTGTCATCACTTATTTGATCCCTTTTAGCCCATCTACCTTCCCCCTCCACCCTCCACCTTCCACCCTCACCCTCTGGTAACCACTAGTCTGTCCTCCATGTCCATGAGACTTTGTCCTGTTCATTTGTTGTTTTGGAATGATTTTAAAATCCTCTCCTATCTCACCTTTCTTCATCCAATCAATCACACATACCTATTAAATCTGCCTCCTGTATAGCTCTAGTATCTAAAACACTTCTCTATCTCTGCTGCCACTGACTTAGTTTAGTCTCATCACATTTCAGTTGGACTATTGCAATAACCTTTTAATTGGCTCCCATGTCCTTGGTATTACCACCCTCCCAATCATTCTGTACCCTATAACAGAGTAGACTTGCTAAAATATTAAAAAGGTCATGTCACATGATTGTTTAAAATTCTCCAGTAAATCTCTTTTTTTTTCATGATATCTTTAATATGTTAAACCAAATTTTTCATTATCTGATTCTTCCATTACCCATATGTCTCATCTGTCATCCCTTTACTCTTCTCATATCCTCTAAACTCTCAACTCTTCAATGGTCAGAATTGTGTTCTGTGCATTCTTATATCTCCACTCATGTTATATCTACTAAAAATGCATAGTTCATTTTTAATATATGATTATTTAATGTATTATTAAATAAATAAATGTATTGAAGAATTATGATGCAGACCTAACCTCAGGCTGCTGAGCATCAAAGCATTCTTATATTGCTACCTAGAAAATTTTTTTTTATGTCTACTTAAAAGTTTGTTTTTATGTCACAGTGGGTCTCTTTCTGCTGCCAATATAACTTTTTATTTATTTCTTCTTAAATGTATTGTGTATTTTCAGTGATGCCTTTTACAAACATTTCCTACCCTTATTCACCTTCCAGTTTTACTTCTGGCCCGTTTATTCTCATAAAATTACTCAGACACTTGCTTGGGTCAATGTCATCTAACATGGAGTTGCCTCCTTTTGTTGTATTGAGAAGCCTGTTTCTTTTCTTGTCAGCCTTTTCTTTTGAATGTCTCTTCTAGCTTCTTGGATACCTGGCTTTCATGTTTACCTCTATTTGTTTAATAGTTTACTCGTGCCAAATGAACAACAAAAATATCACTGTCGATAACAAACCATTTGTTTCTCCTCTTAAGAGAGCCTTCCTTCAATTGGATACCTTCTCAAAGTATTTAGGCTTTTTTCCCTTTCCTATGCTATATAGAATTTTCAAAAAATGTAGTCTATAATAGCTGACTCTTCTTCTCCTGCCACCATGAAATCCTTAACTCTTTGCAACCTAGCTTGATAATTTAGATGTTTAAATAATCTCAATACCTTTCTAAACAACAACTCTAAAGGCCTATTTTTTAAAAAGTTATAATAGACATAAAATTATGTAAGTTTCAAGTATACAGCATAATTCAATATTTATATATATTTCAAAACGATCACCATAATAAGTCCAGTTAATATTCATCACTATACACAGTTAGAAAAAAATGTTTTTCTCGTGGTAAGATCCACACTCTTAGCTACTTTCAAATATGGAATACAGTATTTTCAACTAGAGTCACCATGCTGTACATTATATCCCTGTCAGTCATTTTTTTTTAACTGAAATTTATACCTTTTGACTCCCTTCACTCCCTGCTCCCTGCCACATTGTGCTTTCTATATCTATGTGCTCATTTTTGTTTGTTTTAGATTTCATGTATAAGTGAGATCATACTGTATTTATCTTTATCTGTTTAACTTATTTCACTTAGCATAATGCCCTCCTCATTCAACCATGTTGTTTCAAATGGCAAGATTTTTTTCTTTTTATGACTGAATAATACTGCATTGCATATATTAATATAACACATTTTATCCATTCATCCATTGATAGACACTTAGGTTGTATTCACATCTTGGCTATTGTAAATAATGCTGCAATAAACATAGGGGCACGTATATCTTTTCAAATTAGTGTTTTTGTTTTATTCAGATAAATATCCAGAAGTGGAATTGCTGGATCATATGGTGGTTCTGTTTTTGAGTTTTCGAAGACATTTCATACTGTTCTCCACAGTGGCTGCACCAATTTACATTCCCACCAATAGTGCATAAGGATTCCCTTTTCTTTATATCCTCACCAACACTTGTTATTTCTTAACATTTTAATAATAGCCATTCTAACAGGTGTGAGGTGATATCTCATTGTGCTTTTATTTTGCATTTCCCTTTTATCAATGATATTGAACAAATTTTCATGTACCTATTCACCATTTGTATGTCCTCTTTGGAAAAGTGCCTGTGCAAGCCTTCTATCAGATACATCTTTTGAAAATATTTTCTCACAATCTATGGCTTGCCTTCTCATTCTCTTGACAATTATAGAGCAGAAGTTTTTAGTTTTAATGAAGTCCAGTTTATCATTATTCTATCATGGATTGTGTATTTGGTGTTATATCTAAAATGTCATGGCCACACCCAAGATTATCTTTTTTCTTTTATCTTCTAGAACTTTTAAAGTTTTGCATTTATATTTAGGTCTGTATTCCATTTTGAGTTAATTTTTAGAAGGATGTTATGTCTGTGTCTAGATTCACTATTTTACATGTGATAGTCTAATTGTTCCAGCACCATTTGTTAAAGACTGTGCTTATTCCATTATATTTTGTTTCTCAAAGATCAGGTGACTATATTTACTTGGGTGTATTTCTGGGCTGTCTGTTCTGTTTTATTGGTATCTTTGTCTATTCTTTCACCAATACCACACCCTCTATTACTATAATTTTATAGTAAGACTTGAAGGTAAGTAGTGTTAGTCCTCCTTCAGTGTTGTGTTGGCTATTCTGGGCCTTTTGCCTCTCCATATAAGCTTTAGATTCATTTTGCTGATAGCAGCTAAATAACTTTCTGGGCTTTTGGCTGGGATTATATTGAAATTTTAAAACAAGTTGAGATTTCTTACATAATCATGTCAGTTTTTCTTCTTCCTTCCAGATCTGTATACTTTTTCTTGTCTTACTACATTAGCTTGAACTTCCAGAATGATATTGAGAAGGAGTAGTAAGATGGGACATCCTTGCCTTTTTCCTCATGTTAGTGGGAAAGCTTTGAGTTTCTCACCATTAAACATCATGTAAGTTTTTTTGCAGATAGTCTTTATCAAGTTAAGGAATTCCCCCTCTATTCCTATGTAACACAGTTTTATCTTCAATGAGTGTTGGATTTTGTCAAATACTTTCTCTGCACCTATTGAGATTATCATGTGGTTTTTCTTTTTAGCTTTTTGATGTGATGAATTATATAAATTGATTTTTGATTGAACCAGCCTTGTATACCTGGGATGAATTTCACTTGGTCATGGCATATTATTCTTTTTATATACTGTTGATTTCGATTTGCTGATATTTTGTTGAGGATAGAATGAATTAGAAAGTATGTCCTCTGCTGCTATCTTCAGAAAGAGATTGTAGAGAACTGGTGTGATTTCTTCCTTACATGTTTGGTAGAATTCACAAGTGAAATCATCTGGGCCTGGTACTTTCTGTTTTGCAAGGTGATTAATTATTAATTCAATTTCTTCAGTAAAATTCTATTTAGATTGTCCATTTCTTCTGTGAGTTTTGATAAATTGTTTCTTTTAAGGAATTCATTCACATCACTTATCAAATTTGTGGACATGGAGTTGTTCTTATTATTTATTTATTATCCTATTTATGTCCACATGATCTTTAGTAATGTTTCCACTTTTATTTCTGATTATTAGTAATTTTTGTACTTTTTTTCCTTAGTTAGCCAGGCTAGAAGCTTATGGATTTTATTGATATTTTCAAATAACCAGCTTTTGGTTTCATTGGTTTTCTCTACTGATTTCCTAATTCAATTCCAATGATTTCTGCTCCAATTTTATTTATTTTCTCCTGTTTATTTTAGATTGAATTCACCCCTCTTTTTCTAGTTTCCTAAAGTAGAAGCTTATAATGGTTTTAGATCTTTTCTGTTCTAATATATAGATGTTTTCAGTTTCTCTTTAAGCACCGCTTTCACTGTGTCCACAAATTGTGATATTGTATTTTCATTTTTATTTTGTTCAAAATAGTCTTTAATTTGTTTTGAGATTTCTTTTTAACCCATGTATTATTTAAAGTGTATTATTTAAATATATTTTGGGATTTTTCCACTTATTTTTTATTATTGATTTCTAACTTAATTCCACTATGTTCTAAGAGTAGACATATTATGATTCTTATTCTTTTAAATTTGTTAAAGTGTATTTTATGGCCCAAATGTGGTCATTTTTGGTAAATGTTTCACATGAGCTTAAAAAAATGTATATTCTGCTTTTTGTTTTGAATGGAATATTCTATAAATGTCAATTGTAGGCAGCTGATTGATAGTATTATTTAATTTAACTGTCTTTAATGATTTTCTACCTCCTGGATCTGTCAATTTCTGATAAAGGGGTGTTGAAGTCTCTATGATAATGGATTTATATATTTCTCTCTGCATTTCTTATAGTTGGCTTCTTACATAGTTTGATGTTCTGTTGTAAGGAGCATACAAATTAAGGATTGTTATGTCTCCTTGAAGAATTTACCCCTTTATTATTGTGTAATGTCTCTCTTTATTCCTGATAACTTTCCTAGCTTCAAAGTCAACTATATCTGAAATTAAAATAGCTACTCTTATTTTCTTTCAATTGGTGTTAGCATGGTATATTTTCTTTCATTTATTTACTTTTAATCTACATGTTTTTATATTTGAAGCAGGTTTTTTTTAAAATATAAGATACTTAAAGAGACAACATATAGTGGGTCTTGTTTTTTTGATCCTCTGAAAATCTCTGCCTTTTAATTGGTTTATTTAGACCTTGGCAAAGTGATTGTTGATATACTTGAATTAATATCTACTATATTCATTACTATTTTCTATTGTCCTTGTTCTTTTTCCTGTTTTAGTCTTCCTTTTTTATGTCTTTTGTAGTTTTAATTGAGCATTTTAAATGATCCATTTTTTTTCTTAGATTATCAGTTATACTTTTTCTTTTTCTAGTGTTTGCCCTAGACTTTGCAGTATAAATTTAAAGCTAATCCAAGTTCACTTTCAAATAACAGTATTCCTTTTTTAGGTAGTTCGAGTACCTTATAGTAACAAAATAATTTTAATTCATCTCTCCTCTTCCTTGTTTCAGTTCTGTCATTCATTTCACTTTTATATAAGTATACATGATTAAGTACATGTTTAGTATTATTACTATGAACAAACTTATCTGTTAGATCAACTAACACTAAAAAACTTTGTATTTTACCATAACTTATTCCTTCTTTGATGCTCTTCCTTGCTTTATGTTATTCTGAGTTTCTGGCATGTTTTTTTTCTCTTTATCTAATGACTTTATTTTATCATTTTTTGCAAGACAGGTTTACTGGCAACAAATTCTATGTTTACCTAAGAAAGTCTTTTTTTTTCCATTTAATTTGTTGTCGTTGTTGAAGACTTCTAGAGCAGTTTTAGTTTTATCTCCGTTTCTGACAGATAATTTCACAGGATACTGAATTCTAGGTTGGTGGAGTTATTTTTTTTTCCCTCAACACTTTGAATAGTTTCCTCCACTCTCTTCTTGCTTACATAATCTCTGAGAGAAAGTCAGATGTATTTTTTTCTAATCCTTCTATAGTTAAAAATTTCTACCTACCCTCTGGCTTCTTTTACGATCGTTTTTCCTGTGTTTTATTTTCTGTGATTTGCAAATGACATACCTGGGTGTAGTTTAATTTTGCATTTATTTGCTTAATGTTTTCTGAGCTTCCTGGATATATGGTTTGCTATCTGGGGAAATTTTTAGGCATTATTGTTTCAAATATTTATTCTGTCCCCTCTTCTTTATTCTTCTTCTGGTATTCCCATTTCATGGATGTTATACAGTTTGTATTCATCCCATAGTCCTGGATAGTCTGTTATTTTTTTCCTTGTTTTTTTTTTTTTTCTTTTAGTCTTTGAGGATTTTATTGATATATTTTCTGGCTCAGAGATTCTTTCCTAGTTGTGTCCCATCTACTAATAAGCCCATCAAAGACATCCTTTGTTTCTATTGTAGTGTTTGTTTCAGCATTTCTTTTGGTTTATTTTTGGGATTTTCCTCTCTCTGCTTGCATTTCCCATTTGTTCTTTTATACTGTCTACCTTATCCAGTAGAGCCCTTGGTATATTAATTATAATTGTTTTAAATTCCTGGTGTGATAATTCCAAAATCCCTGCCATGTCTGCTGCTTGCTCCATCTCTTCAAATTGTATATATATTTTTTTCTTTTCTTTTTTTTTTTTTTTTTTTTTGCCTTTCAGTATACCTTGTAATTTTTTTTTTTTTTTTTTTTTGATAACTAGACTTATGTACTGGGTAAAAGGAACTGCTATAAATAAGCCTTTAGTAATTTGGTGGTAGGAAGGTGTGAGGGGATAGAATGCATTTTATAGTACTAAAATTAATTTTTAGTCTTTTAGTAAACCTGTGGACTGTGAATTTCATAAATGTTTCTCAGCTTTCCCACCCCCTGCCACTTAGATGGGACAAAGTGGCTGGAATGAGCTGGGGTTAGGTATTTCCCTTCTCCTATGTGTAATGCTAGATGAGTCTGGAGCTGTATATTTTATTACTCCCCACACCCCTCCAGGTCATCTAGAATTTGGTAATACCCTTAGGCTTTGGTTTATTCATTTTCCCTAAGTGCAGATCTTTTTAAGAAGAACTGATTGCTCCTTTTGTTCTTTAGATTCTGCATATGAGTGAAATCATATGGTATTTGTCTTTCTCTGACTTATTTCACTCTGCATAATATTTTATAGGTCCATTCAAAAGAACAAACTAAATGAAAATAGACTCATAGATAGAGAGGACAGTCTGGTGAGGGCATGAGGGGCAGGGGTTTGAGGGTTGGGGGAAAAAGGTAAAAGGAGGAAGTACAAATTAGTAGTTACAAAATAGTTGAGAGGTTGTAGAGTACAGCGTAGGGAATATAGTCAATAGAATTGTAATGACTATGTGTAAAGTCAGATGAGTGCTAGAGTAACAGGGGGACCACTTCATAAACTATATAAATGTCTAACCAATGAACTGTATACCTGAAACTAATTTAAAATTAAAATTAAAAAAAAAAAGAACCAATTGCTCTGGCATAATTCAAAAGGTGTCTTTCCCCTCCCCCTGCTGGAAGGATGAGGGGATGTATTTCTGCTATTTACTATGAGAACCTAGTTGAACTCCTAAGAGATAAATCTCACAAAATTGTGGGGGTCATCCATGACTGGTTTTCCCTTGAGTTTTTAACTCTCAGAGTTGTCCACACTAAACTGCTAAGCAATTGGTCAATTGAAGTTCAGGCCTTTGTACCCTGTCACTGGCTCCTGAGGTTCTTCCTGCTGATGAGTCTTTGGAGCTGCAGTAAGCTGTGACCCTCTGTATGAGCCTGTCTGCCTCTTAAGCCTTGAGAGCATTGGTTTGCCCTGTGGCCTTCCTTCTCTTACATATCCAAGACAAGTTAGGTTTTCAGTCTGTTCAGCTTTTTACTCATTAGGGTGGAGTGATGACTTCGAAGTTCCTTACATGCAGAACCACAATGCTATCATTTTTATTGTTAAATTTGGGAGGCAAAATATCTCATCATTAGTTTGTTATATAAACATATTACTATTGCTAGATTCTTCCAAAAATGGTCTCCTGAGCTCTATATAATCCACAGATGTTCTCCTATTTCCTATCAATGCTATGATCTGAGTTATCTACTACCTTCAATTGGCCTATAGGCTGGTCACCAAATCACTTCACTATCTGTTCTCAGTTGTTGAACTCTATGTTGTCTATATTCTCTTTAAAGTAGACACATGCATCAAATATAAAACACACTTCAGGCCATATTTTGTCTCATTTCTTTCTCGAAATTCAAGATAATTCTGGCTCCATTTGAAACTGTCATTTTCTGAAATGAACAGTTTTAAATTGTTGACTGGTTTTCTGATCTGGGCAGCTAAGTAATCATATTTTGTTTTCTGTGCCTCCTACTTCCTGAACTTCATTACAGCATACAATTATAGTAGGTGTTCACTATAATTAATGAGCAGATCAAGAAACTATGTGTACTATTAATAAGTGTTTCCCTTTGACATTGTGCTTAATTAGGAGAGAGAAATTTTCCTAAGAAATCTGCAAATCAAAATGAGACAAACTACCTACATATAATGATCTCTTTGATTACACCATATAATCCCTAGTATAAAGAAAGACTTTTTTTCTGTGCTCTTGAAATGCTTACATTTCTTGCACTGTTTTTTAAATGAAAAATTTTCTATAATAAAAATTGGCCTCAGAATGAGATTAAAGAAAATGAGAATCCACCAAACAGGATATCAATGATAAACCCTGCAGTTTAACTTTCCATATTCATAGGATTTCTAAAAAACATAAATGTATTTTTCCCAAAGACAACTATATTCATATTTAATAAAAACCAATCCAGATAAGAGTGTTATTAGAAAATAAGGATTTTTCATAAAGCCTTTCTATATTTGAGAAAACAACACTAACTTGAGTAGTATTACCATTTATTCATAAAGGAGTCATGGGAGAGAGGGAAGATGTGAGGCTAAAACTTTTAGTTGTTGAGCTATAAAATAACACATCAGTCTGTGTGAAGGGAATAGATCAAAATCTTACAGTAACATTCCTCTTAGCTGTGGGTTTTCTTAGCAAATACTTCCAGAAATTGCCATCTATATAAAGAAGAGTTTTACCATAAGACCTGATATAGCCATGGAACATATAGAAGACACTGACTCTGTCATTAGTATCCTTTCACGTAATGACTCCTCTAAACATTCTAGATTCTGGTTTATTTCTGATTTGTCCAGATGGGGCATGAAACCTGTCTTGGCTCAACAGATTATTCTATACCTCAGGTCACTGAGCTTATTTCAGATGTGGTTATGTGACCCAAGTCAATCCTGGGACTTATGCCAAAACAATTGGGAAAGAGCTGCTTGTATTAATCAGGGTTAGCTAGCCTGTGCCTGGTAACAAATAAGCCCTGAAATCTCAATGGCTTCACACATAAAAGGTGTTTATTTTTCTCAATATATAAAGTCTACTGTGACTTAGAGGACACTCATACATCTTGTGGCTCTGTTACCTGGGATGTGTGCATTCCCGAAGACATCATAGCAGTTGATGAAGAGCTGAATGATCCAGCAAAGAACTCTTAGGATGGGGCCTGGACTTGCATCACTTGTGGCCACATTTCAGAGACCAGCATTTTGTTGTAACTCTAAATTTACTAGTAAGGTTGAGAAATTTAACTGTCTTGTGTGCGCATGAAGAGGATAAAGTGTGGTGAATAGATGGCACTATCCCTGACTCAGTGTTCTTCTACTGGGATTGCTAGTTTCATAAGATATAAGCCCAGAGTAGCTGGCGATCTCTTTTGCATACCATAAAAAACATCATAGAAAGCCAAACTGAAATATGAATAAAATGTTGCATTGATCTAAATGTTTGAGTGTTTAGATTTGCATACCTGTGTGCTAATAAATTGTTCCTACTGTTTTATTAAACATTTAAGTCAGGTCGAATTGGAATTCTGCATCATGCAACCGGGAGTCATATATAAACTGGGAGCTTTTACCACATATCTATGTGCTTGCTAAAACAAGGTTCATTAATCAATCAATCAGTTTATCAATAAGACAAGTGGTAACTCTTTGATATTAACTAGGATCTTAGCATGTCTGATAACTTCTGTTCATCTGTCAAACTTTGTACCTGTGTCACTTCCTCAATGAAGTCTTACCATATATCTTCATAAATAGTCTATCATCAATTCAGTTCTGATAGACAGCATGGAGTAGAGGATAAAGCAGAGTCTTTGAAGTTAAGCGATGTAGTTCAAATTCTGGTTTTGCCTTTTATTAGATGTATTACCTTGGAAATTATATTTAATCTCTCTGTGATTCAATTTCTACAATAGTAAAAAAAGGGATAATGTAACTTTCTGTGGGGACTAAAGTAGTAAGACATAAAAATCTTAGAAAATTCCTAAGACTAGGTAGGCACTTAATAATTATTACTATTCAATAAGAGAAGGCATTTGTTAAAATACAGATCCTTAATTAACAGTGCTGGTTTTAATTTTACTAATTTTTAAAATCTCCACTGCCTATAACCGTGTCTGAGACATAAAAACACGTTTTATCTTCTCTGTATTTCTGCTGAGCAAAGTTTCACATAAAGTTATCTCAGAGTAGCTATATCTGCATATATCCAACCATTATTTGGTTATCTTCTTTATATTTACCAGTTCTTGGCCTAATCATTGTGGATAGAGTAGCAGGTCTCAGTGTTATTTACTAAGATTATGTAATATCAGCCTTTACAATATATTCAGAAAAGAAGAGGTTAAGGGAACATTTCTGAGAAGTTGACATTTTTTTCCAGCAGTTCAACCATGCTTACTCAGAAGACAGACTAATTATTAAAGATGATTCTGATGTTTATATATTATATAATTATGGCCTTTGTCAGTTATAAGTATACAAAATATCTTTTCTCATATAGAGAAATACATTTCAGTCTCTTAGTGTTCTCCTTAGATGAACAAAGTTGCTTAATTTTAAGGCAGTCCAAATTAATAAACTTTACATTTAATAAAATTGTTGTCCTTATTAAAAACCACTAGTTTACCCAATGGTCTTGAAGATACTTATCTATTTTCACCTAAAGCTTTATCGTTTTACCGTTCACATTGTTTTACAATACCATTTTTCATTTTCAATGCCATTATTGTTTTCCATGCAGGTCCACAAGCCCCCTTTCTACCCCAAGTTCTGCTAAAACAGAGCCTTGCATGGACAGAGATGAGAAATGTGTGTAGTGGGCGATACACTCTCTGGAAGCAGCACACAGTTAATAAGTGGGCAGGAAGAGGAAGGGAAATTATAAAAGGTAAGAAGGCAGGAAGGAAATCCTTGTGCCAACCTCTGGCGGTTTTTCACGGGGTGGGAGGAGACCGTCATATTTGGGGATGTTTAGGTCCACAGGCAATCTCTGCCAGGCTTTCACTTAGTGGAGACACTTTCCAATGAATGGAGATGAGGCGAATGGTACAGGGTGAGGCATGTTAGGCCTTACAGGTGTAATCAGAGAAAAATATATAAGACAAATCTATAAGTAAACAAAACAAAACAAAACTTTAAAAATTATTGTTATCTTTCCCAATATATTCTGCTGGGTTCTTCAGAACGTCTGGTTCAGGGTTTCCAAATACATACTCCTCAGAATCACTTGCAGCTCTCGTTTTTAACAAATGGATGCAAAGGCCCCACTCTGTATCTACTGAATCTGAAATTTTGGGGTTTCTACAAAATTCTTCACGAGACTCAGGCTCAGCCAGAGTTGAGAATCTTATTTAATACAATCCCCTCTTCCACATGGAGCACAAATCCTCCTAAGTTAGACCTGCTTGTGTGTTTGCATGGGGTCGCAGAGTCAGATGTAACAGGTAGGACCGACTCTCATACCCACTTATGAGACAAGAGCTCGTTTTGTTGAGAATAACTTTATAGAGGTTTTGGGAGTCCCCAGTGCACACCTTACATGTGCTCATGAACTGGTCAGAACAGATGCTGTGCAACATCGCGTGGAAGGCTTACTGAAGATGCCATGAGCAGAAGCAGGGAATCCAGTCCACAGGCTGTGACATTTATCTCAAAGCGAACTCTTGGGCAGTGCTATGAGGAGACTCCGGCCAGAATTAGTGGCCTAGAAAACTCTGATCTGTCAGTCCCCTAGCCAAGCTGCTCCAGATGTTGAGTCACTCCTCAGCCTTCCATAATTCATGACTCCATCTCGTATTTAGCTTTATGCTAATGTTCTCTATAAAAATTATTTCGGGGATAGAAATATTTATACTATTTTCCTTTTTTAAGCAGAGAGGGATCTAAAATGTAAAACTTGATTTAAAAAAAAAAAAGCACAAGAAACGATCAATTACACAAAAAATTACTAAAAACTAAAGACAAAAAAAATGTGTCTCTTCTATAAAGTTATTTTGGATTGTTTGACTCATGTTATACATGGAAATTAGAGATGACAGCTTTTCCTGGAAAGTGTATGCACAATTTTAAGCCCCTGTAATTTTTTTTTTCTCTTGTACTCTAGGCAATCATCACTGTAACCTATAATCTGCTCTCTCCCATATTACATGTGAAAGGCATTAGTCAGCTCTATTTTATTAAAAAAGTAAACTGAAGAGGAGCCATTTACTGTGCCTGGCATTGTTTAATAGCAGATGTTATGGTACTATTCTATATTCCCCCCAGTTTCTACTGTAGAAATGACTGCCACACAAGGAAATTTAATTTCTCATAATTATGGCTCTAATCCCTTTTTTGGGCTTTTAGGGATATTTTTAAAAAGCGTATTTGTAATCATAGGCATCATAGACTATGAAAAGACTAAGTTTCAGGGTTACATTTTTTCCTGGGCTTCTTCATTGCACTTCCATTGCCTCTCTCTCTCCTGATTTCTCATCTACTGTAGCTTGTTGCTCCTATGCTATCTTCTCTTCGGATTTTGTTTTCTTTGTGTGTTTCTTTTTTATAAAGATGTAATTTTTTAGTGGGCATCCCTAAAAAATCGCATATACAAATGTGTGTGCATGTATGCATGTGTGTGTATGCCTTCAAGTGCTCTCAAGTACCGGGAACTCTCAGGATTCTATTTTCAGCTCATCCCGCTTACAAGTTTGGAGTTGGTACATTGCACTTCCTAATCAGCATTATGTGAATGGATGTTTTTAAAAAGCACCTAGAAGTTTTGTTTAATAATTTCTAGTTCTATCTTATTATACGGAGAGAATATTGTGTATACTTTTACTTATACACAGGTGTTATTGATTTTGTCTCTGCCCCTTGTTATTTTTACCCTCCATACCACAAAGATCCCTTAATCATAAAAAAAAATAAAAGTCACCTCAATTGCAAAAAACAATCCAGAATTATGATCTTGGTGTTCCCAAACACTGGTTTGTTTGCAGTGTTACAAGTTTGGTGTTCTAAATCATTATTATTTATGCTGAACAAATTTAGAAACTGTTCTTCATATTTTTGTATCCTTTCCTTTCTATTTGTAGTCCATCTTCAATTCCTGATGATTCTAAATATCTCTTGATCGTGTTGCTCAGGTAAATAACTGCAGTCTTCTGTGGTGTGCTAGTTCCTATGATTCTAGACCCCACAGCAGTGGTATGCTCTAACTCCAGGCTGACTGTGGCCTCTTAAAGTTTATTAAGAAAGCATTTTGTGCTATGGTTTAATAAACTCAGTTAGCTCTAATGATGTATCTGTTTTCTTCTACAGTCAAAGATCATTTCCATGATCATAGATTCAAGTAAATTTTATGTTTCTTTATTGCTTTTACTTTATTCTGTTGAGACATACTGTCAATTTAACACAAAACCAATTTTTTTCTTACCTTCCTCATGGAAATTAATTATATTTTCTACCACTCTACCCTCAATCTGTAACAGAAGGACCAAATGCAAAACAGGCCTGATTTTTGTGCTATTTTAGGGCCATTCCATATTACCTTGATAAATCATGCAGGCACAAGTCATTTGTCAAAAATACATTTACTTGAATCAAATTTGCTTTGCATGCAGGGGGTGGTGGATTCATATCTATCGTTCACTAAATAATTTATCAAACTGATTTGTTTGAAATATAATGAAAAAATTTATAATAAAATTAAACAAAATTTTCTGTACCTGGAAATCATTTATTGGATGAAATGTACAGCTCATCACAATATCACAACACCATTATGCTGATTTCAGTAGTTAAGAGGTTGGTGGTGCATTTCAAAGTAGACACAATAAATTCAATTTAATATACTTTTATAAATTACTGTTTACTTCAAAATGGTTTATATTCTTCACTTCTTCCAACTTTTCCAATTTTCTATTTACCCCATTGCTTCTTTTCTGTTATGGGGTGAGGAGAAAATAATACTAATTTCATATGCTGAAGATAAAAGTTTGGGGTTTTATTATTTTTTTAAACTTAATTGAACTTTAAGTATCTGGGGAAATATTATGTCTAGTCCATCAATGAAATGTACAAAAGAAAAAGACAGTACTTACTATTTACAAAACCCTAGGGACTCTGGATTTTGAGAGAAAAACCTTGTCCTGGTTTGAGATAAACAACTTGTCCTGGTAGTTAGAAAAGTGGCTACATCCTTAGGGCTGATGAGCTGGTGTGTGTCCCTGTCCCAGACAAAGGTGTCTCAACAAGTATGAGAATCGCTATGACATGTGCAGCCACTAGAACTTAATGGTTTAGCTTTGACTTTGAATTGTGATTCTGTCATTGTCTAGTGTACAACCTTGGGTAGTCTGCTTCTCTGTTTTTCAGTTTTCTTGTGCAGTATAGACCAGAACGATGTCCACAGTTTAGAGTTAATGTGAAACTAAATCAAAAACCATGTCCCTGACCTGTCTAGAGGGACAGTGCGTAGCTCTACTGACCTAGCAGCTCCATTTACTTGGTCAAAAAGAATACTGAAGCAGCCCCTACTTTACTTAACCCATTTTCACTAAATTTATATAAGGCTCCTACCTTCTACCTGGCCCTAATTCTTGAGACATTCTTAACCAGTTGGAATTTAATTAGCACTTACAGTGTGCCAGTTCACAGGGTCAATAATGACTCAGTTTGGCATTAGCTGTGTCTTTTGTGTGGTCTGGGTATAAATGTATCCATAGGGTAACGGCCTTCTCAACCTCCTCTTCCTGCCCCCTTGGTTCTGCCCATATGAATGAGCACTTCTTTGCACTAGACCTGATTTCCCAGACAGAGTTCCTGAATCCTGGCCTACTTGGCAAGGCCCTTGACATTCTGTCTACCCTGATCCTGCTATCAACTTCTCTGGCAAAGATTAATTTTCTCCCTATATCATCAGTATGGTCTAACTTCTTATGGTAAATGGATCAATTACCCAGGGCCATAGTAATCCCATGCATCTATGTGAGAGGAAGACCTACTTCCTCCCGGACTCCTACTGTCATTTCTAGAATAGAGCACTGTGAATTTAAAACATGTCTGGAAAGAAACCCCTGGTTATCATACCTTTGGATTTAGGTTATGGAATGCTAGCTACCTGCAAGGGTGCCCTTCAGCCTGGTCATTTTCTGTGGGCCCACGTGAGACTCCTTCCCACTTGCTATGGGACTAGTTTGCTTTTTAGTTAGCATACATGTAGTCCTTACATAAATACAAGATATTGAATTTTCCTTTGATTTTCTCAAAAAGGCTATTTTTAGGCTGTGTTGGAAGGAGTTGGATGACAGCATCTATAAAACTCAGTTTTAAAAAATATATATCTTTTTATTTTTTTATTTGAGCTACAAAATCTCACTATCATTGAAGATTCTAAATGTCATATCATTTTTGCACCATGTAGATTATACTCATCATACTATACTTCTTGTAGTGTATAATTTTTCCATCGATTAATTATTTCAGTATTTATATTTCTAAAAAGTATTTTGCCTTTATTTGTACCAGTTTATTGAAATACAAATGATGCACAATAAAATGTGTATATTTTAGGTATGCAATTGGATAAGTTTTGCGAAATGTACATGCCCAGAAACAATCACTGCAAACAAGATAGAGAACATGAAATTCAGCAACTCCAAATATGTCACCGTCCTGTGATATTGTGATATATAATAAGGAATATATATATAATAAGATATATATTTACCAATATATGTATACATATATGCATACACACACACGTGTGTGTGTGTGTGTGTGTATATACACATACATACATACATGTTTTCCTCCCCTTTTCTGGCCAGTAGTTTATAAAACTCTTGGAATTTCCTAAGTGATGAGAGTCATAAAGGTATCTTTTGTTATGTTAATGAAACAACTTTTTGAAAGCACCTGTGGATAAGAATTGGTTGCCACTGGAGCCAACCATGTGATTAAAGGGTGACGTTTCAGGCTCACCCACCTGGCCTCTGGGAGAGAAGAGAGGAGGCTGGAAGTTAAATCAGGCCCTAATGGCTAATTTAATCAGTGATGCCTATGTAATAAAGCCTCTATAAAAACTTCGATCCGCAGCTTAAACAACAGAAATGTATTTTCTCGCAGTTTTAGAGGCTAGAACTCCAAAGCCAAGATATTGGCAGGTTTGGTTTCTCTGGTGCCTCTCTTCTTGGCTTGAAGATGGCCACCTTCTCTCTGAGAACATGTGTCTGTAGTGTCTCTGTGAATTCAAATTTACCCTTCTTATAAGGATGACAATCAGACTAGATTAGTGTGTATCTTAAGGGTCAATCTTTTTAACTAAATAAACTTTTTAGAGACCCTATTTCCAAATGCAGTCAAATTTGAGGTACTGGGAATTACGTCTTCAACATATAAATTTGGGGGGAGATGCAATTCATCCCATAACAATAATATCATTAGTTTTTATGTAAATTTCATCATATCTATATAAGGTGATCAATCATGCCCTAAGCACATAAGAACAGTTTTAATTTTTACTTTCCATTTTATATGCTTATTCCCCTCTGGTAGTTATAGGCAGAGGGTAAACCTAGGCTCTGTTACTACATAGTGGCCCAGGTAAGGAATTATGTAAAACTATTTGCCCAGGACTCTGGGAGATACTCAAAGTTAATGGAGAAAAGCTATTTTAGACCACATCCCAGAGGGGAAGAGAAAATAAAGAACATCACAGAACAGTAGAAATGAAGGCAGGTTAGCTGGAAAGCAAATTCAGGAATTTTTGGGTTGGGAGTATGAGAAGAATTGATGGAAGGAATGTAAAGAGACTATAAATGGATCACACTGAATGAGAGCAGTGTTCCAGCTTATTACCAGATCTAGTTGTCTGTAAAAAAAAGAAAAAGAAAAAGAATTCTCGATGCCTTTGGTTTGGTTACCATGCAAAACCAAAGAAATTTCCTTTTGCACAGAATGAAAAAAGGATTTACAAAAAGTAAAATAAGAATAAAAATGTCCACATCGGCATTTACGGAGAACCTGGTATATAACCCGCTGACAGTTAAATATATTGCAAGTTCCAATTCATGTTATCTTCCTCATAATCCTAGGTTATAGGTATTATTTTCACTTCAGTTATACAGATGAGGAAGCTGAACCTTGTCCAAAGTTTTGTCATTATAAAATCACATCTGTGAAAATTGAAGCCTGGTCTATAAGAGACCTCTTAGTTCTTTTTTTGTGTGTGTGCATCTAAGATATGATTATATGAAACAAATAATTTCTGCATATGTAACTCATATTTTTAGAAGAGGAAATTTTCCTTATTTTGCACATTCAATAAATTATGTCATTTACTTTTCATCAGTGACAGGTGTGCATAAAAGTAACTAGACAGTATTAAAGTGAACCTTGGATTTGAATCTGAAATGTATGTTAGAAAATATAATGATGGAGTATCTGAAATACAAAGGTATTTTAAAATAGAAAAATTGAAAAAATAAAATCGTGTTCAAGCAATCACTTTCCTATACTTAAGATAAATTTTAAAATAAACGTACTAGAATGATATATTAAAAATAAGTTTCAACAGTCATCTATTTTCTTGCTTTTATTGTGTTTATGCCTGAAACTTTTTACTTGATTATTGTTTTATTAATGATCTTAAACCAATGAAAAAGCTGGTGAGAGCTGCAGACATTGCAAATTTAAAAGGACAGAGATAGATAAAGATTGATACGATAAAGAGATAGACTGATTTTTAGGTGTTATTCTTCATAAAGTCAATTTGGCAAGGATGGCATTGACTTATGGTTAAAGTCTTGGAAGTCTTTTGGGAAAGTTAAGTACAACCAAATCAATCATTTATGAAAGAATAAAAGAACAAGGGAGGAAAGGGTCAGTGTAGGGATACTACTCTCCAGTGTGTGTTTTGCTACCATACTGTCACCAAGCTCTAATCTTAACATAAAGAGACACAACAAATTAATTTCCTGTCATTTACATATGTGCCATAGACTGTGCATTTAAGATCAAATAAAAAAATCTCATAACCATTTTATGTAGTAAGTTAATAGTGGTTTCCTGGTAGCTGGATTTTGAATATCAAAAGATAAATACTGTTGGGCCAAAGTAGGGTGACTAATTTAAGGCAGGGATATAGAGAGATCTAACTAAATTTTAGAACCCTCAGGTTGGGATATAGAAAACAAGTGCCAAATAACACTCAGCACATGAAAAGAGGAAAGGGAAATTAAGGGGGAAAGTGCAAAATGTATTGTCTTAAGACTCAGGTCTCATGTGCAAGTTCTTTGACAACAATCATTTTATATTCCAATTTTGATATGTAAAATTATTGTATTTCCAGTGTCTTACTTTGGTACACCATATGATCACAAATTTTAATTCTGCTAAGCATTTTAGGTATCATTTGTCATAGTACATATTTTACAAAAAAGAAAATTGAGATCCAGCAAAATTAACAATTATTCAAGATTATTTCATTAGATAACATGAGATCTGGGATTATAATCTATATTTTTCTAACTATTTAGTAGATGGTCTGCTTTTCCATTAAGTAAAGCCTAGGGGATCAAGAGCAATAAAATTCTGATTTTATTTTCTTTTTGTTCACAGCTCTATTTATATAATGTCTTATCTATTTAAATCAATTTTTTGATTATTTTTTAAAACCATACTGCATGCCACCAAGAGATGCCCAAACACTTAAATAAGGTAAACCAAGATGTCATCTCTGCTCTCATAGAGCTCATATGAGGCAGACATTGAATTTTAAAAAAATGCTAATTATCAAGTCATTGAGAAGAGAGGGGTAGTAGGCTCTTTGGCCTAACTACAGATGTTTATATTTCATTTTTAATCAGACATTGAAACCCCTCATTGAGTTGTTACAAACGAGAATCTGAAACATTTTTATTTCAATTTCAGCATTCCTGCCAGCCACATCTATCCTTCAGAGTTTTACCAGAATCATTGGTTTATATCAGTTTTTAACCATTTTAAAGGAAATTAGATCACAGTGAAATTCTGATGAAATCTATAAACTTTCTTTCCAGCAAAAAAAAAAAAAAAAAAAATGTACAATTATGAATTGTAGTGATTCTAGTTTGGGCCCATGCAATATCCATCCCCACTTCTGGTAAAAAGCAGCTTGATTTTCTTTTCAGGAAATTATGTCTCCATTTACCTGTCATTGTGATTTGATTTGAGGATATTCTCAACTTTCTGGCCACAGTGATTGTTCAGTAATTATTCTTGATCCGAATGGACACATTCTGTGAAAGAACACCCTTCCCTTTCTGCTGAATTCAAGGAAAGGTCTTAAGATTTGAGCCACTAGAGCTGTCATGTAGAAAGATCCACCTGTGTGAAGTCATCACACAGGCAGGCAGAGGCTAGAGAAACAGTGCATCAGAGATCGGATGATATCCCTTGAGCCAGTGAATCATGCCTCAAACTGGAGTTCTACCCTTGAAATGATCTTATATGGAAGTCATTGCATTCCCATTTTTGCTTAAACTGTGGTTTGGGTTTTCTGACACTTGCAACACAGTGTCTTCCTTAACTGCTATCTATACTGTACAGCGCAATATCCATAACAGGAATTTCACTTGGCTCTCTTGCGAGGTGCTTTCATGAAAGAAGACAATATAATGAAGCTGTCTAGCTCTGGAGAGGACCAAGTTTTTTTAAAGAGATCTAGGGTGTGAGAACCAGTCGGAAATCAACAGCAGCAGTCATAGGAAATTATGAAAATAGTTGCTATCACAGTTTCTCAGAGCAAAGAGCAGGGAAATCACAGCTAAAAGCTTTAGGGAGTTGACAAGAGTCATCACACACATTACAAGCACAGATTATCTGCAAGGCTTTTTGCTAGTTTGATGGGAGAGTCCAAAAGATCAGACACGGCTTCTGACCTAGACTTGAAAGTCATTAGATATCTCTTTTGCCATATGTTATTGATCAGAAGCAAGTTATAGGACTGGCCAAATTTTAAACAAAGGGAGTTACAGAAGGATGTGGACACTAAAAATCATGGTTCCTTGATAGGTCATGTTTGAAATTTAGCTACTTTGAATACACAGAGAAAAATAACCCTCTATACCTTTAATTCTAATGATTTTCTTTTGGTCCTAATTTCTATTCAGTAACTTTCCATTAACTGTGTTAATAGAATTAATGGTATTGTATCAATAGAAAACACAGAATACCTAAGAAAGAACTTCAGCAAGATCACATGTAGGGTTAGAGGCATTTGGCATTTTTACAGTGTTTTGCATACTTTCAGGGTTTGAGAGTTGATGCAAGCATATATTCTCATTCCAATGGACACTTCTATTTGTGTACACTTCTTTTTGTCTTAGTATATGTTTTTGCCTATATGAGAGAAATCAATGCTCAAGAAAGTTTGCAGGTGCCTGCTCCATGTGGGTCTGGTGCTTTGCATACTTATAAAGGACATGCCTCTCCTGCTAAGACAGTGCCAGTGGTCTAGATAGGCTTTTTGGATTCAGGAACACTAAAATCAGTGTCTTCGAAGTTCTGTTGCTTGAGAGTTTAATTTTTTTCTCTGAGTATTCTTTGCTTCATTGAGGGGGCTTCTACTTGTGCAGTTTCTCCCCATGGGAGGCTTTTGTTTCTGGCTCTATTAGTTTTTCTCTTGACTTTACTTTCATACTCTTTCAATGCCTCTGAGAAAGGTTAAACTTTTCTGCAAGTATCTGAGCTCTTTTGCCCAAATCTTGGCTGCAGATTATTGACAGTAGGATCTGGTTGGTGTAGATGCTGGGGTTTTGACCAATCTCTGTTGTAAGACATATCTATTTACTGTTGGAAGGATTAAATATTATTAAATATTATTTATTGGGTACTGTTTATTAAGTAACCATACATCAAAATTTGGATATATATATATTTCCTTGCATTCTCTCACTTCTCATATAATCTTACATAGTTATTACAGTTATTTTTAGTCACAACTTACAGATGAGGAAACAAATTTAATGAGTAAAAGACATGTTATACACATAGGTAATTCTGAATCTGGTACTCAAAACCAAACAATTGATCCCGAGCATGTACTTCTAGCCATATGTTCATTCCTATTCAACTGAAATCTCTCAAAACTCTAGTCTGGGTAAATATTATAATCAATATCTTTTTGTTTTGTTTATTTGTTCTTATTGTCTTTAATGTGCCACTTGAGAAACCTTGGCATGTTCAATTGTCTTGATAACCAAAGCTAAAAACTAGAAAAATGTCTAGTTTTTCATTCATTTTTCTTTCATCTTTTTCAAGATGATAACTAGTGTCTCATTTTTGTGATTGTTTTATTTTCCTGTTCAGTTTATAATATTTTATTTTTATTAACATACCATAGCTTGATATATTTTTATTTTATGATAATAAAGTAGGAGTCATCACATGGACCTTTTTTTTCCTTAAGGAATAGGAAAATTTTGAAATTTGGGGAATTCTGCAACCATTAGAAAAGTTTATCATAGGACATTCAAAGTTTGAAATAAAAAACAGTAACCTCTTCCTCTGGCTTCTTACCAGTGGCCTCCTGAGGTTCTTCAAACACTCCTGTCATTTAGAAATCTATTGTAATGATTTATAATGATATAATTTATAATTGATAACTTATAATAGCATATCCTAGGCGTGTTTGGATTTAAAAGTAAGGCTGTGTAATAAGAGGAAATATTGACCTTAAAGAAATGTTTTTCAAGTAATAATATTTGTATTTTAGAGTTTCCAAGAGAAACAGAACAGAATTAATAGGAGATATTAGTTATATGCACACGCACGTGTGCACACACACAATTATGTATAGCTCATACAATTATGGAGGCTGAGAAGTCTAGACCCAGGAGATCTTATGGTATTAGTTTTAGTCCAAGTTCAAAAGCAGGAGAAGACTGATGTTCCAGCTCAAGGACAGTCATGTAGAGAGAAAAGAATATATTTCTTATTCAGGTTTTATTTCTTATTCAGGCCCTCAATAGTTTGTGTGAGGCCCACCAGGTTGATGAAGACAACTGCTTTACTCAGTCTACAAATTCTAATCTCATCTGGAAACACACCTAGAAATAATACTTCACCAAATATTTGGGCACCTCATGGCCCAGTCAACCTGACACAATTAACCGTCAGAATATTTTAAGTCAAAGTATTAACAGTTTTCATTTATTACATGCCAGCATTTAATTCTCACTTCAACATTACCAAGAAAATATATTGATCCCAATTTCACTTCAAACAAAAAATACCACAGCTCAGAGGATAACTAACTTGTCCTGATGATAGACCTGGTGCATGGGGTGATGTGATCCATTCTGCCTCACTGCTACGCTCAGAGTGAACCCGCTCATGGAGCAGGAGAGCCTTTCCAGTGATGGTCAGCTACGAGTGCCACCCGCTCTGCATGCACAAAAGGTTGATAGAAATTTTGCTAGGATTCCCCCAGCTTTCCTGAGAATATAATCTAGGTTTCCTTTCTATTTGAGGTGGGCATTTAACTATTAAGCAGAGGGTTAAGGGGCTTCCCGAACCTTGACTCCTGCTGGGAAAGGCAGTACCTATCAAGGACTCGGAGAATCTTCATCTCCATTTCTCCTTGAGCATAATCATCATCTTCTCTTCCACTGCCTTCAGCAGGGACACCTTAGGAAGGAGGGGAACAGGAGGGCCTACATGAAGGCAGAGGGCATCCCTGTTATAGGACACCTATTTAGTACCAAGTACCAAGCTAGGAACTTTCAGTCAAGTATACTTTTCCAAAAGTACAATCCTTTTTTTTCGCCTTGATCACGGTTTGAAGTCTAACCACCGGTTAGGGGATAAGGTGGATGGAAAACAAACCCTTGATAAAATGTTTGGTAAAATGTTATTGTTTCAGAAGTTTTTATGACTTAATCACACAACAGAGGATGCTAGAAGAAAGCTGTCCTGAACTTGAAAACTTTGGTACCCTTCAGTGACCCCAGATGGAAGCTGCCAACTCTGGGAACAAACATTTCTTTGTCTTGTTTCTTGGATGATGGTTTTTAAACCAATTTCTAGCAATTTCGCAAGGCACTTTTTGTAGCTGTCAGAATGATTGTCTCATTGCCCTAGAGATGCAAAATCGCATGTTTCTGAGGCCTTTTATTTCCTCCTTCACAGAAAAGTGAGGTATAAAAAGGAATTCGGTGTGCCCAAGGAATTCAGTGTGCCTATGTCTTTGTCAGTGTGGCCTGCAGTTTGTGTCACTGGACTGTTGTGGATGATGGATCCTTAAATAGGAGCAGGAACTGCAAATGTCATGTCACCATTTCTAATTGGGGTGCTGGGGACTCTACAGCTATAAGGGCCTCTAGCATAAAATGCCGCATGAAGAGTAGTGTGTCATCTTCAGTGTGACTGTGACTCAGAATCTCAGACCGCTACCATTTGGACACAGAGGCAAATTAAAATTTTTTTGACAGATTTAACGTCCATCAGGAGCTTGGAAAAGAGCATGTAACAAGCTTAAAGATTAACTGTGTTCTAGGGAAAAAGAGTGAGAAAAAAATCTCAGCAGAGGAGTATTTAACAGGTTGCAACACATAAATTTGTCAGTAAACTTTACTCTCCACATACATGAAATTAGGTGAAGCTTTTTATATTATGAATTATATTATGAATTGTATACTCTGCAATAGAGATATATAAACTGTTTCTCCTGTGTTAGCCAATCTTCAGAAGATAAGGATGGATTACATTTCCATGTCAATCTGCTTCTGATTCAATAGCCAATGTGGTGATGTATTAGCAGGCATCACATTAAAAAATGAGCTGTAAGAGTAAGTGCAAACCATTTTACATTATGCCCATTGAGTTATAATTGGTCCTATTGACAACACTCTGGATTGCATTGATTTTTTTTTTCATCAACTACTGAAAACCTTTAACATACTTGTTCTTCTCTTATGCCAACTCTCCTATGAGTTTTGAAATTTCTAAGGAAAATCTATATTAATCACAATTTTCTTATGTGTATCAAAGTTGTAATCTTGAATTATACCTGGACACAAATCATCCAGAATGACATCCTAAAAATGACTTGCATTATCTAACATCATCTTCACAAAAGTCCTAAGTATTAGCTGATCTGCGTATCTTTTACAGATGATTACATTAAGATTCAGCAGGTTAAGAATTTATACCTAGAAGCACAACTAATAAATGGCCTCCATGAAATGCAAACCCACTTGCATCTGTCTCTGGAGCCTGTACACGTATGTACTATAATATACTTGTTAATGTCAAAGGACAGACCATCACCATCTAACACTGATTTTATTTTTTTATGAACCACCTGTCTATTACTGTTACAAACATTTGAGGCTTCCGGACTGTAAGCTGCTTATGTGCAGGAACCACAGCACGTGAGTCCTGTCTAACACTAGCCTGGTAAAAACACCAGTTAAGCTCTCAAGTACTAGCCAGACCTATGATTGATTTCAGCCTTCAGCCCCATCAAAGACAAACTTCAGCTCTAGTGTTTCTCTTTTCTCATTTTAATCTGGTCTTCCAAAGATAAAAGCTTTGGAGTTCTTCTGATCAACTGGCAATGATGGGAACCATTATCTCTATAACAGATTTATTCTGAAGCAACTGCCACTGTTAGAAACAGAAAATGTAATTATATGGTCACTGGTTTGTTCTGGTAATTGGCATCACTTATAGTGATTTCGATAAGCAAAAAAGATCCCTCCCCACTGACATCTCTCTATTCTGCCCACTCTCCATCCCCAGAGAGCACTGGATAGTGTGGAAACCTGGATCTGTCATTTCCACGTGTAAAGCCAAGTTTATCATATTATCTCTGTTAAAGGCAGACTTTAAGACAGCTCATTAACGGCCAATCAAAACAAAGGAGCAACGCTGATTTTATGCTCGCAAGAGGAAGACTAATAATTTGGAGCCAAATGCTAAATGTCAAACTCTGATCTGTTTCATTAGCAATGACCTATTTCTAGGAAGAGGCCATTAGAATTAACTACACACCCACTTTCTACACCCACACATAAACACACATATATCTGAATTCATTTTATTCCAAATCATGAGATCTGCATAGAGGAAAGCAATCCAGTCCATAGCTTTCTCCAGCCTGATTTCCTCAGAGTCCCTTCTCTCTACTTGTTCCTGAACTACATGGAAGCAGCATTTGGAGCCATGGACACAGGAATCTTGGGTGGTTGTGCTAATTAAAAGCAGCTTGATCTTAGGGGATTTATTTAACTTCTTAGCCTCAATTCCCTCAGTAGCAAAGGAGAAAGATAAGGTCCACTCTGTACTTTCTCAAAGTGCTTAACATACTGTTGCTTAATACTATACCTGGACAGCAAGGGTAACTCAGTTGGGGAAAATATCTTTTAGTTAATTAAGATAAATCTTGCCTTTTTTTAAATAAACTTTTTATTTTTTTTTTTCTACAAAACAAAATAACAAAACCTGCTGCTTTGCTTTGGCATCTCATTAAATACAATGAGGTTTGGACCTACTCTTCCTATGTGTTGGTTTGCCGTATTGTTCTAGGTGCTACACCATGTCTGAAAACAGTTCAAGAAACTTGTTTTTAATCTGTTGCTGGTTCAGTCAGTCATTTCCCACCCTGCTCCATCTCCCCAGGACACATACCAATTTGAAAATCAGCAAAGGGTTTCAGAGACGTTGTGGACTCCAAATCTTACTGATAAATAACTGCTGATTTTGCTTATGTCTTCTGTGTTGGGTGGCCCTTCAAAAAGGAACACGCTGCTTTTTTTTTCCCCCCTGAGATGTTGAGATCAAATGAAGATTCCTCCACAGGCTTCCTGAAGAGGCCAGAATCTGCATTGTAGAACACTGCCTTTCTCCATCAGTCAGGCCGAGCTCAATGGATCGTTAATTGAATTAGATAAGAGCATAGATCCGAAAGGTCAGATCCCATTGTCCACTAACTCAGAAAATCTGCAGCTGCAGATACAGTAGCCTGGTTGCTGATCTCTGGCTACAGAGGGCATCTCATGTTTTCCTCAAAAAGATGGTCATTCATAACAGATGAGAACTAAGATCATCTCTATCATCTACCATCCTAATTTAATGAAAATACCTTGTTAACTAAAACAGTGGTGCCTGAAAGAGCTCTTGATTTCCTCTTTCATTTGGGGCAAACTAATTTCCTGTGGATGGGAGGTAGGATGAGGCTGGAGGGGTCATAATGATAAAATGAGATGTACAGCCAAGAATTGTCACGGTCCATCCAAAGCCTGGTGCCTCCATTCATCAGAACAGCTAGATATCGACATCACAAATACCCAGACCAAGAAGTCAGACTTTGTAAAACTTCTGTGAAGGGGAAATGGGGTAGCCCCCACAGCCTGCGGTTCCTTGCCAAACTCACCTCCTCCCATCCTCTGACAAAATTAATATGTATGGTTGTGCATGAAAAAGCAGTGGCAGAGTGTTTTTTACCTGAAATTGGGTCTTTAGTTTTAAAACTATCTGACAGATCTGAGGAGAGGCAGTGTGTTAGCTCTTAAGTGACATTTAGTCAGGCAACCTGGGATAATGCTCATGTGAAGGTTCCAAGGCCCTTGGAGAGAATTTTCTGAAGCATCTAGAGAATTAATGTTCCTGATGACTTTAATTTGGAGACTTTTTAAAATGAGTTAGCACCAGCCTACTTGAGTATATTACTTTTCTAGGGCTGCCTTAATAAACTCACAAACTGGGCGGCCTAACAGCATAAACTTATTCCCTTACATTTCTGGACTCTAAAAGTCTGAAATCAAGATATAGGCAGGATTAAATCCTGGGGGACTTTGAGAGTGAACTTGTTCTGTGCCTCTGTCTTAGCTTCTGGTGACAGCTGGTAATCCTTAGTGTCCACTGGCTTATAAACGCATTACTCTGACCTCTGCCTCCATCTTCACAGGGCGTTCTCCTTGTGTTTTTGCATCTTCTTTCTTCTATATGTGTCTGTCTCTGTCCAAACTTCCTCTTCTTATGAGGACACCAATCATATTGGATAAGGACCCATCCCAGTGACCTCGTCTTAAGATAATGACATCTGCAAAGACCTTTTTTTGTCAAATAAGATCACATTCTGAGGTACAGCAGTTAAGACTTTAATATATCCTTTGTGGGGAGACACAACTGAACCTGTAACAAGGAGTCACTATGCACTTGCTACATTGGACATGCTCATTAGGCTTACTTAAGACCAAATAAGGGCAAGAAATTTTTCCCTGTAAGCATATAACTTTTTTGGGAATTAGAATGTAAACTGAATTATAATTTGTGGAGCAATGATTGGCAGCAGGACATGGTGTCATCTCTAACAGAATAAACAGTAACAGATCCTCTAACTCTAACCGAATTCCTCAAGGGTGAGGTAGATTGAAAATATGGAAAATACAGATTTATCATATCCACCCCAGAATTTAAGAACAGTCAATTGACATCTCTGAGTTTCCTCCAATTCATCTTCCTCCTCCCTATTCAATGTGATTGGAATGATAACTGTTGAGTTTATTGAGTTTTTTGTTTTCGTTTTTATAGTGACATATGGCAAAATGGCAATTTTCTCTTATTTTTCAATAGGGTGATAACCATTTTCTTTGTCATTTCCTCTTCATCTATCAAATATCCTAAAAAAAAATTCTTTTTGCCTCTACAATTGTCAGTCTTCATGTATGTATTATTTTTGAGCATATAGAAGCCCACTTGTTCTTCAAGCAGGGACTTCATTGGCCCTTAACTTATTCATGTCAAAGGACATGACCTGGACACAGGGACACACATTGTGGAGCAGGCTCTCAGGGCCCAGTGGAAGAAATCATATCCATAGCACTCTCTTCTTCTCTTTTGCCAGCTAAATAATTGTTTCCTCTAGTCACCTTCATATTCTGGTAGTTGAATCTTCTATGACAATAATTTCCTTCTGCCTTAAGTGCAAAAGTATTTCTATTCTTTTTTTTTTTTTTTCATGAAGTGTGAGATTGTTCAAAGCAGGAATCGTATGTTGTATTTTGCTTTGTACCATCTAAATCCTAGTACAATGCCAGACAGTGTGTATGTTTGGTAAGTGTGTATGCTGAATTGAATTGCACTGGGATCATTTTTTTAAATAATGCAAATATATGCCATCATAAAAAATTCTCGAAATGTGGAAGTCTAAGATGATGATAAACAAAACAAAGCAAAGCAATGCTACCACCATAAAGCAACCCACTTTATTCCTGTTTTTTTCTTTTTAAATAAACATGGTTGGCTATCTATGCCAATTCTATGTATATTTAATACTTTTCATAATATAATATTATATAAATACTTTTCCCATGGAATTACAAACATAAATGAACTAATGGTTGCATTATTATATACTAATAAAATACTATTTTATATAGTACATAAAAGCTTTTATCACTGGCTTTGAAGATATGTATATATGTAAACAATTTTTGCAATTAAATTTTTGAAAATTAGAAGAAAAAATTTTTAAATGTTTGCATAGTGACCAAGTCTGCTGCTTACAGTTTGGGGCAAACTGGGTGCTACCCAGAGACCCAGTGAAGGGATTGAGTGGGCGCTAAAAGCCCACCGTTTTCCATTAACCAAGCTGAGCAACAAAAGCTGTATCTGCTCAGAAACTTTTTTATCTAAGTCGCACAATGAAACCATCTGTTTGACAAGCTGTGTGCCCATCTGGTAAGAGTGCCTCTTTTCTGATAAATGCAGCCGGACATTAGCTAAAGCAATGAAAACAGGCTTCATTCGCTAACTACTGATAGTAAAGGAAAGAGCTGAGCTCCATACTGATTTGTGCAGAAGTGGTTGGGTGTTTTAAAGGGAGAATGACGGAGTAGAGAGAGACAAGTACAGGGGCTTAAGCAAAGCCAGGAAAAGTGAAAAACGACAAAAAGCAGAAAGAGGGCTCTGTCTGTGTGAAATCCATCTGGGTTTGCTAACTGGCACTTATCAAAGTTAGGCTCCTAAACTTCCCACAGAGATTAGGAGACAGGGGCCCTATCTTCTGGTGTTGAGTGAAACAAACAGTAATTCATTTTAGAAGTCGTAAGTTTTCTCAGGCGTGCACTTTAAGTGGGGGCTAGGATCATCCTGGGGATATGGCCTTGAGCTGTTAGAAACTCTGTTAGTGTTGGTTCAGGTCTTTACAGGCCAAGGTTGAGGCCTGGTGCAGAGATCAGAAGAGCCTGATAGGGTTCTGTAAAGGAGAGAATCTGTCAGGTGCTTGGAGGGCAAGATCTCTGAAGACTTTTAACTCAGCAGTCAAAGCCTTTCACAGTTTTCTTTCCAGCCAGCCTTATCTCTGGCTGAAGTTTACCTGAGGCCCTTCCTCCTGCTACCTCATGTCCACTCAGACATCCATGCTGATTTTTCTCACTCTGTCTCCCTCAGTGGCTCCTCTTTGCCCATGTAAAGCTTCTCAAACTTTAAAGGCTTAGCTCACCATCTTTCTCTCCTATGAAACTTTCTCTAATTTTTGATGATCAATGACTTTCCCTCCTTTGAATTTACAGCATTTATTTTTTGACAGTTGTTAAAACCAAAAACAAATGGAGATTCCCTCCACTGAAGGTTTCCTAAGCAGGCAGAATGGTGTAGACATACAAGCAAGGCTCAATTTAGCTTATTTTGCAATACTAACTTGACCTTGGTTATGTCTAGTCTATGACTACGGAAATCATAAGTATAACTTAAACCGTTTCCCAAGGCCAAGATAAGGTAACCACTGAAAATGCTAATACCATAACCAATCACTGCGAAGGATAAACAATCACTCTTTCTCACTGTATCAGCTGCTTTACAACAATATGCCCCTGAGCCTCATTTCATGTTTTGGAATGAGTTTGCAAACTGTCGTTATGGTGTATGCACAATAAGTTTTTACTAATCACTACTTCAGTGGTTCATTGATTTTACTTTGGCTGTTTCTGAGCCTTTGACAGTATCATATGGTGTGTACTTGTATATGTACTTGTATATATTCGTATGTACATGTATACCCTTCAGAGCTATTTGGCCTATATTTAATCCTGGTCCATCACTTGCCTATAGAGAAAGAGTTATAATGTTTTCTAATCTGTGCCTCAGTTTTCTCATTAGTAAAATGAGGTAATAATAGTACATTATGTCTTAGGGCTCTGGTGAGGAGTAACATCTTAATATTTAATTCAACACCTAGAAAATAGTGTTTTTGTTCATTGGTTGGTTTTACTATTGTATTCCTTTAAAAAAAAAAACAACTAGTTGATTCTTTAATTTTTTGAAAGGAGAAATTGTATCTTAAATACTTGCTTTTTATTCTTGGAGATTATTGCACAAAGGAGATGCCAAATAAGTGTTTATTAGTTAAGTGAATAAATGCATATTAGTTTTCAGTGATTGGCCTAAGCAGTAGCAGATTTGATGTCCTTCCCTTTTTTTAAACAGTATTTCCAGAGCACTTACTAATTCCAGGTATATGCAGGTATATGATCCTGCAGAGGATCATGGTACTAGACTCAGGTTTCCCCAGAAGCAGGAAATGTGGTGAAAAAAAGCACTATGAGAGAGAGCTGCACACACATAGGAAAGCAGGGAGCTCAAAGGAAGGACACCCAAATATGCCTGCCCCCACGGTAAACCTGGTGGAGGTTTACGCAAAGCCAGAGCAAAGCTCACAGTTACGGCATTTCTGACCAGGAAGGCATCTACCTAGTACCAAGGAAAAGGTGAAACGTGAAACCAGATGACCTGAAAGTTTCCTTGAAGCCCTAGCAACAATCACCATCCCAGAGAGAGGCCCAAGTCAGAACTGATGGTGTTTCCCACAGAGCAACAGGGCCTCGGGCTTTCCCAACCCATTATAGTGCTAGTTTCTTCTTGTAAATGCACCAGGGAAACCAAACAAAGCATCATCAACAACAACAAGTCCATTTGTACATAATTAGTGTGCCCAGCAACTATTACGCTAAAAAAATAAAAGTATCTGGCTTTATTTACGACTATTTTAGCTAAGTCAACTACTTATGCTGACGCCAGCTTAGGAAAGAGCCAGGTGTTGAATAAGGTATTGTGTAATTACAGGATCATATTAAAGAAAGGTGAATTCTTTGCAATTACTGTTATAATAATTTATTTATGAAATGCCAGGATAGACATTTATATCCTATCATTCATTTACTTCCAATCTGGGACCGTGCGTGCCCCATTAAGTTCTAAAATACAAGGTCATTAACCTGCAGTTCTACTTGCAATCATGTTCCTAGATTGCATTCTATTCCTCTCTGTTTGGTACAGCATCATTAAGCCTTTTCGGGCTATTTATCTGTAGCTACTTAATTCCTCTTTTGTTATCTAAGATTCTTATCATTGCCAATTAAGCAGGTGTGACCAGTGCTGAAAGCATTTGGCTTTCCTTGAACATATGGTGAGGATCCAAAACTGAAGTCAGACCCCTTAGTTCTCACTAGTTTTTCACATTTGCCTTTTGTCATTAGCAATTTGGGATGCTCGACACATGTTCTAGACTATCTAAGTTTTAAGAGTCTTTAACAGAAAGCATTTGGCAAAATATACCATGGGTGGATTTCAAAAACAAAATTCTGAAGTTGGGATACCACTTCGTCATCTGTTTATCTTTTTGGTGCATTGGTTAAAAGAGCAGATAGTTCAGTATAAACCCATCTCCACTGCCAAGTGTTAGCTCAGGGGAGAACAGTACTGTTTACTGAGTTCCTTTCACTGAAGCAGTGGAAAATATTGGGCTGAGGCTTGCAGATCCATTGGTTCCAGTCGAAGTTCCCACTGACTCTGCAACTATGTTTTACAAAGAAATTAGCTGAAGTACAGAGAAAGTTTGCTCAGGGTAGTTGAGCTGAGTTTTAAACCCAGGCCTACTGGACTCCGAAGCTCAGTGGAATGTTCCACATTCCAGGTATCCCTGTAGCATCACTGTTTGCAGAGTTGACTCTTGATTTTACAGAAACTGAGAATCCTGTCTGAGAATTGAGTATCTTGACTTTAACCTTCTTTTTCCTGCTTCATGGTCTATTATTAACCACTTATTGATTGCTAAAGTCATCCACACAGAGGGTAATCAGGAACTGGAGAAAGAAATAAAATAATTATAGATCAATTTTAACCATTGGTAACTATTGGAAAGAATGTGTGTTTGTATTCTGAAGAATCAAGTTGCCATCCTAGATAAAGCAGTGTGCTGACACTGGATTCTGTGTGGCTGTCCCTGCCCCGGTTGCCATCTCTCTTGTCTCATTTTTACAACTTGGTTAGGACCAGACATGGGGCTCCTTTTCAGGAGATGCTGTATCTCACTATGATGCTGCTTCTTGCTTGAGACTTCTGTTTATTTAAAAGCACCTTATGGGGAAAACTTTTGCTGTGTATGTGCTGGGTCAAGTATAAGGGTGATGAGAAGCATCTCATAATTTGGTCAATTGCTGGTCCATTAAACTTCAACAAAGCAGCACCACATGCACCAGAAGTGAGATTTTATTGCCTCTGGGTCATTAGAAATTAATGATTCATTACCCAATTCCACGAGTGCGTCATTGAATTGTTTTTTAGTCAAGAATAAAGTGAAACGTGTTTTTGTCATTTCTTAATCTGACAGATTGCAGCAATTTAAAGGATACATTGTGATTGTAATGCAGTTGAATCAAGGAAGTAACAAAATATCTCTTCATGTTCTGCATATCCTTTTGCCTGCACAGCACCATTGCTCAAAGGTGGACAGTGTATCGGGGTGTTGGTATTCCACCAACGTTTACTTAGCGCTTACATACCAAAACAATGTATATCGTAAAGATATATTTTATCTGTGCACTCTGAAGCCCAGGGATGAAGTAGGCTGTTTTATGGAAAAGTTTCAGTGTTGGAGGCCTCAGAGATGGAGGCTTGGTGACAGAGTCCCTGTGCCCTCTATATAAAATTATTGTTGACTCCTTATTCAGAACTTTCTTGACCCTCTACCATCTCACCCTCATTCTAGACTCTTAGCATATGGCACACTTTCAAACATTAGAGAATTGTATTGCGCGGTTGTACATCTTCTTGGGTTTGTGAGGAGGACACTCGGGGCCAGGGCTGTGCTGTGTCTTAGTTATCTCTATCTGCCCAGTGCCCAGCACAGTCAGGTACATAGTCACAGAACATAACTTGTAGTTTCTAAAAGAAAATGTGTAGATCTTAGAGTCAGAGAGCAGGTTGACTTAGAAGTCAAAACTAACCAAGACTGAGCTTCCTTATGTAGAAATGGGCATACTCATCACCTTTTTCGAAGACATAGAATGAAGATTATGATTTTGATTATTGAGAATATGTTAATGTGGTCTAGTTATGTGGTTGTACAATTAATGATCAAACTAACAGAAAATATGCTGAGGTCAAATATGTTTGTTTATATATAATTTTCTGCTATTACTACTCACACAAAATACATTCACACAAAATACTGCCCAAATATGAGGAGAGAATACAGAGTTTTGATAATGAAAGGCTAAGCAATACTACATTGATTCTCTATTAGTTATGTGTTTGTTTTTTGCTTTGTTTTTCTTGTAAGAAAATAGTTAATTTCATGCAAAAGTGTCACAATGTCATTCTTCTTCTCTTCTTGCATTTTCTCTGTTGCAGTTCTTAAGGTCACCTTTGGCAGCACAAGTGTGGTTGACAGCTCATGATCCAGAGCAGAATGATCTTCAAGTCCTGGCTTCATTCCCTCCTGACTATGTGGCTTAGGTACGTTAATTTAATTTTTTTTGCTATAATTGATCCTCTATAACATGAACGACATAATGTCACCTACTTCATAGGATTGTTGTGACTTAAATGTGTGTATAACATTTACAACAATGACTGGCATGAAGTAATTGCTACATGTATGGGCTGTTATTGCTAGTAGTAGTAGTCGTCGTCATCGTCGTTGTCCCTGCTAGGCACTTTTATACCACTATGTTGCAGAAGAGTAAAGAAAAACAGATCCATCAGTCTGAGCATCATGTGCAAAACTGTGTGAGAGATAGCCATGACACTTGTGTCATTATTCTCATAGTAAATAGAATAGTTACATTCATAATAATGTAAAAAATAACTGTTCTATTTGCAAATCATTGAATATGTTGCCAGGTACTGTGTTTCCACAAATGAATATATAATCCATATACAAATTTTCAAGGCCAATGTTTTTATCCTTATTTTACAGTTGAAGAAATTTAGGTTCTGAGAGGGTGAGTCAATTACTCGAGGTCCCCAGGACACTGTGTAGCTGGTGTTCAGACTCGGGTGTTTCTGGTTCCAGAGCTGTGCTTTTTCCTTTCACATCGAGTGTCTCATTTTTGGAAGAATTCCTCATAGCCGGGTCAGAGAGACAAATGCTCTCTCTCTTCAAGATGTTATAGGAGAGAAGGTAAAAGCCCAGGCTTGGGAGATAGGCCTTAGTTCAGGTTCTTTTCTGTTATCTCTTCGTAGTTTAAGAGTGGACCAATTACAGAACCTCTGAAAATCTCCATTTCCTCAACTCCATATGTGGCTCTTGCTTTACATTGTTCTTATATAAGTAATAAATAAGGGAAATGCAAATGTATAACTATCATGAAACTAAATCAACACTTAGCTGTTGTTTTCAATAACAGTTATTACCTTGAGATCATCTTATGGAGGGAAAATATCTCTCCTTTTGCCATTAGAAATATGCAAAATGCCTTATAAGAAGTAAACTGTAAGTGCCTTTTTAATGCATACAAAATTGATTAGATTAAGAGTTGGTTTTTTTTTTTTTTTTTCATTTTTTTTTTTTTTCAGGGTAAAATTCTGGCTAGTAAAATATCCTCGTTTGGTTTTGATTGAAGTCTTGGTTATTTCCAGGGATTTTATCTTTTGACCATCCACTCTCCTGCAACTCTTCTTTCTCAGGGTTACCTTTCTCCCCCTTTTTCTTGTGAAAGAAAGCAAGGGAAAGGATTTTGCCTCATTATGCCAATTTTAAATATGGAAAAAATGTAGCTTGAAGAGATTTGCAGTTTGACCAGTGCCGTATAGTTTGTTGATGGCAGAGTGAAATCTCAAACCCAAGTCTGTGGGCCCTAAGCCACAATCATGTCACTCTGGTCTCTTGGGAACTCAGCAACCCTCTCCTATCTCAGCAACAAAAGAGTTTCATGTTTGTGCACAAGTCAACTGTGTTTATTCTTGTTTTTTAGTTTTAGATTGTATTATTTTAAATACTTGATGAGACTCCTTTATTCTGAGATTATGCCCTCTTCCTTTTCTGTTGTTCAGATTTCTTTTCTATTATGAAACATAATGGTGGTAGATCCCACAATGTTTTTTTTTAGGTTTTTTTTTTCCAGCTTTCCTGACATGTAATTGACATTTCACATTGTATGAGTTTAAGCCGTACGGTGTGATTTTATATCTGTGTATATTACAAAATTATTATCAAGACAAAATACAATTTAGGAAGGAGTGCTGAGCCTTCTAGGTAGAGCAGGGCACACGTAATTGAGAGGTGAGGAAGAAAGTTGCAGCTTCCTGTATGGCTGGAATGTGGGGAATGGTGCCTGCTGATGGATTTGAGGATGACGCCAAGGAGCAGTTGTGAAGAACATTTTATATGAAAAAAATTCACTCTCTGATAGAAAATAAGAAATATTGAAAGTCCATGAATGTATTTTGCTTCATTTTATCTGAAATTAATAATCATTTGTAAGAACTACATTTTTATGCTTTCTCATTTTGACATCTAGAACAATGGTGGATATGTCCTGGGACAGTAGGATATTTTACTAGATGTTTAAGAATGTGACTGTGTTTGCAAGCCAAAGTTGGAACTATTGACTCAGCACAAGCCAGCAAGCATATTTTAAATTAGATTAGTTAATAGCAGTCTAGGAAAAATGTTTTCTCTGTCACTGCAAGCGGTAATAAGCAAGGGCAGTTGGTGACTGGCAAAAAGAAAATGAAAGGCTGAGAGTAATTAATTAGCAATTAAATGACAGACTTGAATGACAGAGGACTCTAGCTATATTACAGTGACTCTAATTTCGTGTATGCACAGAGCATAAAAAGCCTAGGAACAAGCCTCATATTTAATAACAAGAATAGCAGAGCTCCACAAAAGTTTCAGGGTTCAAACTAGCTAGATCTTCGGTGCCAAGGCAATAATGAGTGGGCTCAGGAGAGGGGCACCAGCATCACCAGCTGGTAAGAGAGACACCAGAAGATGTAGCTTTGGAACTGGTCTCACTGAGAGCAATGGGATGATAGAGCCCTGAAATAATAGAACTGATGTCATGGCATTCAGGAGTCAGGGAGAAAGAAGAAACAAGTATAATGAGCAGCAATACTGGTGTTGCACTCACAGGAGCTGGACCTGCAGAGAGTATGTTTAATAAGATGGTTAATAGACTCAATACCTCTAAGAAAGGCCAACTGTCAGTCAACAAAAGTATTAATTATGCTATACAAATGAAGCAGCTATGAATAGTTAGGAGACGGCAGGAAGCATCCCCAATAAAAAGGCATAATTCCTTGTCCACTTTCTAGACCCAAGCCAGATACCTCATCCTGAACTCTTTAGATGAAGAAAAGGCTAGGTCTCCAGGATAAAGGGTTCCCATAATACTATGGCAGGTGTACATAGTTACAGTACCTTCAGAACTACTTCAAAGGGAC
>CM053506.1:12054359-12082490 GCA_028627145.1 Eidolon dupreanum | reverse complement strand
GTAGTGGGACAAGGAAGGGAACAAAGTCAAGCTTCCACGTTCCAGCCGTCTGTCTGTACTTGTCCATGGATGTGCCTGGCCTCTTCCTCTCAAGCTCTGTCTTCATCTTCATTATCACATCGCTATAGTACGAGTCTCTCATGCATTTGAATTTCTGCAAATACGCATATCCACGTGGAAAAAAAATACAGAGCAATGTTGGGTCACTAATATGTTTAGGACAGTGGTAAACCTCTAAAATAAAATTGCCTGTCATGGGGAGGCACCTTTAATTACCTTTGCTTTACTTTAATTAAAAGGTCATTCTCAAAGCGTGGACTTCTTACACTCTTCACCATTAATATTCCTTATTTTGAAAGGTGAAAACAGATAAAGAGCCCCGAGAGGACCTGTGGAATCTGAGCTGTGGGTTGCAGTGAGGATGAGAAGGGAAAGACTTTAGAAACAGAACGAAGCTACATCTCACTGAGATGTTAAGAGCTAAAGGCGGTACATGAGGATTAATTTAAAATTACTCCCAAAGGGTGTTCAGAAAGCTGCCATGACAGAGGGCAGAGTGCCATCTCTCAGGGAGACCACCTTAGCCTGGTTTCCCACTGCAGTAATAACAGCTCCTTTCCTTGTCGCCTGCATCTGCTGTTGTCTGAGGAATGGATACCTTTTGTTTAGCCTGACATTTACTGCTAGTGAATTTTGCCCCTGTCTGCTGGATGTTCACAGAGTTAGAATCTGTGAAAATCATTTGTGGTCTGGGATCCGCGGAGATGTGTTAGGTGGGTTTCTCTCTTTCTGAACTAACTTGTTGCGGTTAAAACAAAGGTGTAACTGTAGAAGGAAGAGTCGTAAAGATGCCCCTGAGACTTTTTTTTCATAGTATTTAGAATTCCTGGTCCTTTCCTCTATACTTTCTCAACTCTTGGGCGATGGGGCCAGCACTACAAGCTGCAAAGCTAAGGGAAACTGTCCTGAGTATTCGCAGCAGTTGTGACATCCCGCTGTGCACTAATCAGATAACTCCTCTGGGTAAATGTTGTTACCTTGAAAATATCATTGGAAGATAGGTATTTGAAAAATGAACACATGATAAGGATATAGGCAGTGAAAATGAACTTTAGGTATTATAGCAAAATTAGAAGGGAGAGCCAACATCCCGGCAACTGGAGAGCGAACACTGGTATCTATCAAGAAGCAGTGCCATTCACCTTGGTACAGTCAGCAAAAGTGTAAATACTGGAACATTCATGGAGGGAAGCTGGGTTATAACTTAGGGCTCTTGTTTGGATGTACACTCTGCTGAGAGAAGTAAGGGAGAAGTAGAAAGGATACACATAAGGAGAGCTTTCCATGTTCTAGTTTGTTTTCTCTTCTGCATTTATAAGATCTCACCATGACAATACCAGAAAATCAAACACTTATCTTTTTATGTAGTCTAGGCACTGCACTTGAGCACTGGACTTTTAAACAGGCACTGGCTTGACCAGATCTTCCTGGGATTTCTGTCTTCCAGAAATGTTGCTATTTGATAGTTTATCTGAGCATCAGTGGGGGTTCCATTGGTGGTGGTCTCAGTGCAGGAGGGCGCAGAATAACCCAAGAATGATGGTTGACATCTCAGCAGAGCCCCACTCTCTGATGATGTGGGCTCCTCTCTTGCAGACGGGAAAGCTAGAGTTCAGTTAGCTCTCCGCTTAGTATTATACCCTGATGGGACACGTCTCTCACATGAAGCATGCCGGTTCTGCCAGTGAGGAAAGCCTAGGAAGGGGCCAGCCTACAGGGTCCTCAGGAATGAGGCTCTGCTCATCAAGAGCTCTGCAACTCTCTGCACTTTGCCTCTACTAGGATTAAACTGAATTTGCTTTTCTCCTTTGCGTATAAAGACGTGAATTTATAGGGAGAGAGCTATGATGACAGAGGACTGTGTAGGAGAAGATGAATCAATTTATTAATCAGCCAGTGATGCAGTTGTCAACTTTGCTCATGGAGATGTAAAAAGAAAGGTAACAAACTGCTCAGTCGTGTAAATTTCCTGCAATGCTAAAAATGCTAACGGCATTTGTTAATAATAATTTGAAAGCGGTACAAGCCATCCTCCATTAGATGTACTTTACTTTCACATTTACTCCTGAACAATTCAAACTACTTTCAACAACTTGGATTTTTTAGGAAAGATTGTCTAGTTTGTCATTTTTCTAGGAGTCACAAAGTGTTATGATACTCTAGTTAGTGTCTGTGGGAGAGAACATTTAATAAATTCATAAATTAAGGATCAAAAGGACATGAGCAAAATTGAATTGTGGAGTTGCTTCCACCTCTGTTCTGAACTAAATTTACATGACAAAAAATAACCTAAGTAGATTCTTGATGTAAAACAAAAAATGTATAAAATTCAAACACAAGTGTGGATATGGAAACACATTTTACTTTACTCGTGATGCTAGTATCCTTAGTGAAATCAGATCTTCTCCCTAAAAGATATGCTTGACCTTGACTGATGGAAGTGTGACACTGAATTTGCTCATCATTTCACTTTGCTCCAGGCTGGGGAGCAAACCTGGCTGTGGCACACATTTGGGATGCGTGTGTTGCTGGGCTGTGTAGTTGGTTACCGTCGATGTGAGCAGATGCAGGGTGCAGTCAAGCCCCTGATCTGTCCATACTGTTATCATTGACTGTGCTTCAGTAAAAACTGACTGTTTTAGAGACTGAGGCTGTAGATGACTTTGAATGAACCACAGCACTTGTTTGGACTCAGCACATTGTACCTCTTAATTTCACATTACCCAGGTCAGGTATTGCTGTGCTTTCTCAGATGTCATTGGCTATGGTTCCATATTGGCATGTTGGCATCAAGATACCTTTAGGGTATTATTATCAATATTTTCCCTTTAGCCTGCACCACAGCATTTGGAAGTGGGTGCAATGAAACTTACAATCTTAGTCCATGAAACTACTGGGAATTTTATAATTTCCCAAGTTTATCTTTTTGCACAGGCTACAAAGGCAACCTAGAACTGGAATTGCAACCTACCTAACACAATACATCAGACTCCATGGCTGTCCTTTCTGAATTAAGAAGGGTTGTTGAATAAATAGTTCAGTGTAATAGTGCAATGAGATCTATATGCTTTATGCACCCTCTCCTATTTTTGGCCATTGCAGAATCCATCAGCAATACCCCTTTCCCTCCACCTCACGCCCAGTTTAACAACCAGCTAACGAGTCACATAGTCAGCTAACCTAGCTGCTGTGAGTTGTCTGCGCTGATGATTGTATGAATTTCTAGCTACCTCTGGTACACCATCAGGCTGTTTTAAAAAGCCTCAAGAAGACAGCTCATAACTATGGCTGAGTCTCAAGGATTCGGGCTGCCGTTTACTTTCCTCCCAATCTTTTAAATTTATTCTGACCTGCGTCAGACATTTATTTAAGCATAAAAACAGCAAGCTTCCTATAAAGAATGTGTTTGTTTCTCTGCAGGAACTTTTTATTCTGGCATTTTTTTTTTTTTTTTTTTTTTTTTTTTTTTTTTTGCTGGCTTCTCTCCAAACAAATTAGGCCAGAAAAGATTCAAGGTGGTAGGGAGGCTTAAATGGTGGCATCTGCTAAGGCAGCCGGATTTCTGTATTGGCCTTTTTAATGCTTATTGTGAGAATGCATCGGACTGGGGCACAAATCCCGTCCAGAGTTGGTGGTGCCCATTAGTTGTCATGGATCCTTTATAAACAACCTCACAATTTACTCTGGAAGTTTCTACATGATAGCTCCTGGAGCATTGTGGTCAAATTTTGGTAGAGATGGAGGATGGCCTGGAGTGGGCCCCGGATTGTCAAAACCTGATCCATATGTCATTTAAAAGCCAAGGTAACCTCATTTGATTTCACTGCAAAACTCTGATGATCTGAAATATAGGGATCTTGAGAATATCAGCTTCCAATTAGAAGAGATCAATAACTCATTCAGCTGCAGGACAACAGAGCCCATACTAATAACTGTGAGAACAGCTTTCCTGATCCATGTTCTTAGGCTCATAGAAGTGTGATTTCTCCCTATGTTGGTTGTAACTTTCTCTTCCCCCCTCACAACGACCTCATCCTCTGCCTCCCCTGATTTTCTCTGCTGTGACATTTCCTCATCTCACTTGACATGCTCCCCTTTCTTATTCTTGTACTGAAGCATTGGTGCTTGGGTGGACAAAGGTGATTCCGCTAATGCCTGCAGCAGAGGCCGGATGTCCTGCTGGCTCCTCTGATTCAACTTTTCCACACCAAACTGTTCTCCTTCCCCTGCTTCACAAAATCACATCACTTTCTATAGCCCTTCAAGCCAGATACCTTTCTTCTAATCCACTAACTTCTTTTCTGACCCCATATCAAACCGATCAGCATTGCATATCAATTTTTAAATTTTAAATGTTTTTTTTCCCAACTCGTCTACCCTGTACACTGTAGGAATCCCAAACCTCTTTGTTTGTGCCTGGATTCCTACAAAAGCATCCTAGCTCTCTCCCTGCTGCCAGCCTTGCTTCTTTCCAATTTTTCCTCCACGGTGACATTGACGTGACTTTGTTAAGATGTAAAGGTGGTCATGGATATATCTTCTCTAAAATCTTTCAGTGGCTTTTTACCTCTCCCAAGATGAAGCTGAAACTCTTTAGCATGGCATATGACCCCTCACAATCTGACCCTTGTCTGCTTTTCTGGCCCTGTATTCTACCATTTCTCACCTGCATCCTTTGCTTTAGGTATAGCAAGTCACTTGCAGATTCCCTAAAGCAGCTCACATTCACACAGCTCAGTACCAGTTATACATGAAATGCCTTTCTCTCACCTTTTACCTCGAATATGTGTCATATGACCTCAAGGCTAAGATCAAGCACCATATCTTCTTGGAAATGTTTCTCTTCATTTATCCAACTCCCCCACTTTTGATATGTTAATTGCTCTACCTTTATGCTTTGTTTTCTACGTTATTTTATACTGCAGATTTGCATGATTGCTTTACACAACTGTGAACCTATTGTGGGTGGCATTAAGATTTAGTTTCTCTCATCTTGGGGACAGTCTTAGTGCTTGTTATCTGGTGCAGGCCAGATATATGTTTGTTAAGTGAATGATTAATGAATGCAAAAATAAAACTTTAAATGGTGTTTCAATGGATATTACTGAATTCATAGTTGTTTTTTTTTTTAATTTTCTCTTTAACTGTGTGTGGAGCCACTTTTTAATGTTTAACATGTAAATATTCAGAGAAGATAGACTTTTTTCCCCCACCTGAAAAGCAAATCAGATTTTTAAGGAACCAAGGCTTGTCTTAGAAAGGAATAAAATGAGCGATCGGAGGTGTCTAACTCTGGTTTCCGATTTTGTCGTGGTAGTTATTTGTTCTTATTGTTTGTTTTGCCTTTTTTTTTTTTTTTACTCATACTTCTTTATCATTGACCCATCAGCAAAAACCAGGCTCCAGCAAGTTTGATGATCATACCATATTGTTGTCTATATTCACTGTTTTATACATTTGATCTTTAGGTCTTATTTACTGCTTGTTGCAAGTTTGTACCCTTAAACATTGTCTTTCCTATCCCCCTACCCCACACCCCTTGGTAACCATCATTTCATTCTCTTTTTACGAACTTGGTATTATATGTCAAATGTATATTTTAATTATAAATAAATAAGTAAATAAAATTGTTGTTAAGATCGTTTAAAAAGTTTTCATAAGGAGATGCAGCTGGTCAGAAACCAGAAGCCTCTAAAATGCATCTTTCAACTGGCAAGATTTGGAATCTGATCAGAGTCATTTTCTGAATTTTGGAAGATAGACTTGATTTTCCCAAGTACCTTAAGGTGGGGCAGCTGGGCCAAGAACTTGGCTGAGTATTGGTCATTCAATGAGTAATATTCCAGATCTCTTCCTAAGAGGCCAGGTATTCTGGCCCAGGCTTGTCTCACCCTTTACAATCTGACGTGCCTCCAAACCAAAGCACTCTTCAATGCAGAACTTGAATACGGTCTATTCTCACTTTCTCTAAGCCTGAGCATCTTAGAGAGGAGTCCCACAGCTCTGGTCTGTGAAGTCTTTGGGAAATCTCACTAAGAAACAGCCATTTGTGTGACCGGTGCATAGTGCATGAATGACCTTCCCTCTCTTTCCCAAGGTTATCTGGGTTTGTTGTTGGTTTTCATGTTTTTGTTTTGTGTATTTTTTGCTTTGGTGAGTTTGGGATTTCCCCCCAAGCCTTGCAATGAAGATTTAGAGAAAGAGTGTTCTCTTGGTACTCCTTATAGAAGGCCTTCAGATATATCTTTTAGATTTCTAGAATTCAGAAGTCAAAAGTCAAAGTTGTAATCCAAACTCTGCTATCATGTCTCCATGACTTTGACTTCATCTTCTTATTCTGAGACTTTCTTCCTTATGTAAAATAAATATATGTGTATGTGTGTGTGCGTACATACGTAACTCTGCTTACTTGTAGGGTTTATTTGAAAACTAGTTTAGATAATTGTGTATAAATTTCTCTTTGCAAAATACACATAGTTGCTGAATCTACCTTAAGGATTGTAGTGAGTATTAACTATGTTGTTGTGATAAAATGCATAAAACAGTGCCAAAATTATAGGGAGCACTATGAAAATTTACCTTTTATTATCATTACTGGGTTCATTGGTAGGGATAGGATAAAACCTGTACACAGATAAGTGATACCACTCTTCATTAGAGGCACTGCAGTACTTTCCACTGAGTATAAATTCTGGATCTACTTCTTACTTGCTGTATAGTTGCATCACCTATTTATTTAATTTTTAGACTCAGTCATTTTATTGCTTAAAAGAATAAAAAGGTAATAAAACTTCCTTTTCTTCCTAAGATTACTACTTCTCACTCATCTCAATTAACATTCAGAAAAATGAACCTTATTATTACCACCTTCTCTTGTCAATTACAAGAGTGGAGGAGAAAGAGGGAATAAAGCACTGAAATGTTTCTATACCAGTGACTAAGAATCAGCCCCTCTGACGATTTTATTTCCACATTGTATGATTTATATTTGACAGCTCACCTAAGGAGAAATATCATGGACCTCTGATTAGAGCAGATAAGGGTCCAGCGGCCCTCCCACATTTCAGTGACCTGGTCTTGCTTCTTTTGATCACAGCCTTAGAGACAATGGTTCATATGCTAAAATTGCTTGTCCCTTTGTGTAGATGACCTGAGTTTCTTCCACCTCAGCTACTGTGTGCCATTGCTGCTGATTCATAAACCTTTGAGGAGCAATTCTCCCTCTACGTTCCTAAATCTGCAGCTGAGCTGAAGGAGGTTAAAAGAGAGTCGAGATGAGAATAAGAGTTGGCAGCCTCGGGGTTGTGTGATCATTTTGAGTGGCCAGTGCATCAGGTAGGGTTCTTTGGTTACATGTAATACAGTCTTACTCTTGCTGACTTAAAAATAATTTGTTATTTAATGAAATGAATAAGATCATAAGTGCAGAGGTAAGGGCATGGAGCCACAGTTAAAATATGCAGAGGTGAATGTGGCAGGGGTTGGTAGGAACTATTTACTGCCACTCACTTTCACCCTTGGCACACTTTGAGGATGGTGCCATACTTTCTACACTATCTGCATTGTCCTGACTCTTTAGGTATGTCCTCAGCTCTCTTAAGTTCTCCTATATCATACATACCTGTCACAAATGGCTGTTAATTGTAAAAGTTTCGAACTGATATTTAAGCTGAACAAAGTAATCATTTATCACATCAAACTTTCTGAAACAGCCAGATATCATTAACGGCATTTTACTTATAGATAACATAAAATTGCAGGATGTTAGGTGATTTATTTCAAATAGTGTAATGAATAAGTGGCTACCCTAGGATTCAAACAGATGTTGGCCTAACTTCAATGCTTGTATTTTGAAATTTAATGAGTTCTCAGAGAGGTTGAAATCCCTTTATTAGAGTTTATTCTAATAATGATTCCAAACACAATATGAGAAATTTTTAGAATTGATGAGATGACCAGGACACATTTATTCACTTAGATAAGTAATTTTTAAAGTAACCCAAGTAACATATGACCATTGTGGAAAATGCTAGAACATAGATGAGTAAAGAGTAAGCAAACAAAAATCAAAATAGCTATCTGAAAACCCACAACTCAAAAGCAGCCCACTCTTATTATATGTTTAAGTAAATTTATTGATTCATATTTATCGTATCCTACATATGCACCAAGCACTATTCTAGAAGCTAGGGATGCAAGGCCAAAAAAAAAAAAAAAAGAAAATACAACCAGAAAACCATTGTCCCCAACCGCACTTTCTACCACATTTGGATGAGCTTCAGTTGTATTAGGGTTGACAGGAAAAAAAGGATACAGATCGAGGAATAAAACAATTGAACATTCCAGAAAATGTTGTGCAGGAAATAGAGATGGTGCAGCAGTAAAGAACAACTGAAGTATTAAGATCAGTTTAGAAGGAGTGGCCTGTGCTCTGAGAGGATATGATTTAAATAGAAATTAGATAAGAAGGAACCAGCTATGGGAAAAGCATTTCATATAGGGCACTGGGGAAGCAAGTGAAACACCCTGGAAGAGAATATAGGTAGGAGGACAGGAGGATTCAGCTCAGGCCAGGATAGCCGGAATTCTGAGAAATCAGGGAAGAAGCTCTGTGTTGTGGTCAGAGATCAGGTCCTATGGGGCTCTGTAAGATATTATTAGAAGATTAAAATTTTTTTAAGCTTAATCAAAAGCCACTGAAGGGTTTTACACACATACGTATATGTTCAACATCATTAAAATTATGGAAACAAAACCACAATGAATTACCTCTACATACCCACTAGAATGGCTAAACTTAAAAAAAAAAGAAAAAGGGACAATACTAAATGTTGATGAAGATATGTAGCAATTGAAATTCTCCAGCTTCAAAGATGGGTTTGTAAAATGACATAGCCACTTTGGAAAAAAAGTTGGCAGTTTTGTTTTTTATATGAGAAGCATTTACTTACTATGTGTGATCTAGTAATTGTAGACTAAAGTATTTTCCAAAGATAAATGAAATATATATTGACAAAATATGAAACTATTCATAGCAAATATTCATAGTAGCTAAAAACTGGAAACTACACAAATGTTCATCAGTTGGTAAATAGATACACAAATAATGACTTATCTTTACAATAGATTTCAGTTGAACATTGAAGGAATAAAACTAGTGATAAAATGATATGGAGAAATCCTAAAAACATCATCTTTTATGAAAGGAATTATACACAAAAAATGGATTATGTATGATTATTTTCAGTATACATGAAATTCTAGAAAAGAAAATAATATAACAAAGTATATTACTGTTTGCTAAGACCTGGATGTAGAAAGAATGAATTAACTACCAAGAGACAAGAGGGAGCTTTTGTAGGAGATGAAAATACACTATATTATATTTGTGGTTATAGTTACACAAATGTATACATTTGCCATAAGTCAAAACATTTTATACTTAACATTGATCAACTTTAATGTATGAAAATTATACCATAATAAAATAATGAAATAGTGTATTCATGAAAAAAAGGAAGAGACATATAGACTAATGTTTGGGAAGAAATAATTGAGGGGATTATTTGACCGATATTAGGTAGTCTTCTTTTAAATACGTTTCTTTTTTATCCACAAGGCCTTGCCACCTGAATTCAACTAACAAAATTTGTTTTTTCATTAAATCTGTACAAGAAACTATTTTAATCTATTGGATTGTTATTGATATATATGTATTTGTTAATTATATATGTATATGTGCAATATACATATAGAAATATAGAAATATATACAGAAATGCCAGTACCTACTGTTATCCTATTGGCCAGACTGTGAAGGGAAAAACACTCTCGTATATTATATATTGCTGATGGGAATATATATTTTTACAGTACTATATTATTAAATTATATATAAACATATGTATAGTACTATGAGAGGTAGATTTGGCGATATCATACAAAATTATATACGTATTTATCTGTTGGTGTACTGATTCCACTGATTCCATTTTTAGGAATTTACCCTGAAAATATACCTTGAACAATACTATACATCAACACACACACAATTACTCATTGCAGCATTGCTCATTAATAGTGGAAACATAATAAATGTTCGTATATAGGAGAGTAGATTAATAAACTATAGTATATAAACTCAGTGGAGTACTATGCAACTTTATTTTTTTAAAAAAGGAGGAAAGTCACCATCAATTGATGAGGAGTTATTGCCCGGATGTATTTCTGATTGCAAAAAAGCAAAATGCAAAGGAGTATCTATCTGTGTTATCTTTTGCATAAAAAAAAAAAAAAAAAAAAAAACGAGAAAAGTAAAATACACATAAATCTACTCATTTGTGGGAAAAGAAATACAGGAAGAACAAGTTAGAAATTCATGAGATTGGTTACCTATGGAGGTGTTTGGGAACCAGATGAAAAGGATTCGGGAATGTGAATACATGGAATGGATGGAGGGAGAGGGCTGAGATAGGAGGGAGTTGGTGGCGACACTTCTCTGAGCATGCCGTTTAAAAAAAGAACTGGCTTTTAGAACTCTGTCCTATTTTACATACTTGAAAAAGTAAATAAGGAAATAAAATCATCAAGGATTTGGGGGAAATGGAATAAGAACAGAAACACATGAATCTAACTATATTTCAAATAAATATTATAAATAAATTGAGGATGGGGGAATAATTATTGAATACAGTATTTTGAGTGTATGTCCTTAGGCTAAAGGCTAAACAAATTTTTTTTTTTTAAATAACTCTAGTAGGTTTGTTATCCACAATGGTGTATGCATTAGCCACTCCTAAATGATGACGTATATTTTATAATTAAGCATGTAAGTAAATATATTGTGAATAGTAAGAGTTAGTCTCTCTGTGTTAGAGAAGAAAATTAAAATTGTGGAAAGCAAGAAGCTAGAAGCAGCGCTATTGTGTCAGAATGAAATTGGAGGCAGTATTGTGAACACACTTTTTTTAATATCTAGATAAATTTAGATATTAAACATGATATTGTATATATGAATATAGATTTAGATTTAAATTTATAAATCTAAGTGGGTAGATAACAGCAATAAATATAGGTATGTATATATAATTTAATACCTGATTTAATGCTTTTCAGTCTTACTAAAAACATTATTGCACAAACTCCAATATTTAAAGTAAAATTTCTAAAATCTCTGTGTTCTTCCGCTTTTTTCTCCCAAATATTTTGTTTCATTTTTGTTCCTTGAATCCCCCTTAATTTTCCCTAACTGTAAATAATTTACAATTCTTACAGCAGTTTTAGCCTCCTGAAGAAATATAGTAAATATGTATAAACTCACAGTAAACTAATAGGTAAGGCAGAATGAAACAAAGGAAACATTCAGCCCATTATTGCTTCTACGTGACCCTAATCAATGATTGCTCAGTGTTACATGGGCACAGGGCAAGAGGAGAGGCCAGAAGAAAGAGTTGATAGTATTTGTAGTATTTGATGATGACACAATAAAACAGAAGTTTATGAGCTGAGTATGTGTATGAACTGTGGGGGAACGTAGCCTTCTCCCTTGATGAAGACTTATTATTTTAGATTCTGAAGGTCATATGCAAGGTTATAATCATCTAAGAATGGCTTTCTCATTTTTTTCTGTAAATGCTTGACAAGTCTAGATCTGCAAAAACCATTTAGCAAAATGCCAGCACAGGCTTCACAGTTTGTAATTTTTAGCAGCAATAAGAAAGATCTACTGCAAATTTTAAAACATTCGGTATAGGGCTTTGAATAAGATTGAAAAATTGGAGAAAAATTGGTGTTCTCAGCAAGCAAAATATTACTGACATTTTAATAATAATGAAACATAAGACCTAGGTAGGGCAAAATAAAAATCCATTTTGCATGTCAAAAACTTGTTGGTGACAAATTTGATTAGATTACTTTGTTAGATTTTGTGACTCTAATGGAATAAGTTCGAGGTTAAGAAAAGTAAAATCAGTGTCTAAATGATGAGGAGGCTAACTTTTCCAACAAGCCTCCAAAAAATGAGAAATCTTCATGCAAGAAATGACTTCTTCCATTTTGCTTCATAAATGGTGTTTTGTTTCACTTTCAAGACAAAAGGGAAATCAAAATATCTGCCTGTTTGACTTTACATAATCTATGTTCTCCTGCTATGCATATATTTGAGGATTTAGGCTCTGTTTCTTGTTGTATCAGGTGAGAATTTTCTACTTGTTACATTTTTAAACTTTCTTTAAGAAAAAACAATTTCAAATCCACAAAATTTAGATATACGGTAGTTTATTAGCACAGTTTTAAATCTTTCTACTGTGAAAAGAGATAAGGAGAAGTTTTGCATGAAACAGGCTTTATAGATCGCGGATTATGGTTGAAGAAACTTCAGTTGGACTGAAATAATGCCATGTAAAGGTATTTTCACATCCCTTAAGGTATATAAATAAAAGATTAATCTTAGACTAGTTTGTATCAGTGAAGTGTCTTTTGATAATTAGTTATTGATATGAGAGGAAAAATCTTCCATTGACTTTAATTTCCAATTAATCTCAGAGCCTTTTTAATTTAAAGAAGACCTTGGAGAGAGTATGATTAATACATGAGGTATTTTGGGAAAATGATTCAGTTGGTTGTGATAGAACTGAGTTTTTTAAGAACCTATACCTCATGACACATAGTCTCTAAAAATTGATCTTGGGTTCCATGGAAACCATGTTGATTTGCCAACCTGTGATATCATTGACTCAGACTGACTCAGGCTAAATTCAAGACCACTGGCTTCGTGGATAGGAATCTATAGCTTATTTATACACACAAGCTTTTAAGATTCAATGTGAATTTTCACTGATTGATGATTGAACTAGTTTAAAATGAGAGTACAAGTGTCAGTTACCTGGCTATGAAGTTAGGTGAACTCTCTCTTAACATTTTCTTCAATACATTCATGGATTTTCTTAAAGCCTCTCTGTAGCTCTCATGAGACTCCACTGTGTATTTTTCTAGTTCCCATCTCTTCTCTTGTGTTCTCGTTTAACTTCTCACTTGTTATATGAAGAAAAGTATCTAATCTCCCCTATTGAAATAAAAGACATCAATTTCTGTCCTCAGATTTGTGAAAATTGTTTATGCATGCCTAGCAATGAGTATAGAGCCAGATGAGTATAAAGCCAAAATAGGCATTTGCCTGTTCAATTCATCTCTAGAAATACAATATTTATTGGTTCCATTTATTCTTAATTTTAAAAGCTTATTGGTATTTGGGAGGAAATAGAAATAAAAAATTTCAAGAAACAATCAAGGCAAAATATTAAAATATCTACAAACAGGGAAATATAGAAAACATTCAGTTAGAGCTTTGAATGACACAAGGTAAAAATGTACCCCATAGAACCCTTAAGCACAATAGATAGAATCTCGAACTGCCCCAGATAGGAAATAGGTAATAAACAATAATACTTCCTCTTTATATAACATTTATTACTTTTTTCATTATTCTGAAGATGGACCAGGCAGTCACTGCAATAATAGTCTTATTTGATAGATGAGTCAGTTGAGGCACAGTTAGCGACTGAGCCCAAAGCAGTAGTTCTGTTTCCTTTTTTTTTTTGTCACATGGAGTAAAATATACAGATGTTAAAATGTATAATTTGACAAAGGCTGACAAATGTTGTGCATACTTAGACAGCATCTCACTCCAGATAAAGAACATTTTCATCAGCCTAGAAAGTTTCTTTAGTCAATGTTAATTCCCATCTAACCACAGGCAAATGACATCTATAACCATAGATTAGTTTTGCCTGTTAGTGAACTTCATTTAAAGAAAATGAAATCTTGCAATACACACACTTTTGTGCCTGGCTTTTTCCATTCACCATAATGACTTGAGATACATTCATGTTACTGTTTGTCAGTATTTCATTGTTGTTGTTGTTGTTGTTTTTTAATTGCTGAACAACATTTATTTATGTGCATATAATATGTTTGTTCTCTAGTTGAGAAACTTGAGTTATTCTATTTCAAGGCTATTTTAATTGAAACAGCTTTAAAATTCTTCTATAAGTTTTTGAGAAGCCATACATTTTTTCATTTCTCTTGGATAAATTCGCAACAGTGGGATAAATGTTAGAAATATGTTTAATTTTATGAGAAAAAGGTGAACAGTTTTCCAAAAGTATTTTACCTTTTATATATCAACAATGTTATGAAGGTTCCAGTTGTTCTACATCATCAACATGCACTGTTAAAATTCTTTTTATTTATCTTCTTTTGTAAAATTTCTGTTCATGTCTTGGGTTGTTTGCCATTTTAATATTGACCTGTAGGGGTTTTATATTCTAGGTACAAGACTTTGTTCAGATATGTGTATTGTAAGTATTTTTTTAGACGATGTCTTATCGTTGTGATTAATGTTTTTTGATGAGCAGAGTTTTTTACGTATATGAAGTATAGTTCACCTTTTTACAAATCTTTTTCTAAAAATTATGGTTTTTGCCATTTGTGTCCTCCTCACTGATAAAATCTTTTGTCTACTCCATGTTTGTGAAGTATTATCATGTATTCCTTCGGGAAAGTTTTACAGTTTTTGTTTTTATGTTTAGATTTTGGACTCATCTCAGTTAATACAATCGTCCTAATACCATTGTTGAAAATACTTTCTCCATTGCGTTATCTTGTCCCTTTTGTAAAATATATATATATATATATATATATATATATATATATATATATATATATATATTTATACATGTGTGTGTCTATTTCTAAACCTCTATTTTAATCCATAGTTCTATTTATTTACCTTTATAAGTGACCACTATGTCTTAGTTATTGTAATTTCACAGTAGGTCTTGATAACTTCTAGTTGGGTGGGGAGAGGGGGTGGTGGAGAAGCAAGGCACCTAGGTTGCAAAATTTAAGAAGGCACAAATTTAAGGTGTTGGAATCCCAGGGCTCTCAATTGCATGACCTTGCCTCCTTTTAAATGTTGCACCCTACATGCTTCACTTGTCTCTAGTCATAGCCCTGAAGTGTACTGTACTTCTGCCAAATATTATTTCAATATTGCATTACCTATTCAAGGTATTTTGCTTTTCCATATAAATCACAGAATCAACTTTTCCATTTCTATAGAAACAAAAAAAACCCAACTATTAGGATTTCGTCAAGATTACTTTGTGTCCATAAATTAAATAAGGTGAATAGACGAAGTTTACTAGTACTTTTAACTTGCTGATGGCTTTTATCATGCATTTCTATTGAATTTTGTCAAATGTTTTTTCTGCCTTTATAATGGTGATCATCTCACTCTTTCAGTCTATAGTTGTGGTTCTATATTAATTGTCAAATATTAAAACAAACTTACATTCCTGTAATTAACCCTACTTGGTCAAGATGAATTATCCTTTCAATATATTTTTGGACTTAATTTGTTAATATTTTGTCAAAGATTTTTATATTTATATTTATGAGGGCCATTATTTTGTAATTTTATTTTCTAGTAATGTCTTTGTCAGATTTTGGTATCAATATTAACACCAGAAGTATTTACTCTAGAGTCATGAAATTGGTTAAGGATGGTTTGTTCCTCTTTCTGAAAGATTTTATATAAAATTAATAGTATTTAAGATAAATTCTTCAAAAATTTAAAAGTGAAACCATCTGAGACCAGGTGTTTTAGAGTGTTAATTAAAATTATGACTTTCATAATTTTAGGGCTATTCAGATTTTATGTTTCTGGCATCAGTTTTGTTAATTTGTGTGTTCCAAAGATGTACATTTCATCAAAGATGTTAAATTGATCAATCTAAATAGTTTAATGTCTATAAAATCTGAGTTTCTGTTCTCTCTTACTTTTCTGATATTGGTAATTTCTGTCTTTTTTTTTTTTTGTTACATAGTCTAGCTAGAGATTTGTCAATTTTTATATTTTAAAGCAAGTGCTTTTGGTGTTTTAAAATTTTTTGTTTTTCTATTTTTGATCTTATTATTTGCCTCTTTTGACTTAATTTGGATTTAATTTTACAGTCTATTTCTAGATACTGAATGAGGAAACATAGATATATCTATTATTTTCTAATATTTTTAAAGCTATACATTTCTGTGTATTTTACAAATCAATGTTAAATATTCTAATTGATTTCAAATTATTTTGAACATGTTTATGATCTATTCTTTGACTCACCAATTATTTTAAAGATGTATTCTTAATCATATTGGGATATTTTCTTGGTGTCTTGTTATTGATTTCCCATCTGATTCTATTCTAATCTAATCCTAATTTAATTCTATTATAGTGAAGGAATTTATTAGGTAGTATTTCAATATTTTAAGCTATATTGAGAACTTATTTTGTTCTAAAGTATGATACATTATCTGAGTTATTGACTCTATTGATGTAAATCTGACCAAATTAGTGGACAGGTTGTTCAAATCTTGTATATTTTATTTTTTTCATAATTATTTTATCAAATACTTAGAAATGTTAAAAATCTCCAACTACATTTGTGTATTTATCCACTTCTCTTTAATCCTATCAGACTTTTCTTTATATTTTGCAGCTCTAAGTGGAGAACATTTTAAATATTGTCATGCCTTCTAGATAAATTGACCTTTTTTGCCTATTACTGATATCGGCAAAGTTTTATTGTTTGTTATGTACATAAGTTTTACCATTTTTCAACCTATCTATATTTTTATTATCTGTCTCTTGTACACAGAATATAATCTGATTTTCTTTTTACACAGTATGAAGATATCTTTCTAATAATTGAGATATTTAGTTCATTTACATTATATTTGTCAATATAGTAAGATTAGAAATTCAGTGTTGCTATTTGTGTTCTAGGTGTTTCTTTTGTCTTTGTGTTCCTCCTTTACCTACTTCTTATGAGTTATTTCTTTTTTTAATTTTTCATTTTAATGCCTCAATTGGCTTTTAACTATACTATACCATTTGTATTATTTTTATAGTTGTAGCAACTGTGATAAGCATCCTTAAGTTGTCACAGTCTACAGAGTAAGTATTGTACCATTTCACATAAAATATGACCTTAAAACAGTAAAGTTATATTTACTACCCACATCTTTATGTCACTGTTGTTATATATATTTACTATATATATAATAAATCTAAAAACTCAATGCTAACAATTTTACTTTAGCAGTTGCCTTTTGGATAAATTAAAATAATTTGAATAGAGAGTAACAATATTTTATGAAAATCCATGAATTACACTTTCTGATGTACTCATTTCTTGTAAAATCAAGGTTTTATTTGATCCTATTTTCCTTTAACCTAATAAAATTTTTTAATATTCCTTATAGTTTAAAGAAATCTTCTGGTACGAATTTCTTAAATATTTTTATTTGTTTTCTGTTTTGTTTTGAAAGTTTTTATTTTGCCCCTAGTTTTAAATTTTATTTTTCTGAATGAATATACAATTATTCTTATTTTACATTTGTTTTTCTTATAATAATTTAAAGATGCTATTCTATGTCTTTTTCCTCCATTGTTTCAAATGAGAAGTTGGCTATAAATTGTATAAATTTTCCTTTGTATGTAATGTCTTTTCTTCTTCTGGCTGCGCTTAAGATTTCTGTTTTTCTCTTATTTTCTGCAGATTGAAAATTATATATTTAGTGTTGTTTCCTTTGTCTTTATCCTGCCAGTGAGTCACTGAATTTTGAAGCGTGGGCTCAATATTCTGGACAACATACCCTAGGGTGTCTGGTTATGCAGTCTTTCCTTCAAAGGTGTTATATTTTGCTCTATTTAGCATTTATATTTCTGTCAGACCCTTTTAGATTCTTTGATGATTATTGTATTCTTTGTAGAGGTGAGTCCATCTAGTTTTGGAACTCAGTTTTAGACTGTGACATTTACTCTAGGACAGGGTTCTTAATCTGGAGCTTTGGCATTGCCAGGGCCTTCACTGAATACATGAATTGGTCAGTGTGCTAATTCAGCATTCCAATATCTCCATGCACAGTATAACTTCTGGTGTCGCTAATCAGGTTCTAGCTCTTAATCAGGCAGTCTCTGCTAGGCAGCATGGAGTAGCAACCAATAGTAACCTCAAACATCCACCAAAATGCATGGACAAAGATGTCTTTCCAGTCATCTTCCTAACATCTACTACTGGTTGTTGGTTTTGACTCAGATTTAAACTTTTCCTGAGAAGCAGGAATCTACACAAAAGGTTGATTTTGATGGGCAGATCTTATCCTGTCTTGGCCCAAATCCGTTGTAGGTTTTCTCTCTGGTCTTGTCTTTATAATCTGTTAAGTGTAGATGTGAGCAATAAAAATATGCTATAATTTAGAGAAATTAATTTTGGGGTATTTTTAACTACAGAGAGAAACATGCTAATTTCGATTTCAAATATATGGTCCTTACTGGGCAAATGTTCATTGAAATAAATGTTAAACTTCATGCCATCAAAAAGCAGGGCTGACAGCATCCATTGTCACAATTATCCAGTACTTATTAAGCATCTACCATAGTTCATGGACTGAAGTCACAGATTATTCTCTGAATAGATCTTGAAGTAGGTAAGGAACACTAAGTTAAAAGCTACATTTTGGGAGATTTTGTTTTTGACTGTGTCATTTACAAGCTTTGTGGCTTAGGCATATTACTAACCACCTGAGTCTCAGCTTTCATATCTGTATAATTAAACTTAATACTTAAATTAGAGAGGTTTCAGGACAGTAGGGGGAAGTATGTATAAAATCCTCCTTTCCAAATTCAAGGCAATCACCATGCCTTATTCTTCATTCCAGTAACTGGTTGAATAGTGTTCATGCTGCTGACCAGAGAGATACAACGGGCTTTAGGAAAGCTGTCAGAAATAAACTAAACATGAAGTAAAAATGCTGGAAATACCAAAATATTCTAGGTGTCACCAACATGGTCCTGGTTAAATAACCAATTGACATGCATCCTTTGATAATAACATTGACTATATAGATATAGATACAGATATGTAGATGTAGATGTAGATATAGATTAGATACATAGATATAGCTGATATAGATATATATAGATGAAAATTAAATAGTAATATGTCATATTATTTTTTAAGTCTATCATGTATATGAAAAAACAACAGTGTTAGCAGTTTACCTCTAAATGATTAGAGTATGTATATTATCCCTATGTTTACTTGATAATTGTCTATATTTTAAATTTAAACAGATTTATTAGATACATTTAAATCAAATTGGCAATAAAAATAGGTAAATTTGAGTTTCTCATCCTCATTCCTACCAGAACTTTATGAATATTTTGTTCAGCTGGTGACTGAAGAAAAGGTAGTTTCTTGAACAGGGATGTTTAAAATAAAAATCTTTGAATTATGGAAAATAATTATTGCTACTTTGCAATATCATATGCTATCTCTTGGTGAGATAATTATACCAAGTCATGGGAGAAATTTTGTATAATTATGTTTAATTAGTTCCAAAGGCTATTGTGTATCTCAGCCTTCACCTCTGAATAACATTAGCACAGAGATTTTATCCGGAGGTGTAACCTGTATGAGTGTTCCCCCTCTCACTGGGAATTGCTGCCAGGATAATAGATTTGATTATTGTTCCTCCTATTATATAACATACTATTTTGGCACTATTTCTAAAATATTCATAAAAATAAATCTCAGTAGTATGAGAAAGAAAAGTGAAAACTATTAATAAGAGAGAGAATTTATCATAGCTATGACACTTGTATGTATGTTCAAAAATTTCAGAGCAAGAGGTGGTCTTGGGCCATTCATTTATTGCATATCATGGGCAAATGGCTTAATCCCTGTAAGCCTCAGTTTCTCATATATAAGATGGGTAATAAGTCAGTAGTGCTATCATGAGGATTAAATGACTAATACAGAAAAATCCTTTGGATAAATGCCTCGTATACAGAGGAGGCATTTCATAAACATTGTTTGAATTTCTGAATATAGATTGTAGATACTATTATGTTCATTTTACAGGTGAGGAAATTGAGGCTTAGAGAGCTTAAGAAACTTAGCAAAGATCTCATAGTAAGTGACAGAGCTGGGTTTCTAATTAAGGCCATGTGACTTAAAGCCCACAAGCATAACACCTTCCCTTTTTGCTTTGGGTTTTAGAAGATCTCAAGTAACAGGAAACATGTCCCTATGCTGTTTCTATGACAAAAAGCATTCTCTTTCTCTCTCTCCTTCTCATACTTAATTGCATTACACCAATATAACATTCTGTTTCTAGTAAAGTAATTGAACATCATCTTTGTGAAAGACACCATACTCAGCACTGTGCAAGACAGCATGAGAAATTATATAAAATATTATCTCCTAACAGTCAAGTACATGCTCTATGAATGTATGTGATTTTTCTTTCTATGGATATACGGGCATTTATTACAATTATTTATTTCTTAAGAATTTTCAAAAAGGACTTAAGGGAACATAAATGGAGAGATAGCAAAACAACACAATCTTACTCTGAATCAGTAACTATCAAAAACCTTCAAGCAAAGAAAATTTGAAAACTAGAGTTGAGTTTTTAAAAAAGCAAGAATTATATAATAATGATTAAGAGAAAGTCAAATCGATATGACTATATCACAGAATCTACACTTAAGGGAAGCTTTTGTTATGAGAAATAAAATTATGCTATGAGCAACCTGAGAACTAATGTAAAACCAATACAGGATATAAAACACAGTGCTTACTGTCTAATTCAAGTAATTTAATCTAATTTTAACTATTTTTAACAGTTCTGAACTCAGACATCTCTCATTCTGTGTCTGGAGAGAACATTGGACAGACTACATAAGCATAGCTTTATTCAAAATGTAAATATCTTACGTTTCTCACCTCTTTAAGAATTCTTTTTGAGAAATCCCGTGTTTACACAAATCCAGGACGTAGAACTAGCAGAATGAAAACTTTGAAAGGATTCTTTTTTTCTTTCTGGCAGAGGTTAAGGTCTTCTGGTCTTTAACCAGTTGAAGCAGCAGAAGGGGAGAAGTAACTCTGAATGAGACAGAGTTTGTCTCTAGCTTAGGAAACTTGCAACCTACCTAGCAGGACAGGTATTGTGTAAATGTCTGGGAATGTGAAACAAAAATGAGGGAGGTGAGCTTCAAGATACCTGTGACAAGGACATCCACTCTTTCTAAAGGCAGGACTGTTTCCAAATATACAGAAGGATGAGTAGAAATGTCCTAGGAAGTTACTACACAATGCAGTGGGAGAGAGAGTGCTGGTGTGTGACAGTGTCAACAGAAACTCTGGGCAAGCATTCGTTGATGGAAAAGAGCAAAGTATGTTCTAGAAAGTTAAAGACAGTTCCTTGGTTAACGAATAAAGTCTGAGGAGGAAAGGGGAAGTCGAGAAAAGAGCAGGGATTGTTATGAAATCAACAGGAGTTAATACAGGGCTTAATAGCATATGTCAATAACAGTGACTTTTCAATCATGTCGATGTGATTACGGTTATTATTACTTCTACCGTAGACTTCAACCTGAGTGATTCATTCATGATAGGCTTATAAAGAAAAATAATTCCTCAGAATTGGTTTCGTATGGAGTAAGAAAAGAGTTCACGCTGAGCTAGAGGAGTCCTCTCAGGACGATCAGCAGTGTGACTTCCCAGCCAGTTCTGTGCAGGGAAGAAAATAACTCTCTGGAGAAGGGACTGAGCTATTTTTAGAAACATAGAATATTGTTTCCAAATGTTCTTATGCAACAGCCTTGACTCTTTGAGAAACAAATCTTGTTTTATATTGATTTCATTTCATTCAAGAAGACAATAAGCATATGAACCTGTAATATATGATTAGACTTGTTTTCAAATATTGCTGTATTTTACAGTTTTTTTTTTTCTGGGTAACGGTGTCTCTTTAAAGTACACATCTATTCATTTTATTCAGGTATCAGGGAGACAGTTGCCAAATATAATGCCTCTGTAGAAAAGAACAATACTATTAGGTAAGAAAAAAGCTGGATGTGTTTTGGATGAGTTTTTTAATTACATGGATTGCATGTTTCCAAATGAAGGATTGGAAAGTCATGCCAATAAAATAGCAACAGGAAAAAAACAAAAACTGCCATGTCTATAATTGGAGAAGAGTGAACTGGAGAGATTTGGAAGCACTCTTATTTGTGAATCAATGACTGAGAAAAGAGAATTGGAGAAATTGTGTGTTTTTATTAAAACATCTAACAAAATTCTTATTGATTGATTGATTGACTGACTGACTGACTGATTTAAGGGGGACAGGAATCTCACATCAACACAGTTTCTTCGTGACAGCTGGGCTTGCAATTTGCATGCAACTGTTTGGCAAACTTATTTAGGAAATCTGTTGGTGGTCAGAAATGACAAGGTCGGGCCTTAGGAAGATCTGGGGAGCCAGGTTACTGACTTGCACCTCGTGGAGATGAATACTGAGAGTCAGAAACTGACTTTAAACGAAAGGGTTGGTGGAGGGAAGACCGGAAGCCACATGCAGGTTCGGAACCTGTGGGCAACTTTGCCTCCACTCTTCAAGTCATAGTAGTTATTCCTGTCTTACTTATAATAGAACTAACTAATGGTGTCATTTTTTTAACACATCTTTGTCTTGTATATTTTTCACTTTATGAGTATTATTGTAACATCGACACTGTTGAACAGTCACTGTCATTTACCTTGATAAACATACATTGTAACTTTCCCAAATGAAGTGATAGGAAATTACAATTCCTCAAAAACAAGACCTTGTCTGAAATGACAACTAAAGTTCCTATGATGTTTTGCATTTCTGTGTGCCTTAATGAAAACCTTGCGAGGTAGGATTTTATAATGTCTTTATTTTAAAGATGAAGAAGCAAAAGATAATGGTACTAGCTTACAATAATAGCTTCTGAATCTAAATAATTTTATTCCACCATAGTCCCTTCTATATAATTTAATTACCGTATTTTGGTCAAGCACAGGAACTGCCTCATATAGAAACTCAATAGATACCTGTGCTTGATGAGTAAATGCAGGTTACTAGAGCTACGAAGGTTAAAACACAGAGACACATACACACCTCTCCTGACTTCAAAATTTTGTATTTTGCTGGAGTCATGTAAATAGACATATATAACAAAATGCAACATAACATATTAAGTAAATTAACAAAATATAAATGGAGTGTTATAGGGTATCGATAAGTGTGGCAATTACTTTTCCCCAGAGGTATACGGTAAGGCTTTACCAAAGAGATAACATTTTCAGAGGGTGAGTTGGAGTTTGCTGTATGAACAAGCAGGAGTAGACATTACTATAGAAATAAAAAAACAGTGTATTAAGGAAGACATGGAGTTATAAAAAGGTACGACTGAGCACTCTGAGATGGGTGAATTGCAGCTTGCCTGGAGTCTAGAGGCCTCGGGGGAAATTACAATGTAAGGAAATGAGGCTGAAGAAGTGAGTTTGGGCCAAGTGGTAAAAAGATTTATGTCTCAAGTAAAGGAGCTGTTCTTGTAAAACCCTGTTTGAAACTTTTTTTTTTTTTTTGTCAGCCAGGGACCTACATAACCCATTTAAAAATGTTAGAGGCAGGGCTTCCAGTCGTGTGTGCTTCTTAGATCTCTAGGCCTTTCTCTAGGAGTGTCACAATTGTAATATATATATATATATATTTTTTTTTTGGCAAGGCAACCCTTGGTTGACCTCACAGATTGCTAGGACCCTGTCAGCTTACAATACTTATTTTTTATTTTTTACGCCTCCAGCACCTGATCTTCCTAGGTGGTCTCCCATCCAAGTACTAACCAGGTCCGACCCTCTTAGCTTCCGAGATCAGACAGAATCTGGCACGTTCAAGGTAGCATAGCTGTAGACACAGTTGTAATCTTTTAAAAAAGTAACACTCCAGAACCATACTATGAAGTAGGTAACACGAATCTCATTTTATATGTGACAGTCTAAGCCCAAGAGAAGTTAAGAAAAGCTTCTGTTCACAAATCTGGTGGGCAGCAGACTTTTTTCTGGATCAAAACCCTAAGCTTCCCACCAGGACCAGGAGGGCCCATTGCAGTAAGGTGCCTAGGGTGTAAAACTTTTACATTTAAAGAGGTTCTCTTTCTCCAGGTCTTGCAAATGCTGACCCTGCAGTAGCATAATCCTGAAATGAGCGCCTCCTTAAATTTTGCATCAGTCCTGCTTCCCCTAACTCTGTTGACAGCGAGGAGCCCTCTCTTCCCCATAACAACACAGAAAGGGTTGGGCGGCTTCTGCAATCAAAAAATGCCAAAGGAATGATTGACTAGAGGTTTCCAACCCATGTACCTACCTCCACTCAACTCCTCCAATCCATTCTCCACAAACCTGATCCAGGATATTTTTGAAAATCATACCATATCATGGCTCTTTTCTGCTTAGAGTTTTCAATATCTACTCATTTGTCTTTGGAATGAGCCCAAAATCCTTCACATGGCCATCAAATACCTGTATATTTTCTACCAAATGCATGCCTGCTTCTCTCACTTTCCGCCACTTTCATACCCTTTTACTACATTTTATAAACACTAGTTTTACCAGCTCTACTGTAATGAGCTCTTCAGACCTCAGGGCCTTTGCATTAGCTGTTTCTCTTTCTGGAACGTTTTTCCCTTCTTTTCACACTCTCCCAAGACTCGTTATTGAGATCTTAGCATCTGGTTCTCTGCCTTACAGTTGTTGTTTCTTCTTTTTAAAAAAATAGCTTTATTGAAAAATAATTTACATAAGATACAATTCACCCTCTTAAAGTATACAAGTCAGTGTTTTTTAGTATATTCACAAGTTTGTGCGATTTCTATTTTCCTACCTCTACCCTCAGCTATAAGTAACCACTACTCTACTTTTTGTCTTTATAGATTTCTGGACTAATCATATCAGTAGAATCATATACTATGTGTGGTTTTATGGTCAGCTGATTTCACTTACCATGTTTTCATATGGCATGTATCAGTACTTCATTTTTATGACTGAACAATAGTTCGCTGTATTGATATACCACATTTTCTTTGCTGCTTTGTTCATTGATAGACATTTAGAATGTTTCTAACTTTTGGCATTTATGGATAATGTTTCTATATCTTCAATTTTTATGTATAGATTTGTTTTCATTTCTCTTGTATATATACCTAGAAGTTAAATTTACCATTGGTATATCTTCTTTGGAGAAATGTCTATTTATATATCTTATCTATTTTTTAGTTTTGTCTTTTTATTATTTAGCATAAGAGTTCTTTATATATTCTAGGTATAAATCATTTATCAGATATGATTTGCAAATATTTTCTCCCATTCTCTGGGTTGTATTGTCACTTTTTTTTTATGGTATCCTTTGAAGCACAACATTTCATTTCTATTTCAATGAAATTTATTTATTTTTATCATGCTTTTGGTGTCATGTGTAATACTCTGCCAAATTGAGGTCATGAGGCTTCAGAGGAATTTTAAAAATAGCTACTTAGTGTTACACAGGAGAAAGGATATATGAAATAGTGAGTTTTTAACACTCTTAAAACTGGCTTGTTTTGAAAGCATGCTAGTAAATAAACCTATATAATGAAAATGGTGTTTTGGTTACCAAAAATGTTGTGAACAGAGGCTCATAGAAACTTAAGCCTGTATTTCCTCTAGGAGCTATACTATAGTTCAATATTTGTTAATTCAATGTTCATGGCGACTTTACATTTTTATTGTAATGTGTCTGTGGCTCTCTTTGAGCCTCCTAGATGTGTAGATAATTCTTAATACATTTAGGGAGTTTACTGCCATTATGACTTTTATTACTATTATTTTTTTAATTCTTATCTCCCCCCTTTCCTTTGTACTCCATAATGCACATCTTGGTGTTCTTGATAGTATCACACATTTCTATGACTCTCTCTTCAATTTTAATTCTATTTTTTCTCTGTTCTTTGGTTTGAATAATCTCTATCAGTCCACCTTCAAATTCACTAATTTTTCTGCCAAGTTAAAGCTACTCTTGATGAATCACTCTGTGGTGATTTTCTAAATTTTAGTTATCTTACTTTTCAACTCCAGAATTTCCATTTTTTAAATCATTTCTATCTCTTCATTGTTATTCTCTATTTGATGTGACATCGCCATCATATCTTCCTTCTTTTATCATGTTTTCATTTAGTTCTATGAACATATTTACAATGGCTATTTCAATCTCCTTTTCTGTTAAATCTGACACCCGTTTGCCCTCACATGCAGTTTGTCTGGTATGCTTCTTTTTGCATATAGATTGTGCTTTCCTGTTTCTGTCTATGCCTTTAATTTTTTGTTGACAAAAAAAATAATTTTAAGTAATATGTTGTAATATGAAGCTCCCCCCACCTCCCTACCAAGGGTTGTTATTGTCATTTACTAGTTAATTTTTTAGTGATTGAATTATTTTAGTGAATTCTATTAACCCTTCATAGAGCTAAGGTTTCGATGCTTCTCCTTGGGGAGGCACAACTTGGAGTATTCCCACGTTCACCCTGGGATGACAGTGGCAGTTGTAGCGCTGTTTTCTCTTTTCTAACCACAATAAACTTTTTAAACTCTACTAATTTCCAGTTGCTTGCTGTACTATTTCAACAATGCCCTGGAGCATAAATTTCTTTACAAACACGTCTAATCAAATTGGGTCTCCTTTGGAGGAATAGTTCCTAAGGTTCATGTTAAATATTTATTCTAACCCCAGGAAGGCTCTTCCCAGCTGTCTTATTCTCCAGTTCTCTGCTGAGAACTAGCTGGCCTACCATGTAGGTGGCATCTTCATCAAATCCATGAATCTCCTCGCAACTGCCTTTCATTGCAATCTCTCTGTTCTTGAAAGCACCCTTAGGTTGCAAATGAAGTCAGTCTGAGGAAGAGATTAGTCACTACCTTTTTCATCACTTGCTTCTTCCTCTCAGACATCTCCACTCTCAGAGCCAACTCAGTGGAGTGGGCAACAGCCCGAGGACCTTTCAGCTTTTCTCTCTGGCATAAAGCCACTGCTTACAAGCCAGGAGGAAAGCGTTAAAGAGACTCCGGGATTCTCAATTGTCATGCCCCAGGTAGAACTTGCTTTCCATTAGTGGGACTGGAATGAAGATGGGGGCTCCTGTCTCCTAAATGCACTCATTTAGGACTTAGCCTCAGCAACAGAAGTTGGGGATAGGACAAGAAATGCTGAAGTTTTGCTCTTCCTGGAAAGATACTCCTCAGCTTGGAGCGAAGTAGGGGAGGGGGGAAGTGTGCTCTTCTCACTTGGCTTCTCTGGTCCAGGTAATCTCTGCCTTGCTAAACTAAGCAGGGGAGGGGTAAAGAGGGAGCAGTGTTTGTTCAAATACTATAGACTCTTTCCTTTCTTACCAAATTTTCATAGAATTTATTGAATAAATGTTTTGCCATTCATTGACTATAGTACCATTTCCAGAAGCTCGCAATTTTTTAAAAAAAAAATGTTTATTATTTTCATTGGGGTGGGGATCAGCAGATCTTTTCAATCTGTGCAGCTGATAGTCAATCAGGAAGTCTTTTCTGATCCACTGCTCTAAGTAGAGCCCTTTGTGATGGTGGGTATCCCTGTCCAGCTGACTCTCCATATAGTATCCTTAGGGCATAATTATAAATTTTTATAATAATTTTTTGTAATGTTAGCCTCCTCAATTAACCCTGGCTTCTTGAGGGCAGAATCAATGTATTTTATTACACAACTATATCATTGTTGAATAAACGAGTACCTAGTTCCTCAAATGTTTACTGAAAGAATAACCAGACCCAGTAATTAGAATGACTAGACTGTGCTGGCCAGAGAAACACGTGTTTGTACTGCAGAAGGCAGAGTAGTGATTTTAAAATGAGTCCAGGTCCCCAAACATGACGGACAGAAAGTATAGTGACTCTATTAAGTGAGACAGAATACTAAAGACAGATCATATTTGTGGTGAATTTCTTTGTCTGAACACCAGGACGTATTTTGCAATACAATTATATAGACTTCACTCTTTTTAAACAGTTCTTATTCACAAGAAATCAGAGTGAAACAGTTTTCAGAAAACTCTGGTTGGGATCAAAGAGACCATTCCTGTTGCTCT
>CM053506.1:11926804-12053859 GCA_028627145.1 Eidolon dupreanum | reverse complement strand
ATTAGAAAGCATTTACCCCAAATCTTGTTACATTAAGAAAAAAACTTTCCCCTTGCTTTTGTGTATTTATTATTATAAATACACATAGTTTCCTTGGGTATCCTTAGTTCCTCCCCAGTAATCGGAATTTTAAATATATACCACCAAAATCTTCTGTATCATACTTTTACCCAGATTTGTCTCAAAATCCAGTGAGAAGTACCTATCTGTTTGGCTTCTGAATTTGACTGAAGATAGTTATTACAGGTGAGAAGTGAAAATTATATATGTATATGTGAAACTGAATTCCATTCCAAGAAAAATAATAATATTAAGCGATTTCAGCCACACAAAATAAATTATTAAGATTCAGTGTGCCAACAATTATACTTAATATTAGAAGAGAAAACACAATCAATACACACCTTACTTATAGACTCCTATATGTCTTCATCTCAGTCTTATATCATACATTCATCCTGAGAGTTAGTCATGAGAGCAAATGGAAGGTAAGAATGGTCAGATAGCAAAACTGAATTCGTGCCCCAAACACTTGTCCCAGCCTTGTGACTTCCTTACCAACCATGGAAGATTGAGGTTGCAGCTAATAAATAGAAGTACTTGGGTTTATACATCAAATATGAGTGAACATAACTGTCGGCAGACCAGTCCCCAGGAAAATTAGAAAAGAGGACAGAATAATTCTCTCATTATCTGGGAGAAATAAAAACTGTTTAACTGATCACTAATACCTCTCTTGAAGAAAATTAAAAGAGAAAACAACGGATTTTTGCTTAAGTGAAGGGAAAGCACTATAACTTCAGAGATTTAGTTGTAAATGCCTTAGGCTTAGAGGTTATGTTAATTTGGAATGTCTGGCTGAAAGCAATAAGATACCTAACTATAAGTACTTACAAATTCAGGAGGTTTTCCACACAAAATGAATCCACGTATGAGTCACCCAAGGTTAGTGCAACTGCTCAGCGACTGTCACATGAGTAGGAAATGGGAATGGAGTTGGCCAACCTAGAGTGCCAGTGTTTTTTCCCTAAAATCTGTTGCACCTATCTAACATCCAAATGAGTTATTGAAAACCAAAACCTTTATGTTGTTGTTACCGAAAATAAAACAAAACATTTTTTATTTTAGGACATTTATAAATACCATTTCGTTTTTTATTATATAGATGTCAGAGCTGACAAATTACCCCCAAATTGCTGTAATCAGGTATTTCTGGCTCTTTTTACTTTATTATGCTATTATAATTAGCTGTCTAATTCTTCAAGCCTAAAAAACAATTTTGACTTGTGGTTTATTTTAAGGTTTGATGATAGTATTTTGTTTTTATGTCATAGAAGTTCTGAACTGCAATACTTGCAGTCTAAATGAATAGGCCTTGGAATCAGGTCAACCTGAGTTCAAATCCCTGATTCACTTTTTACTAGCTATGTATTGTCTTGAAATTATATTGAAACGCCTTTAGGGCGTTCACTCATGATGTCTCATTTAAAAAGAAAAAGACCTTAGCCATGTCATTGTTTCTTTCTCTCTCACTATAGTTGTCTTTATAGATCTGGATCCAAAGGATATTTCTGTCAATTTTATAAAAATACAACTAACTCTGTACATTTCCTCTTATCCTGACTATCCTCTTGCTGTTAGTCTTTTCTCTCCAATTTTCAGTTGAGTATTCCCAACTGCCCAGTATAGTTATATGACCCCATAAGGTACAGGAAAAATATCTGTTGAAGTGAGTTCACTAATCTGAACCCTGAAGATGTGGAATATTTTCAGTCCCCAGCCAAGCCCCTCACTGGGCAAATTTTCAGAGATGAAGTTCTTTTCCAGGATTGTCTTCTGTTCTCCTTGGGACAATCAAAATCCATTTCATTGTTTTTCTCTCTCCTCTGCCACCGACCTCTTCCTATTTCTCTTTCTGCATTCTCTGGATTGTGTATGCTTTGAGTTGTGGTAGAACCCCAACTATCTCTCTCCTCTTGAATTTGAATATGGACAGGTATCTGAGAGCACCAGGAAGAGAGAAACTACAGGGTTCCTTTCCCTGTGTTGGCCTTTTATTGTTTCAGATTTCTCTTACAACCAAGAAGAGAAAAGAAATTCTGTTATTTTTAAAAAAGAAATAGGAAAAAAAACTTAACCTTAAAAGTAAATCCCTGAAAGTCTAAGGAATGCCCATCGTGCATTCAAACAGCTAAGAAGTTTTGTCAAACGTGGCTTTGGTGGAGGTTTTTCTCCATCAGGACTGAGGTTAAGCAGTGGGGAGAGGAAAGTTATAGACCAAGATGCCTGAGAATTTCCCTAAGTTCTACATTTTAGAAAAGGTTCTGATTGTGGGACCCTCCACTCCCTTTTCTTAGAATATTTACTTTAGAAAAGTTGCAAATTATTTCTCTGCCCTACCTCACCTAAGTGAACCTCAGTTTCCTAACTCTTGCTGAGTTCTTATGAGTATTGAGACAATTCATATGAATCATGTTTAGCATAGTTCACATTTAATAAATGGTATAACTAAGAAAAATATCTATGCCAACAGAAGATTCAGAATTCAATATTATAAATTATTAGGATCTGCAGGACAGGCACTGGATATAGAAGTGGGGTGCAGTCACTGCTTAGTGGCTCTTCCTGTGAAAGAGGGCATTGTGGATATTTCTAACAAGTCTAACTTCTTTTGGTATGCATTTTGATTATTTCTAAAGGAACATTTATATTGATAAATTAGGCAACTTTTTTCATATTCTTTTTGTTTAAAAATGTTGGGAGGGAGGATTTAATTATAATTACTTTATGATTGTGTTAAGACATTTATTGATGTCATGTCAAGTTATTAACAATATCATTTAGCACAAAACTTGTCAAATCATGAACATGAGTTGCCTTTTGTAGCCACATCTTCTGTATGCTTCACTTTTCTTTTGAATAGATTTGCAATGGCATTTTAATACCTTACAAGTTCTTGTGCTATCTTATAACATAAACCAACTACAAATGTACTGTGAAGCATCCTCCTTAGAAAACAGCCTTCTGCTCCTCAGAGAAGAGTCATTGCTCCAGTCCGTCCCTGTTCCGGTTTGCAAGGGCTCCAGGACATTGCAGCACAGACGGGGTGGGTGGGTGGCTGTGAAATGACAGACACGGATTGTCTCACAGTGCTGGAGACCAGAAGTCCAAAACAAAGCGTCGACAGGGTGGGTTCTTTCCAAGGGCTGTGAAGGGAAGCTTTGTTCCAGATCTTTTACCTTGACTTGTAGATGGCTCTTTTCATGTGGCCTTTTCAGTACGTGAGTCTGTCTCTAAACTTCCCTTTTTGTATGAGGACTTCAGTCATACTGGATTCAGGCCCAACACAATGACTTCATTTTAACTTGATAAAGACCTTAATTTCAAATGACATCGCATTTTGAGGTACTGTGAGTGAAGATTCATCTTACAAAGGTGGGTGAGGGGATCCAGTTTGACCCAAAACTCTCACGAATAGGCTGGACTCATTATTTATTAGCTTTTCCAACTAAAAGAGACTAAAAATAAAAATACAGAGCCATAGTGCCATTTTTTACCTTTCCCATGAATGGTCACAAAATGTAAGAATACATACGTGTCATCTGCTATTATAGAACTTGGTTAACTTAATCGAGACACCCTTTCATTCCTTGCATCGGCCTTCTGTCAGAAAAACTGTATTTTAGGAAGCTCACAAAACTGTGCCAAGGAACTTGAGTTCTAGTCCCATCTCTGGCTTGATTGATGGCTAAAGAATGTTCCTTCACCATCTTTAGTTCTTGTTTTATTTACCTATAGAATCAGGTAGTTAGACTTGATATTGAAAGTCCTTTATGATTCCATCTTTCCAGAACTGATTAAATTAAAATTCAATTTAACCTTAATCAGTTACAAACTAAAAAGCACCTCTACTAGTTTTTCAGTGGATTATAAAAAGCAAACAAAAATAACATTCTCATTTTCTGGAATAGTAAATTGCCATAGTAAATATGTGAATCTGTGTTGATTATAAATGTCAGTGTTATCCCTCAGAGTTTAATATGCAACCTGTACCAGGAGGTTGCTGAGCGTGTGAATGTATGGATGGTGGAATACTAATTATAAATAAGAAAGTTTCACCTGTGGTTCACCCAAGGCGCTCACAAGACTAGGCAAGTCAGTGCTTTCATGGACAATTCATCAAGCTACCATGGTGGGCTCAGGAAGGGAAGACTTGTGGATAGTTCTGTGCAAAGATATTTCTGTTGTGTAACTACCACTTCTGTGCCTGCAGACACACACTAGTGGTTGGTTGGAGGCTGTTGTTGGTCAGCATCTTTGGCTAGGAGGACACTCTTCATCCAACCATCATTACCTGAATTTAGACAGCAATATCGATTACTCTTGCCTTCCAAGTAAATTCCAAGTCTAATTTCACCAACTATAACCCAGAATCACAGCATAACTTAATGGGTCATATTAGTTTTCCAGGACTGCTGTACAAATTACCATAGACTTGGTGGCTTAAAACAACAGAAATCTGTAGCTCTTACATTTCTGGAGTCCAGAAGTCCAAAATCAAGGTATTGGGAGGGCCATGCTCCCTCTAATGACACTAAGGGAGAAGACTTCATTGCCTCCTCCAGCTACTGGTGGCTTCAGGCTTTCCTTGGCTTGTGACAACATAAGACTAATCTCTGCCTCTGTCTTCATATGACCTTCTCTTCTTCTTATAAGGACACTTATATTTGTATTTAGGGTCTACCTACAGAATCAAGGATAAACTCATTTCAGGGTCCTAATCTTAACTGTATATGCAAAGACACTTTTTACAAATAAAGTCATATTCACAGGTTCAAGGTGGTTATTTCTTTTAGGAGGCCACCATTCAGCCTACTACATGGACATTCTGGGAAAAAATATATCAGCTCACTTAATCAAGTTAACAGTACATGCTAGAACTAATCATCTCTTTTCAACTTGTCATTCATACATCTCATTTAAACAAGTTTGCTTCTAAAAATATAATAGCAAAATCATGCTTCCATATACAATTATTCCCTGTCAAACTGAAAACACACTAACCTTCTCCCAAAAAAAAAACACAAAAACTACTGTCTATCAATTTTTTGTACTTATTCATCTTTGGGTATCTTCCTTTCTCATCTAGTTAATTCACTCTCCTCCTATGATATTCTGAACTTGCAATACAGAGTTTAAGTCTAATCATTACTAATCATTCTTAACACCACTTATTTTTAGATGTTTAATGAATAAGAGAGAAAAGCATTTTTAAAAAATTATATATGCAAAAAATATCCATGCCAAAGCATAGAATATTCACAAACACCAAAGGGCTCATTTGTACAGTTGCTCACGTGCAGACATCTGGTATTCAATGTTTATTTCTGACAATATCCACACCATGTCCCCTTCATCTTCAGAAAGTACCTCAGCTAGTCATGATGGCACACCTGGTGGGGTGACCCGAACTTTAATTCTGAAATATTTGTGCTATTAGATGTTCTGCCTTTGTTTCATTGTTGATGTTTACTATTAACATTTTAATAGGACAGAGAAGAACTAAGTAACACACCAGAGAACATCCTACATTCTGGTCATATTATTCCATACTTTTATGCTTTAGTACAATCCAATTTCCTCTTAGTAATCAAGATCAATTGCCCAACCACTATAGTTACTCACTTCTTTACATACTGGTTCATTGACATGAAAAGCCCTAATATGCCAAGTGGCAGCCTCAGCATCCAGTTAATAGAATAATTTTATTATGCTACCTCTTGGAAGTATCCCTCCACTGGAAACAAAATTCTATAAATCAGGAGAACCCAAATTTGTGTATTAGGCAGGAAAAACTTTTCTAATGGATCACTGGGGTAATAGTTACAATAATGCCCACTGCTTACATGCCTTAATCCCTCTGTCCATGAATTCTGAAAATAGGAGAAAGATTCTTACTTTTTTATCACTGATTAGAGAATATAACACATGCTGAAGGATACAACCTCAGAGGCTCAAGTGTTGTCATCCTCTGCTGCCTCAGTGCTTCTTTGAAAGGTCATCCTTCTATTCTGTTGAGCCAACTGCTTCATGATGATGAAGAATGTGATAAAAATCAATGAATAGATTTTGACAGAGTTTGAATCCACTGGTATACTTTATTTTCTATAAAATGGGTTCCTAATCAGAGAAGTAATGCTAAATGGTATGCACGGCAATAAGTAAGGCATCCTGTAAGTCTTCATTTTGGGGATTTGGGCAGAATTATTATAGTCAGGAAAGCAGACTTATATCCAAAATAAGTGCCTGTTTCAATGAGAATAAAATATGATCTCTTTCACCATGAAAATCATCCAGTGTAATCAACTAGCCACTTCAGTGGGTCGCCTGGCCCATTGAAGGCTCAATGTTACTCTGTGCTGTTGGCAGACTGACTTTTGACCAGTAGCCAGATTAGCCCTGATGACTTGAAATCCAACTTTTTGAGCCCATACATAAACACCAGCCCTGCCACCATAGCCAATTTGTTCCTGAGCCCATTAGGCAAGGACAGGGAAACCTGAGAAGAGAAGTTGACATTCACTGAATATTTTCTCTTTTAAAAAATTATTTTTACATTTTAGCTGACATACAATATTAGTTTCAGGTGTAAAACATAGTGATTTGACATTTATATACCTTATGAAATATTACCATAGTAAATCTGATAACCACCTGTCAATGTACAAAGTTATTACAATATTATTGACTATATTCCCTATACTGTACTTTACATCCCCATAACTTTATAACTGAAGTTTGTATCTCTCAATGTCCTTCGCCTTTTCACCCATCCCCCTAAACCCTCCTTTCTGGTAACCATCAGTTCTCTATATCTATAAGTCTGTTTTGTTTTTTAGATTCCACATATAAGTGAAATTATGTTATTTGTCTTTTTCTGTCTGACTTATGTCACAACATAATACCCTCTAGTTCCAACCATGTTGTCACATATAGTGAGATTTCATTCTCCTCTTTGCTGAGTAAAATTTTATTGCGAGTGTATACACATATCACATCTTTATCTATCCATCTGTCAATAGATACCTAGGTTGCTTCCATATCTTGGCTACTGTAAATTATGCTGCAATGAACATAAGGGTGCGTGTACCTTTTCGAATTAGTGCTTTTGTTCTCTTCAGATAAATACCCAGAAGTGGAATTACTGGGTCATATGGTAGTTCTATTTCTAATTATTTTGTACTGTACTGTTTTTCATTGTGGCTGCACCAGTTTACCATCCCACCAGCAGTAAACAAGGGTTCCCTGCCTTCCACATCCTTGACAAATATTTTATCTTACTCACTTGATTAGCAAGATTGAAATTCTCTCTTGGCTGAAGTTGCTATTTTGTGAGCATTGGCATACCTCTTTCTAGGTCACTAATTTTCCCAATGTCTTCTTTCTAATATTATAGCATCCAGACAAATTATTACTCACTGCCCACAAGTTAGAGTAATTCCATATCTTTGGACATTTCTCCTTAAAGGCAACATTCAGTGTCCTCTGGGTTAAGTATATCTGTCATAATAAATCATCTCAAATACTGATGTCTAAGTTGTGGAAAAGCTCTTTTGTAGTAAATTGTAGACATTCTTATATTTCAGCTTGGTTCAGTGAAGACCACCTCTGAGTTCAGGTTTCAGACGTCTGACTGAGAAAATTGTTATGCCCACTCTTCACTGTTCCAGCTTACGGAATTCAGGTGTTTTGGCCAGTGTCCGATCCATTTGAAACAACTGGATTGACGCAACAATATGTTCTTTCTACTCTCATCCAAAATCCTCATAAGTTATTCCCATAAATATTCTAGTTCTGATGAAGTAAATTAGTGGACTCTTAGAATTACCTTGGTTTCTACAGTCCCTTCTCAAGGTTCACACCTTGGATCCAGTCTCCTGGGGCCTGCTGGCACTAACTGTAGTTGTAAATCTAGGTGCAATGAAATATTGTGTGGATAGGTCTTGAGCAGGATTCTCATTCTTGCATAAGACAGCCACCTCAGGACCCATCACATGTTCTCCATGAGAAGTGAAAATTCATTCAGAAAAGGCAGAATTAGCTACTTCTACTGACCATTAAGATTTAGCAGAATTTGGAATTTCACAAGAATCAGAATTTTATACTTCCATCCCAATTTTCAATTCCCCACTCCTTTTCAATAATATCCTGATATTAATTTAAGAGAATCTATATATAAAGTTTAGTCTTCGGTTCAGATTTTCAGAAATCTCAACACTATGATTAGAGGGGACACAGGTTACTTTCAAGGCAAAACAGAAGGATTCTGGGTTCTTATTCAAATGTTTATTTGGGATTTAAAGGCCTGTGCTCAACCATTTTTCTTTCTAATACTCTAAAAGCAATCAAAAGCTCCCACAATCATTATGCTCTTTATTTCCACTAAATTATTCTTTGGCAATAGCTACTTGATCATCCAAAGCCTTGCCTTTTGAAAGCACTTTACTCTAGGTGACTAAGGGTATTAACTTGAGTAATTCCTTTGCCAAGGCCTAACAGGTACTAAAAATGTCTTATTTATCCCCAGCAACAGTGTCCTTAGTCCATCTAAATCTTGCCAGACCAGAAAATCAACTTCACATTTCTGTCCTTAAGGTTCTCTTTCCCTGAAACCACTTCCAGTACCAATGCCTGAATCGTTTAACTTTTAGTCATGGAGGCCAAGAAGAATATTATGAGACGAAAGGATTAATTTAGATATTAGATCTATGGCAAGAGCTGGAGCAATACAGGTCAGAAAGGAAGAATCACTAATTGTTTCTCTGAAGCACTGTCTCATTTGAACAAGTCAGAGCTTTTGGTGAACTCTGAAAAGCCAAGCAAGACCCAGTTACCAAAGCAGACCTGCAAGGGTGATCTCGTGAGGCTATTGACAGGAAAGTGTGCTGTTGCGCAATGACCAGCTCTGTGGTTCTGCAGTTGCGCATCTGGTGATGGCAGCTAGGTCTGCAGTCTGGAAAATAAACCAGATGCAACGCAGAGGACATCAAAGACGAACTGGACACACTGAGCTGTTCTGTATTTGTACATGAGCATATCTGCCCAGGACAACCTTCTGACATCAGTGGCATTTGCTGCATTCCCTCCTTCCAAATCTCAATTTTTTCTTCATCCCTAACCTGGGTTCATAGAGGGGTGGGTATTCCAGAATACGCAGCTCCAGTTTAGCTAAATTTCTACCTTAATTAAGTTGACCTGGAAACATTTGGTACATATATAACAATGTTTTATTAAAAAACTGGTCACTGTTTACCTTGGTAAGGTACTGCAGATACTGCTCAGTGCAAAGTAAAGCTTTAAACTGTACCTATAAACTATACCTGACCTCTCACATGCCAGTCAATATTTCTCTTTCTGTCTGAACTGTTCTCAAGTTCTGAACTGTTTCAGAATCTATTGATTGCATTTTATTCTAGGGATCAATATTCTGGAGACTTCTGACTTTCTACAGTAAATAGATTTCATTCTTTATGTTTTATATCTACTGGATGTAGCTGTTGCTTCCTGGGTTCTGATGTCTTGATCTGTTTATTTTGTGCAATGTGTATGGTTGGATGTCTTCTAGGTCAGTAGCTTCCTGAGGAAAGGTGTAGGGGGAAAAGAGAGATTATGCATATCTGAAAATTCTCTTCACTGTCAGAGAATCTGGAGTTTTGCTAAACATAAAATTCTAGGTTGAAAGTGATTTTTTCTCATAATATTGTTGAATATGTATATCTCATGTTTTCCATCACCGATAAGCCGACTGAGATGCCTGTTGCTATTCCATTTTCCATCGTGTTTCAGCTCTCTGAAAATACTTACAATCTCTTTACCTTTTGAATTCTGAAATTTGGCAAGGCATGCTTTGATTTCAATACCATTTCATTCACTGTATGAGATACTAAGCCAACTACTTATTCTAGCTGGAAATGAACCAATTATTTCTTAATTTTTTTTCTCTCAAGTTAGTATTTTAATTAGAAAATCTAGATTAAACTTTGTTTTCATTCCCATTATTCATCCATATGAAACAAACTATTTATTAAAATCTATTTTTCCTTGTTTGATATTTTGGAGAAAATGCTCAGTATGATCATGATGGTTCCCAAACCTACTCCTTGGTGCCTCCTATGTTCATTACAATTTGTAGTCTTTGCACAAGTTCTTTTTTTCATTCCACTCATCCAAATCATACTAGTCTGAGAATATCCAGTGAATGCATGCCACTTGTCCTCTAGGGACATTTCTGAGTATTTAATTTATTAATTCTCTCCTTCTCTGAACTCTTGAACCCCAACTTTTAGCAATTTTATATGCATAGTAGAAGGCAGAAGACATTATAAATAATGTTTCTTTGAATCCAGGATAGTTTGGTCATTCTAAGTACATTTATTTACATATTTAAGAAAGTTTTGTGATAGGTTATGGTGTTTTTTTCTTCTTTTTATTTAAGACTTTTTAAAGCAGTTGTAGGTTTACAATAAGACTGAGGAAAATAGAGATTTCCCATATGCCCTTGCTCTATACTGACAGACCTTCCATTATCAACATCACTCCTCAAAATGGGACATTTTTTACAAAGGATGAATCTACGTTGACATATCATAGTCACTCAAATTCATAGTTTAACCTTAAGGCTCACTCTTGGTTTTCTACATTCTATAGGTATGGACAACTGTACGATGACATATACCCATCATAATATCAGGGTATTTTCACTGCTTTAAAAATTCTCTGACCTGCCTCATCATCTTCCCACCCCTGGCAACCACAGGTCTTTTTATTGTCTCCACAGTTTTACCTTTTCCAGAATGTCATATAGGTAGCCTTCTCAGATTGGCTTTTTTTACTTAGTAATGTCCACTTAAGTTTCCTCCATGTTTTTTCATGGCTCGACAGCTCATTTGTTTTTAGTGATTATTTTTCCATTGCCTGCATATACCAGTTTATATTTATCCATTTACCTACTGAAAGGATCTTGGTTGCTTCCATATTTTGACAATTATGAATAAAGCTGCTATAAATATCCTTGTGCAGGTTTTTGTGTGGACATGTTTACAATTCTATTGGGTAAATACCAAAAAGCACAGTAACTAGATCATATGAAAAGAGTATGTTTAGTTTTATAAGACATTGTCTTCCAAAGTGGCTGTACCATTTTTATTACCACCAGCAGTGAACGAAAGCTCTTGTTGCTCCACATCTTCATCAGCATTTGGTGTTGTGTTCCTGATTTTGGCCATTCTAGTATGTAGTGACATCTCATTGTTATTTTAGTTTGTATTGTTCTGATAATGTGATGTGAAACATCCTTTCATATCTTATTTGTCAGCTGTATATGTTCTTTGGTAAGATCTTTTACAGTCTTTGTCCATTTTTTAATGGGGTTGCTTTCTTATTTTTCAGTTTTAAGAATTTTTTATACATTTTGGTTCATAGTCCTTTAATAGATGTGTCATTTGCAAATATTTTCTCCCAGTCTGTGGCTTGGTTTCTCATTCTCTTGCTGTCTTTTTCAGAACAGAAATTTTTAATTTTAGTAAAATTCAGCTTATAAATTATTTATTTTATGGATTATGCTTTTTAGATCTAAAAACTCATCCTCAGACCCAAGGTCATGTAAGTTTTCTCCCATGTTATCTTCTAGGAGCTTTATTGTTTTACATTTTACATTTAGGTCTGTGACTTCATTAATTTTTGTGAAGTATGTAAGGTCTGAATACAGATTTTTTTTTTTTTTGCATGTGAATGTCAAGTAGTTCCAGCACTGTTTGTTGAAAGAACTATCTTCACTCCATTGTAGACTTTGCTCCTTTGTCTAAGGTCAGTTGACTGTATTTATGTAGGTCTACTTCTTGGCTCTTAAATGTTTTAGAGATCACTAGTGTTTTTATTCTTTCTTAGAATTTACATCTTTCCTCTTGTAATATCCATCAGTTTTTGCATATTGTCTATTTTTTCAACTAAAGCACTTAACATATTAATCAGTTTTTATAAATTACTGGTCTGATAATTTCAACATGCCTGTCATTTCTAGATCTGATGCTCGTTCAGTTTCTTCAGCCTTTGTTTTTTACTATACCTTGTAATATATTGTTGAAAGGCAGACACCGTGTATTGGGTAAAAGGAAATGTAGTAAATAGGTCTTTATTAATGTAGTAGGGGAAGAGGAAGCATTCTACAGTCCTATGGTTAGGTCTGTCTTTTGGTGAGCCTGTGCCCCAGACGGTTCCTAATTTAGTGAATTTCAGCAGTTATCTTCCCAGTCTCCCCCTCCCCTTTAACTTGGACGGGATGGCTGGAGAGGCTTGAATTTTATGCTTCAAGCTATTTCATAAAAAATGTAACCATTTCAAATGACTTAGAAATATCCTTGATAGAGAGGCAAACAGTTTTTTTTTTTTTTAATGCTAATAAAAATCTTATTAGAAAATGAAACTCTTACATGAGAATGTAATAAATTTTGCTCCAATGAAAAGAAGCTTAAATCAATTTTGGTATTCTCACTGAGGGTGCAAACATTGATATTTTTCCTCCAGCATAATATAGATGCCATAAGCCATCCCTAAATGTACAGAAGACATTTCCTTCCATTAGGTTTTTTTGAGTCAGATGAGACTTTATAAGCTACTCCATTATACCTTATAACTGCATTTTAATTTAAATGTATTTTTAAACATAGCTTTAATCTCTTTACTAGCTGACCAAAGTGGTTTAATTTATAAAGTAATAGCATATTTTAAAAATCTCTTTAAAATGCTCTTATAGCCTTTAACTATTCTACTGCTGTTATCTGTAATCTTAATTACGTTGTAAATTTATGATGTTTTAGAGTAGTGGAGCATAGGACGCAATTACAAAAATTCCAGTCCTCATTTCTAGGCATATTATCAAAAAGATTTCACGCACTAAAAGATTACATTCCAGAGAAAAGACCTTTAATAGAGAAAAGCCAGGATCTACAAATGTGAAAGTTAAGGGGTAGAAAGGTAAACGTAATCATATTGTAAGTACACTGGGGCTGTGGAACAAAAGATGAGAATTTCTAATTTATACACAGTACATTGGAGGAAAATAAATCTTCTGAAATTTCAGATAAGCTTCTTAATTTTCATATTCAAGGTAGTTCATCATTTCCAATGACTTCAGTTGATGGACTCGATAGTATGATAGTGAAGAGAGAAGATAATTATTTTCTGGGTACAAGATATATAAATGAAGCATCAGATTTATTGATATATTTTATCCTAAGGAAAATAAACTTATTAATTCCCTCAAAGACTGCTGAACGAGGGTAGGGCCAGCTCCTCCTGGGAAAACAAAGCTCTCATCCCTCAGATGGGAATAAATAAATCTCCCCTTTCTATAAAATCAGAACAATACTCCAAATGTTACATTAGAAAAGACAACAGGAACATTATAAGGAAGGATATAATAAATGATGAGAGTTAATGTGGACACTAGGTTATGCTTAGAAAGAATAAAATGAGTAAAAATCAGATGAATAATATCAAATGCTTAAGTAGCAACTACATGTGTCAATGGCTATTCTATGTGTTTACACATACTAACTTATTCAGCTCTCATAATAGCCCACTGGCAGGACTCTTATTACTCTTTAAAAAGAAAAAAAAAATCAGAAGAGGAAATTGGAGCACTTTTAGAAGAGTTTAAGTGGCCCGCCCATATTACAGGGCTAAGGAATATGCAAAGAAGCAAGATTTGAACACAAGACAGTCTGGCTCCAGAATTTGAACTATTAATTATCACAGGATACTTTCCCATGTTATGGTGTCAGTTATAAGTAATTTGATAAAATCAAATTAACGTTTTGATGTCTACTTGGCCATAATTTTTAAAGTTTTCATTTCAACTGTTACTTTGACTGACAGTTGCCGGATTAGCTCTGTTGTAAACAATTAGGAAACTGTAGGTATATATGAGAAAGCTCAACATATTTTTAGAGGTTGAATAATAGGAAGAAGAGGAATATATTACTGAGAAAAGGGAAAACAAAATACAATTAGCCACAGGATCATTATTGCTTCCTACTTAGAAACATTTTCTGAACTCTGACCCAAGGAGACAAGAAAAGAGAAACCAAGCAAAACATAACATTCTCATGGAGCTGAAGAGGGGGAAATCAAAGGTTGAGACGCAACTAGTGTTTATGGAATAGTACAAGAGAAGGGAGAACTATTCAGAAAAAGCTTCAGAAGGCCGTGAGATAGACCCTTGGGTCTTTGCCTGTTGGATAATCATGCATACTACGCTTTGACTCAAGGCAATGAACGGTTGTTAACTCCTCTAACCTTCTGTTGGATCTCCCATTAAGAAGACATTCAGACTCATTTCCAGATCTAAGATATTAATAACTGATAGAGCCAGGAAAAATCCAAATAATCTATTTCAGTCCTTTTTTACCTTAAATTCATTGGTGTTTCTATTGCCTTGGTTTCCTTCTTAATTTTTAGTTTCACTTCTGAGATCTTCATTCCTCGCTGTCTCAGATCACAGGGTTCTTTGACCACTATGGTAACTATTATTATTATTATTTCATCAACTTGGCCTGTCTCTTCAAGCAGCGTGTAGAGATATCATAAATAGTCATTTGGGGAGAATACTGGACGAGTGCCTTTAGTACAAACCAGACTGTACCCCTATGTACCCAGCTAAACCTTCAGACAAAAAAAAAAAAGGCCAGCTTAATAGAGCCTGGTGCCTCAAAACACAAAGAACACAAAGATGAAAACAAAAAACCTAAGTCTAATAAAAAGCACTGAAAGATTTTGAAAGTAGATTGAAATATGTAAGTGCAGCTAAAAATAGATATACCTCATTATTTCCCCACACTCACCCTCGACCCCCTGAAAGAACAGCTCTAAATAGTATCCCTTTCACAATGATCTGAAAAATAAACAAGAATCCTTTCTACTACCAGGAAAAAAAATCCCAGTATATCTAAAATCGACATCCCTTTTCTAGATATACAATCAGCCATTTAGCTTAGAGTCTCTTTTCTTTCAGTGAGGAATGTTATTTCAAAGCTAAAATATGGTTGATAGGAATGCATATTGGTACGGAGTTGGTCATTGTTTTTAGATATTTTTAGTGAATAAAACTAGAAGAAAGATTCATATACACATACACACTTACATAGATATAGAGGTAGTGATATAAGTTTATATTGATAACTTTGATTTAATTTCAAAACTACAAAGCTTTTACTTAACCTCTTCTGTATTGGATCCATCTCTCCTTTTTTCCATACCAATATTCCTGATTTTTGAGGTCACAGTAAATGTTAGAATTAGAGTAGCGCATAACTCAGTTGTTTTTAACAACTATTACACATATTAACATAATACTAATACAAACACCGTATGACTCCTAAAAATATTATTTTGTTTTTGTCCCACCCAGCCCAGTTCCTTATAGTTATACTTACATGCTGTTGATACTGTCAGAACATATCACTATACATACTATACTCTCACTCTCTTAGCCCTCCTATCATTTACTTTTATAGGTAACTATATATTTCATGCTTATCACACACCAGTCTGATGTAATGGGCTGAAGATCATCAATAAAGGCTCATGGAAAACATACAGGTACTCTGATTTCCTGATGTTATTAACAATTTGTCCATGACTTTTAAAAACGAGAGTCTTTTCCTAGATATAAAATCTTTGGCTCACTCTTTCTATTCTTGGCAATCTTAGATATGCTACTCTTTTTTTGGCATAAATCAGCACTGTCAGAAAGTGATAATCATATTTTTTTCTGGTAATTTTATTTTTCCTTTATAAATCACTTGATCTAGTTTTTAAAAGTTGTTTGAAATTTTTTTTTCCTTTTCTTCTAGAGTACAGTAATTATACTAAAATATGTCTTGGTAGTAGACGTTAGGATTGATATTCTGAGGTATCCAGCCTGACTTCAATGTGTAGTTTCCAATTTTTTCTCCAAGTTCATAAACTTTGCCTTGAATTTTCTGTTCCCTTGGTTTTTTTTTTTTTTTTTAATTGGGGTCTTCAATTATCCTTATGATGACTCCCCTGTGTCTATCTTCAACATTTATCACCATCTCAAATTCTTATCTTCTTCATCACTTTTTGATTTTTGATTTTCCCCTTTTCAAAATTCACTAAGGGACCAGTTGTGTTGATTATTTTTCTTGTTCCATCTAGATACCTCTTCATTTCTGAAAATATTTTCTCTTTCCTGAATTTTGTCTCTTTTCTGAATTTTTTCGATTTTAACTATATAGATTTTCCATAAACTATATAATTTTAATGTCCTTAGTAGAATCTGAATTTATATAGTTTTTATAGGATTTTATTATCAGTAAGGCCCCTTTTCTGATCTATATATTTTTTATGATAAATTTGTATGAGATTTTATCTAGATGCTTTTGCTTGTTTTTATGTAAGATTAGTTTTTCTGAACTTTTAGGAATAAGCCTGGTTTACAGAAGCTTTTTCAGTTCCACAGAATTCCCTCTTCTGTTGTTTTCTAGTGTGGCAAGAGATGGAAAGGGATTCTTTTTCTGTTTGGTTAACTGTATTCTGGATCCTTTCTTTCTTTTGTTTATGTTGTCCCAGCCTGCCCAATTTTGACAATTGTGTCAATTTTGAGCAGTCTCTAAGCCCTTTAGATCTTTCTATGACAGGCCCTTTGCCAGTATATTAGAGAAGTTTTACCTTCCCAGTGAATACCTGTTAAAGATATTGGGGTGTTCCTATACTTCTCCTTCACAAACACCCCATGGCTCTTTGTGATTAGTACTTGCGTTTAGGGGTCTGTTGGGGTTACCTTAACACCTAGTTTGGTTGTAAATGTTGTCCATGGGTTTTTGCTTTTGAAATCTAGTTTTACATCAGGATTCAGTGAGATTAAAATATGTCATTGCCACATTTCTAGAATCCTTACCACTTGTTTTAAAGTCACCATCCAATCTCTTTTAAATAATTGTTTTAATAAACTTTTTTAGAGTAGTTTTTGATTTACAGAGATTAGTAAAGATAGCTCAGCGAGTTCCCATATAAGCCTTTAAAAAAATTGAAATTGATTTTCAGTTTCATAAATCTGCACAATCATAGACAAAATATGTAACTGTATATCACCTAAGTGACTGATGTTCATCTTGCTTGCTCTGATGAAGCATGTTGTGAAGTGCTCTATGAGAGATCCGCAAAGCCACTGAATTGAACCAAAAACCATCTCAGTGAACTGGGAAGGGAATCCTGCCCAGTCAAGCTTTGAACTGACCGCAGCTTTGTAAAAGAACCAAAGCTACAGGAACTAGCCAAGGCACACCTAAATCCTGACCCACAGAAAATGTGAGATGATAAATGTTGTTTTAAGCCCTTAAGTGTAGTGGCAGTTTATTATGCAGTAGTAGATAACTAATCCAGGGAGCCAGGCACTGTGCTAGCAACAGCTGGGGATACAGTATTAATTGCCATGGTTCTTGCCCTTATGCATTTACAGTCCAGCGCTAGTGGTCACTCCGCAGGAGTCTGTGGCCTGGGGCTCTCTCGTTCTCTTTCACTGATGAAGCCCAACCCTGTCCTAGATCACAAAGGAGCTAAACGGGAGGACTGGCCCTCTGCTTATCAGAGGCTTGCATTTCTCAAGTAGGCTGGAAGAAAAGTTTCTACATGCACTCACCACCTGTTTGACATCCCCTTCCTTGTTAATATTCATAGAAACTTGCAGGAATCCCAGCTAATACCCAGATTTGAAATCTCAGAGCCAAGTGCTGTAGCTGTGGGGACTGATTTGCATCTATAAATATGCAGCAGCACGAGTCCCTGGCTTGGGCTTTCTGCCCTATGTTGGCATCAGTGTTGTGTGTACGGCTGTGAAATTTCCCTTCCTTAACTGAAGTCAGGCCTGGACAGCAGCCCCCCTTCCGTTTCCTTTCTACTTCAAAAGTTCACACTGGCCAAGTTGTTCCCTGGCTTATTTTCACTTCTGTCTAAATTCTGTGCAAGTTAATGGGATTTTGTAGTTTCCTCCGGACCTAAAATTTGAGAGCTGGTTAGTAAACTCTTCTATGGTAGTCAGTTGCTCTACTAATATACTACAAGTCATAAATAAATAAAAGCAAACACTGAAATAGATGATGATCTTTAAAAAGACAAATAGCTCATTTCCAGATTCAAGAAAAGTAGAGTATAATATTTGATATTCTCATAAGATGGGCACTTATGTATATAAGAATCCTTTGAAATAAAGAAGAATGTTTGGTACCCATTTTAATTTTTGTAAGAAAAACTCCCCTCATTTCTTAGGAAAGAGTAACAGCTAAAATGGGTCTACTGGAAACATTACCACCTTCCTCACTGTCACTATCTTCATCTACCTCTTAGATTCCTTTGATGGTCCCAGATGATCTAGACTGTAATGTGTGCCTCCTTGGAGGAAGAAATAGTATTTATGACCCAGGCTGGATTTGGTGCCAGCTAAGCACCATCACCAGGAAATTAATTATAGTTTCCTCCCAGGTCTCTCAGAATGCAACTGTCTGGCCCATCTTGGCAACAGGCTGACAGAGGCAGTGGGGCATTATGTCTCAACTTTTTCAAATGCTCAGAACTAAATTTACAGTCAGTGGGGCATTGCTCTGAAAATGTGACAAGACCTTAAAAAGACAGTGTATCATTTGTAAGCAGGAAGATCACTGCTTTCAGACCAGATGAAAAGACTAAAGACAAACCAAAAATAAGTCTGAAAAGAAAAGCTGTATTCGCAGAGCACCCACCATTCACAAATGTTCTTAAATTCAGGCAGTTGTTGCCCCAGAGACATCTGCGTTTCACAGTGAAAGAAACTGAGGCTTAGAGAGGTTAAGTGACTTTCTAAGGTCATGAAGGTGTGTTGGAATGCAGATTCAAAGCAGTGTCTGCTTGAATTTCATTTCTTTTCTACCTTACTGTGGTGACATAAGAGATGTGCATCTGACACTGTCTCTGACTGGCCATCACAATGACCTTGAGCTGTGCATGCTCTGTCACTGGGCTCTTCTATTACGTGAGCATAGCAGTCACTTAGACTAGATAACTTCTGGGGTTTCTTCAAGTAATGAGGCCTTCACCCAGTGGCATAATGTGGCAAGTGCCCAACAGGGGAGTGGAAACTGGGTGGGTGGAATAATTCCACTGTGGGGACAAGAGCAGTTTCTTCAGAAGAGCCTTTAATGTAGCAGGAACAATAGAGAGGCTTACAAAAGCATGACCCAAATTGGGCTGGCTTAGATTTGGCTGCAGGCATCAGAAATATGATGTACTGCTTCAAGCGTGTGTGGCATGGATCTGATTGACAGACTCATCTTCCAAGGAAACTCTGAAATGAGACTCTAGTTCTGGTCTCAGAGCCCTGATGAACATCACCCCCTGACTTGCTTAGATGAGCTGGTCTAACATCGCTGGTGCCCAGTTTCTTCACCTGTGAGCGCACATGGCCCCTGACTCCTCATTTGGATCTCACGAAGTTAAATATCTAATGTAAAAATACTTTGAAAGAATATGACTTGGAACATGATTACAACTAAAAGAGAAAATATTTACAATAGTAAATGTTATTTATTTTAATAATTTATGCCTATTCATAATATTCTGTGTATTTTTTAAACACAAATATGCACACACCCCTGCCCCGCAGATAACTCATACTATGGTAAGTAAACATACATGCAATGGTGTTTCTCAAATTTTGGCACAAAATACCCGAGTAAGAAATATCTACTGAATTTAGGTTAAAAATCAGATTCCAGGCCCCACCTTAGACTGATTTAGAATCAGAACTTCATGGTGCAGAGTTAATAGGAAACTGCTTTTTCAACTCATTCTCCAAGTGATTCTTTGGTCTCTAAACCATGTTGTGAGAAACACTACACCATCTCCTATACATGTCGAAATCCTCAGCTATAACTAGGTATTGTTGGTGTTTCTATTTAATCTGAACCTTTCGAAAAACTCTGAGATCTACCATGTCAGGGTTAGAAGATGCTGGAATACAGGTTTCTCACAAGCAACTCACAGGGTGGAAGTAAGTGGCATGCGTTTAGCTTCCAGACACTTTGGATAGATAGATGTGGTAAAGAATGGAAACTAATCCAGAGTTTCTATGGGTGCTCTCTCTCCTGGGGTTCTCATTCAGTGCAAAGCTATTTTGCCATCAGATAATTATAGCCCAAACTGAATCTTAAGTAGATAAGTAAATTAAAATTTAAAAATAGTCTATGGCCATGCCACCCTGACCAGCCCCGATCCAGTCTGATCTTGGAAGCTAAGCAGGGTCAGGCCTGGGTACTACTTGGATGGGAGACCACCTAGGAACACCATGTGCTGTAGGCACAAAATATAAAAAAATAAGGGATTGTAAACTGACAAGGTCCTTGCAATCTGTGAGGTCAACCAAGGGTTGCCTCGCCTAAAAAAATAAAAATAGAATTTCAAGTTAGCTCAATTCTCCTTCCAGTACTCACACTGATTGATCTTTAATAAAATGACTCTACCTGTTTTTGCTGTAACCAGCATCCCAGAAGCAAAGAATAATGTGAATGCATCTTATAAAATTTTCCAATACTTTTCCCAGCATACTTTCTTGAGCTTAATGCAGGGTAGGCACAGCAAGGGGGATGCTTCCGTGTATACTGGGAGACAATGTAAGTTAATCAGGGAGTCCAATCTCTCAGCCTGGTTAAGATTCCCTGTTACCCTATTTCTGCAGAACCAGGACTGACCTAGGAAGTGAGGATCAAACCCTTGGTTTGTAACCAATAATTAGTGCAGTCTCCAGAACATCAGATCTTCTCTAGAAGCAACAGGGAAATACTGGGCTTAAGAACAAGGCCTCTAGAGTCGGACTCACTAGAACTGACTTCCAGCTTGGCCATTATTAACTGGATGGCCAGGGGCAAATGAGCCTGGGTTTGCTCTTTTGTAAAGTAGTGAAAATAACAGTAAATGCTTGATAGTCTTCATAAGTTTTATAATTTGGATGATTTTAATAAAAAAATTGGTAGACGACTCTTATTATTTTGTTTTAATTGCAATAAAGGGAGATGGTGACAGCCTTCATGAGTTTCAAGGAAACATATCTCTTTTTCCCAGGATTAGCTACCTAAACCAAAGGTTTCAACAAAGAATGATGGCTTCCACATCTGAATACAGATTATCTCAATATTTTTTTTCTTTTTAAACACATCTCCAGTAGAGTATAGTTACTGACATGACAAGTTCCCTTAATGTGATCCAGCACTAAACGTATGGTCCAAGACTTATACAGAGAGAGCATGCAATTTGCAGTAACGCCTGTATGAAGATAGCCTAATCCAGGAAAAACAAAGATGCTTTCTCGACATTAACTCTTAATTTGAAACGACAACAACTATTGGGTAGATATTAATACCCACTTTTATAGGTGAGAAAATAAGTTTTAGATAAAATGCATTCTCCAGTCATTTTTGCTAGTAGGTGTCAAACAGAACCACTTAACCATTAGGATGTACTTTACTTCATAAACATAAGCAAATGCATACCTCCATTGTGAGGCATTTGAGAGGAAAAGAAGTCAAACGGCTATCGGGCATCTATAGAGGGTAGGTCGGTAAGGAGGTGACTCCTGAATTATCTTTAGCAGTGCCAAATGATGAGGGCTTCCACTTCTCATTGCCTTAGAACACAAAGAAGGGGAAGTTGATGACGAATGTAAGTGCTCCCTAAACTCTGTCTAACATTGCTGTCTAACATTGGCTTGTCTGCTCCCTTGATCTAGGGGGCCTGGGCAGGAGGTAGAGTACATCGCAATAATGACATCTTGGTCAAGTGAGCATAACCCATTTCACTGCCGTTAAATATGACTGGAGAGTTCCGTTGTGGGAGAACCACTGGCTGTCCTGATAGCGAGGAGGAGAAAGTAGACAGATCCTCCCGAAGGCGTTTGAAAGGACTAGTTCCTTTAAGCAGGCCACGCTTGCACGCGCTCCTCAGCCTCTTCCCAGTGGCATTCTGTGTTGATCTGGGGCCCAGAGCCCGGCTTCATGAACTACTCAAGCTGCTGCTTGACATGCCTTGCTCACTGGCATTTTAAATACATTATTTTCTTAGTACATTCTGATAGAAAAAAAAAGTGGAAAAGGTTCTTGCTCCTATATCTTTACTCAGTTTTTCTCTCATAGTTGAACCACTGTTGTTATATCTCTGCACCCTTCATGCAGACAAATGCAAATACAAATCTTCCTTTTCCCATTTCGTCAAAGGTAGAGTGCTGCATAATACTCTGTCTTATTCCTTCACATAACTATACATCTTAGAGAATCTGCATGTTTCTGGATCAGGGATTAGGCAATAGTTTTTGTATTCTCATCTCTCCCCTCATTTTTCAGTAGCTATGAACTAAGATGACCCCAAACTCTTTCTTTTTCAGGCCAGAAAAATTTGTGTTTTTTTTTTTTTTTTGGAAGCTCTTTTGTCTCTCCAGCACACCAATTATGAGCCTCTATAAGGTGAAGAGACAAAAATTGCAAACTCACTACATATGAATAATTTCATTTAAGTGTTACCCCTCTTTATAAACTGCCTTGTTGGGTTCACTTTCCTATATATCTAGATTTTCTTTGTCCAGAATTTATAGCTGTTATCTTTAGGAGGGTCAGTCCAAGAGGAGTTTACTCAAATGAGAAGTTTTTCATTTATTTTTAATATATTTTTACATATTGCCACATATAAAATTATGAGTTATAGACAATTTGGCAAAATGAATTGTCCCTTTCTTGCTCACTGGCTTGGGGATAATTGCAAGCCCTAGATTCATTTTTTTAAAGACAGCCCAGACATCATCTATAATTCAAACAGTTCTAGAATACCCCCTTCTCACAAAAGGGTATTTCATCTGTGGCAAATGAAACTGAATATGGATTCTCAGTTGCTAAATTAAAAATGTCAACTCTGAATTTAGAGGTCAAAAGATCCAAAGATAATCATAATCAATGCTCACCCTAGAATTTGAGTAAGATGGCACAATTATAAAGTTTAGCCTGCTGGAGCAAAGGGTATGGGGGTGGGACAGGATGTCAAAAGCATCACAGGTAGCCCACCACTCTCTTCCTGACCATAATTAGGCAAGTATCCCAGGGTTCCAGGCATGTACACTTGCCTTTCCAGCCACCTCCCAAAGCATGTTCTGGGGCTCACAGTGATGGTGGGGGTCATTTCAAGGTTCTCACTCTCATGACATTGCCTAACGAGGAGGAAGAAATATCGTGATCTTTGGAATAATCTTGCCTAGCTCCATGATGTCTAAAATATAAAATCAAATTGAAAGATATAACAGTCACTAGTTGCATGCTGGTGCTTTTAACACCGTAAGAGTGGAATAGCTGAGTCCTGTTTCTACAAGATAGTAAAGACAGGATTCAGTTTCACTGGCAAACCTTTCCTCCAACACGTACATTCATACTCTCTCCCACAAGCACAGGTCTAAAAACCTATTTAAGATAAAAGAAGGTCATCTTTATATCATACCTCAGAAATAATGACAGATTTCTGAGCCAAGTATTGGTACCGTTACTTGATTTCCAATATTTTCAATTTGTCACTGATCTGATTTTCACAAAACAACCATGGTTATCATTTCCCCCACTACATCCAAAATCTTAAGCTGAGTCTCTTTATGATTTGGCCATATGTTACCTTTCTAGGTTAATCTTTTCTTCCTGTCATTCCTCATTAAACATAGCTTAGAAAAGACATGAATGTCCAATTAATAGGGCTAAATTATTACAAACAATTCTATACTTTAAAAATAATTGTTCTGTATATTGTTATGAAGTTATTCCTAAGATATACTATTAACTGAAAAAATACAATCAAATATGTGGTCTCTAAAAGTGGGGGGAAAGGATATCTGCTGAAAGATAAAAAAGAAACCGATAACAATGGTTTCCTCTAGGGAAGAAAACTAGGTAGCCGGAACTGGAAGTAGCAAGAGTCAGAATATTTGCTTTATAACATTGGTACCTATTGAATCTTAAATACTTTAAATGTGTTATCTGTTCAAAAAATAGCCATAACTGATTTAATTAAATATGATTTAAAAAACAATTTAATATTATTTTATCATTTTAGAATCATGGCTCTGAATAGTGGATCTGTAGAAGAAGTCTCAGGAGAGACTAAATTGCAAGAACAGAATGCTTTTGAGATTTTTCAACCAGCCTAGACAGAAGGGAAGACAAATGTAGAGAGAAGACAGAAGTGCCCTTGGTGAGTTCACAGCAGGAAACTTTTTTTCCTACAACTGGAAGACAGGAAGTTACTCCATAGCCACACACACATACACACCCCTTTTTTTTATTAGTTTCAAGTATACAGTATATTGGTTAGACATTTATATAATTTATAAAATTATCCCCCTAATTGCTCCTTCTCTCCTCTGGGTTTTCACTTAGCCAATATGTTAATACTAACTGCATTCCCTATGCCATGCTCCCCATCCCCGTGACCATCTATTAACTACTAATTTGCCACACCCCTTTTAATAACTTATGTCAAATAAATGATAAAGATAAAGGCAATGTTTAAATTAGTTTAAACAATGCTTTTAAAAACAATTAAATTCTTTTACTCCTTTGAATATGCTTTAATTATGATAGAACAGCCAGTAAAAAAAAAAAAAAAAGCTATTGAGAAAGTATATCAGTGTTTTAAGCACAATTACATCAATGCTCTCTCACCAACAGATGCTCAAAATGCTTTTTCTTTATTGCCTTAATCTTTGTTAATACAAGTGAACAGAAATAAAGGCATGTAAAGATTTTTTAAAAACCTTCTGCACAGCAAAGGTAACTATCAACAAAACAAGCAACCTGATTTAAAAATGGACAGAGGATCTGAATAGACACTTTCCAAGAAAGACATACAGATGGCCAACAGGCACATGAAAAGATACTCGACATCACTAATTATTAGGGAAATGCAAATCAAAACCATGAGATATCACCTAACACCTGTTACAATGGCTATTATAAAAAAGACAAGAAATAAATGTTAGAGAGGATATGGAGAAAAGGGAGCTCTTCTGTATTGCTGCCAAGATTGTAAATTGGCTCTGAAAACAGTATGGAGTTTCCTCAAAAAATTTAAGAATAGAACTACCACATTATATCACAATCTCATTTCTGGGTATTTAGCCAAAGAATATAAAAACACTAATTGCAAAACATATAAATAGTGCTGTGATGAACACAGAAGTGCATATAAGAAACAAGATACGGAAACAATCTCAGTGTCCATCAATGGATGAGTAAACAAGGTGTGGTGTGTGTGTTTACACACATACAACAGAATACTACTGAACCATAAATATTTTGTCATTTGTGACAACATGGAGAGATCTAGAGGGTATTATGATAAGTGAAATGTCAGACAAAAAGAAATGATTTTACTCACATGTAGACTATTAAACAAAAGAACAAACAAAATAAAACTCGTAGACAACAAGTTGGTGGTTACCAGTAAGGGAGGGTGAGATGCGTAAAGGAGGTGGACTGTACAGTGACAGATGGAAACTAGACTTTTGTCTGTGGTGCGCATGCTGCAGAATATGTAAATACTGAATTATAATATTGTACATCTGAAATTTATATAATGTTCTTAACCAATGGCAACACACTCAAAAAAGAAAAAGGAAATAATATATATGTTTTAGTTGTGTCAGAAAATTGACAAAATTCAGATCCCTCATAAAACTTAGAGTGGTCTCCTAATGTCTCTTCTTCTGAGAGATTTTCTTAAACTTTATAAACTTCATTTCCCAGCTCAATTTCTTACATGTACTGAAGTTCTAAAAATTGCAAAGGACTATATCAAGATTAAATTACTTATTTCAATGCTTAAGAATATGATTTCAAATTCCCTCTAACTACTTCTGACTCAATTAAAGCCAGAGAGTCATTTGAAAGGAATAATTTCATCTCTGCCTAAGCATTCTTAAAGGGAAATGTGATACTGTTACTTCGTATCATACAAAATTACAACCACTTCACTATAGAGATGTGTTTGAGTTGAATTACTTGCCCCAGAAAATGCCAATTATTATGGAGAGGAAACAGGGAGCAACTTGAATATTCAAATCAGCTAACAAAATACATAATGTTTAAAATAAAAATTGGAAAAATGATTAAGAATTCACCATGAACTGAGCTTTGGGATCCACGTAGATTATTTTATGAATTATCCTGTTCATGGAATAATTATTTTATCCCTCATAAAATCTTCATTCTTTGATAGCCTGTACAATCTTAAAATCCTGTGTCCAACCCTCAGTTAATTTCTAGAAATGACAGAAACTTGTCTTTCTCCAGTGTAAACAAGACAAAAATCATCACTACATCCCATACAAGATTCAGTCTAAAATGCCTGCTGGCCTTCTTGAGCGTCCACTCTTCAGACCAGCAATGTGGAGCAAATCTGATGAAAACTACTCCTACAGGATCTGGGAGGAGACAGAGTAATAGCAATGTTTTGCTTTGTTTTTTTCCACCAAGTTCTCAGAGGGATAGACAAGTCGCAGTGGCTACTGCCTACTATTACCCTTTTGGAGCAGCTGGTCATACTATTAAGACACTATACTGACCCATAAAAGTCACATGCTTTTAAGCAAACCTATTGCTAGAAAGTGACTTCATGCTGAGTGCCAGTTGCCCCTGCTGCCCCTGCTATTGCCTGCATTTTCTCACGTACAGGATTTTACATCAAAGGTCAGCCCCCTGGCTGTGATGAGATTGTTGGGCTTCTTGATGTTTTGCTTTTTTCCACAGCCCACAGATATGGCAGAGACTTGTCACTTAAAAGTCATGAAATCAATGAGTAAAGGAGACTGAAACAGAGTCTCACTCATCTCTCCCCAATCACATGGTATTTCAGAAAAAAAAAAACACTAAAAATACTAAAAAAAACATTTCTAGATCAGAAAATATGGAATGTCTGAAAGACACATAACAGAAGAAATTAGAAAAGGGGAGAAACTGCACAAGAAGACTACTGTGGAAGTAACCAAATGACCAGTGAGTATCACGAAAGAGAATAACTTAACAAATATAAAACAAGATGATTTCCAAAGATACTACAGAGCACAAACTCAATACAATAAAACGGGTTATTGATTATATCTAATTAAATAAGATCTTAGATAATATATTTCTGATAATTATAAGTAATACATGAGGGAATTAATTGATAAAAGCCATAACAATTTTAAAATAAGCCAAAGTCCCAGGTAAGCTTGGCTGTTATTCAAAATTTGTGTGTTAAAGGTAGTTTGCAAATCAGTCTTATTGCACATAAAAGCAAAGCAAGAATAAAATGTGATTATACAAAATGTATAGCATTTACAACATAATAAACAACTGATAAAGAAAAATAGGACATCTCAGAGTGGAATGTGACAGAAAATTTTTTCATGGTTTTCATGAAAATAATATGCTCATCAACATCTCCACAATAAATGTAATAACTGTATTACATTTTTATGAGTTTTGAAAATACCTATCCTCCCTTCACTAATCTCCAGGAGCTGCATGATTCTCAATTTTATGATCCTGTTTAGAGGGAGATCCCAGTGGCTTCCCTGGGAATGAGCAGTATAACTCTACTTAAAAGTGTCATTGGCCCTGAGATCAGCACATCAAACTCTCCCTTGCCCCAGGCCTCCATGTGATCTTTTTTAATAACACCATGGATTCCTGATCTGAGATGCCTTCAAAAGAATAACCAAGAAAGTGTGAGAGTGCTTGTCTGTAGTCTCTGATAGGAACAAAGAGTATTTATGAAGATGGGAGATGAAGGAGGGAGAAAGAGAAAACAATATTGCAGCCAATGAAGCCTGAGTCACCTCCTTACCTAGGATTAGACAATAGAAGGATTTGTTTTGAAAGTTCTGGTAATACAATGAAATGTAACTGGGCTTGTTGTGATAACTATTTATACACACTTTATTTGTAAATAAGAGGAAAACTAGCAGAAGGAAAAACACAAATAAGCTATGGTTCTGTTTGAATGCTGACACCTTTTATAAAAAGTAATATTAAACTATGACAAATTGATTTTATTGCTAGGGAGATTCTGGAGAATAGAGAAAAAGTAAACAATATCGGTAAATTTTTATCATTAGTTTTAGTCTCAAACCTGAGTGTTATAGATGCCAGCTTCCCCAGTCTCTCCCCTCACCCCAAAGCCCCATTGAAAATAAGAAGAGAATTCAAAAATTCTGTATTAACAATCACTACATGTGGGCTCAGCTCCAATGCATGTTTGAGGCTCAAACTGGCCCAATGCAAGAAAGAAGAAGCCTTGACTGGTCTAGAGAAACTGACCAGTCTAAAAGACTGACCTCTGGTTATAGTTAGCATTTGACTCACTGCATATGGCCAACTCAGACAAGCCTTAGTCTAGTTTCAATATTCATGGAGATTTAATCCAGAAATAATAAAAGGAGCTCATATGTAAAAGGAAAGAAGCAGTATGAATCTGAATAATCAGTCCATTTGCAACAAAGCATCAGTTTGTGGCTGGTAATTCAGGAACAGATTTCATCTCTGCAGGAGGAGGGATGGCAAGGACTAGGTTACATGTCAAGGATCAGCCAAGTACAGCTGTATTCAGAGCCACACTTTGTTTTCAGTTGGTTCTCTATCTTGGACTTGGGCGTCCGAGAGAGAGGACCAGTCATATAGACCAAGCAGATATGGCAGAAAGCTGGAGTTGATTTGATTGGCAGGCCAGAGTGCCAGAGAATAAGCAAAACTGATGCCAGATTTATGGCACCAAGGCTCATCCCTGCCCCCATGATTTGGTGTACTGGGAAACTGCTGGTGACTGTCCTATTCTGAGCAGGAATGTTTTAGGAAGTCCCAGTAATCCCAGTTCAGAGAGGACTGTAGAGTAGGGGTTATATGTTACTCCTCATATAGCAGGCATCACGACCAGAATAAGCATGCAACTGTTTTAGAGGGGACTAAAAGGGGGAAAAGGGGGAGGGAGCCAGGGAAGCCTAGGCTTATAATCCTGACTTTGTGTGAAAGAGAGAGAAGCCTGGGTAAAAGTGGCCTAGATAGTCCCAGGAATGTCCAGCAAGGCCTTGGCAGCAGTCATAGGGTCTCGTGTGTCACAGGAATGGGTCTACTTGAGAATACCTGCTGTGTTCTGCCCAGGAGAAGTCCCCCCAAAATGTGGCCTCAGCGCAAACAGATGGATTTCAGAGAGCAGCAGTCTGGGCCCTAGTCCACTTATGTTCCGTGTATTGGGAAGTCTGCTGAGAGAATTCTTAGGGCTACTATAGGCTAAAAAAAAATTTCTCTTATATGCTTTAATCTGATGGAACAATATCGGCCAAGCTTGCCTAACACCTATCTAGCAAAAAGTGTCTATTTACTTAAAAAATGTCCACCCCTACTTGTTGGGACACCAGCAAGGAAGTTCTGTTAGGAACTCAGGTCAAAACCAAAGGCTTTATCTCCACCATATGAGATTGCCATCTATTCACCGGCAGAAGAGAGACCTAGCAAGGAGGCGTAGGCAGTAGTAGACAATATCGACCACTTTTAAATAAAGAGTTATAACAAAATATATATTAGATTTTGGTTTATCATATCTATTTTGAAATACACCAGACACTATTTCACTATTGAACTCAGCATTTATGATATGATGATGAGCTATAATCACATTTTATCCAACATTCTATTCCCCAGAAATGGAATGTTTTATTTCATTTTACTATGTGCTATTTTTTGGTACATTCAAACAAATCTGGGTTTGATAAATTTTTTAGTAAGTGCCAGATAACCAACCTAGTGCCTCTGCACACAAAGCAACTGTGATTTAAGTAAATGTATTTTTGATAAATGAGTTCTGCCTAAATGATTTATCAACTTAATGTGGAATTGCCCTACAGTTGTATAGTACTAGGCCTGTTCTGAATTTGAACCTTTTATTGCAAGCTGAGAAAATGAAGGTAAAAGTATAAGTGATAGCTAGTTGGAAGTTACAAAAGATTAGTTTTGTGTAAGTTGCCACTGTGTGGCTCAAATAACAAAAAGTAAAATAAAAGCAATAACGACACAAAAACTTAAATCTGAAATTATGGAAATGATCTATGTCTGCTAAATAAAGAAAAATAGCCTTAGACTTAACTGAGCTTACTTAACTCTAAACCAAAATTGGGCCCTCATATCATAAACCTTTTCCTAGAGGACCATGATGTGCTCATATTTAGTCAGCTTAGCATTAGACAAAGATAAAAAATAAAAAGATCTTTGGTCTAGTTTGGGTAGAAAATGCTATAGCTAAGAAGCATACTGAGTATATTCCCATAACCAGCTGCAGGAAGATGAAATTGCAACTTTGAAAATTTTAAGAAAGCACATTAGCTCATAAGTCTCTAGCACATGAAATGTTGGGTTAATTATGTAGACTTAGAACTTCCTCAGCATAAACTATGACATAATTTTAGCCTGTGTCAAAGAGAAACACAGCTAGACTTTGTTTCAAGTGATGACTACAGATTTTATTCAGTAACTTCTGACAACAGGGGAAAGATCTGAGCTCTGGTTAGATTTGGACAGAGGTTAACTGGGCCTTTTAAAGAGAGAACGGATAAAGGGGATGTGGGGCAAATAGGGCCTCAACTGATATAGATAAGTGAGAAATTTAAAAAGGGTTGGTCAGTGTAAATTTGGCTGTGCTAGCTGGTAGTTACTGAAATTGAGATCTTATCCTCAGAGACTGGAGACAGAGGCCCTATCCTTCCTGATGATTTTGTTTCAAAGGAATGGCTTTTGGGTCCTTCAGAAAGACACTCCTGAATTGGAGATACATGTATATCTCAAAAAGACAGAGGAAGGATTCATAACCATAAGATCTTTTTAGTAAATATTCTAAGAAAGGAAGGTTGAGGGCCTATTGTCTGGTGTTGGCTAGAACACCAGGCAGGCTGGGGTCATCCTAGGGACATAGCCTTAAGCTGCTGGAAGCCATGCTGGAGTTTGACCCTCTCTTAGTGCAGAGGTCTGGACAGAAACTTTATATGCCAAGGCTTCTGCAGATCACATTTAGCTATGAAAGTGATGGGCACAGGCCTCTTAAGGCAGCTCATCAAGATCAGTTTGGAGTCCTAAATACATACAATGCAAATTATAGAATACAGGCTCATTGATTCATTTAATTAAATAAGTATTGAAAATATTTGTGCTTGATACTATGCCAGTCACATGGGTTTCAGTGGTAAATTTACAAAATTGTTTCATGCACATGTTGAATTTTGATCTCATTTGGCGGAAGTAGCGCTAAAGCAATAATGACAACAATTAATTCTTGTCATTAATTAATAACTTGTGCTTCCAAAAATAGACAACTGAAATTATGAAACTCCTGATGGAAGTATACAAAACCAGCTATATTTCCTGTCAAAAATTGAATGTGAATCTGAAAAAGGCACTAAAACTAAATTTAATATAGGGGACAAAGGGAACACATTAAACAACACCATGGCTGTGCATTCAGCAAGATTCAGACTACAGGAAACCTTACAGAGCAAGTAAGCTAGATTTAAAAAAAAATTAATGACAATGATTATATGGAAAATCAATATATTAAAAGTCTTATAGATGTATGGGCCTTACCCTGATTCAAAAAAAAAAAAAGAGAGAGAGAAATAGAGACAGAAATAGATACTGAGTACATATTTAATTCTACTAAAATAAAATGAATATTAATGATTTTATTTGAAAATGATTTTGTAATTTTTTTGAGATAAATTAGAGATTCATACTGACATATTTATCAATTCACTAGTATGCTGTCTGGGATTTAAGGTAAAATGAGTAACAAGGTGACAATCATTAATGCTGGGTAATGGGTATATGTGGGTTAATTATGCTACTTTTATAACTAAGAAGCTTAATTCTACTGTGGATGGAAAATAGAGTGTGAAAGGAGAGACTTGCAAAACAAACCTAGATATATGGGTGGGAACTTAAAAGTTTATTAAGAATTTTGGGCATACTCTTACAGTAAATGGGAAGTCAAAAAGTTTTAAACAGGAAAGTGACAAAATTAGATTTAGTTTTTGTGAAAGAATAGTCACTCTCTGAATAATGAATTGGAAGAAGGCAAGAAGGGAGGTGTTCCTGCAACACTCGAGGTGAATGATTTAGTGGCAGCAATATATAGTAAACAATAGATTTAGGAGATACTTAGTAAAATTATCAGTAATTGGCAGTGTACTAGATATAGAGAACTGTGTAGAAAGAGATAGCTAGGATAACTTATATGCTTCTAATTTATACAACTTAATGTTGGTATCATTTACCAGGTCTCTTTGAAGGGTAATACCTATGAGATCCATTGTGGACTTAGATGTTTAAAAAGCATCTCAAATTCTCTAAGTCAAGAGATTAAATAAACAGTTGTATATAACAATCTATAACTTTGAAAAGGGGCCTGAGCTGGAAATAGAGTCTTAGGAAGATGAGATAACATAGAAAAATTAAGGAGTATATCTAGAAGGCCTTGGTTTAGGCTCTAATAAACACCAGCCCTTGAAGTTCAGGTGGAGGATTTTGCTTCTAGGTAACGTATAATGGATCACTAAGGCCATTGAACATTTATTGTGCAACAGATATTAGCTGGATAACTTCATAAAAATAACTAAAAAATTAGACAGTGATGAAAGAAACAGACTAAATTAATTGAAATTCAAAAGAGACCTGTTTCAGAGATAAATATTTCTTCCCTGAAGGCATCCTGTGCATAAGCTAAGGATTAGGTCTGGTCTGAACAGGCATACTATATTGGATGAACAAGAAACCAGCAGATCTTTGGTTATCATGTGCACCTGAGGTGACAATCTAGAATCTTGAGAAACCTGAATCAACAAGTTTCTCATTGCTCGACCCTGGTCTGTGCATGAAATACTGTAGGGCCACATTAAAAGCAGAATAAAATCTCTTGTAATCATACAGAATTCATAGGCAAATTCTCACTATGAGAAAAATGGCTGCCTCAAACATGTGCCTGATGTTGCCATTGGGATATTTACCAGATTTGAATGTGAAAATAAGAGCTAATGTCAAAACATCAGAAGAGCGTAACTTCTTAAGTCTTTCAAGAATGAAACTTGTTAGGTTATCAATAAAAAGGAGGGGTGTGCATAAGGAACTCTGAGAAACTAGAAATGTATTATAATTGTGTAACATTTAAAAATGATATTCATGCAAGATCAGGTTTTAGAAAGATGAGTTATGTATTATCTTAGAGAAATGGATATAAATAGGTAGTTCTTTTCTTTGAAATGACTTAAAATATGCTAAATTTATTTTAGGTACTATATTTGAATCAATATTTGAGGTTTATTTTTTAATTTTTGGTAAATATTTATATATTTTCATATTAAAAATATTAAAAACTCTTTGAAACAATCTTTGCTGTTATATATGTGTCATAATATGCTTTAGCTAAAAGTAATATAATCCAATATTAGTACTAATCAGAGAAAAGGTGAAAAATTTTACTAGAAAAGCAGAATTATACAACTAAAATGAGTTCTACAGATACGAGCAGGAAGGCATTGCCTGACAATTTTATTAAGCCAAGTAAATAAAGTCATCTTATCTGAACTGTGTGCATATGAAGACACTGCATTTTCATAAAAAGTACATGTTAAAATGGCAAGTAGTTATACTAAATATAATGCCAATTCCCAGCAATCAATGTGCATTAATTTGAATTCTGAAGGGGCCTCTGGAAAAGGGTAATTAATGTGTTAATTGATATCTAGTGAGGATGAGCATGTGCTGTGCAGTAGATCAATCTGTGTTAAGTATAAGGATCCCTAGAAATTCAACTATCCAACAAGAAAGCATCCTACACTTTTGTGGCTCTGTACATTTGCCCGTATGAGACACCTAGCCAGCAATGCTGGGCTCATTTCCTAGCACATGTCAAAATCTTCCTCATTCTACAATGGCTAGTTCAAGTCCTATTTACTCCAGAAAACTTTCTCAAATGTTAATACCTTTTCGTGTTCATTCTCATTTGCTGTGGTCATCTTGCCTCCCTGAGCTGAACTGTATGTGTTTGGAGAGAAGGGGCAATGTGTGGCAGAGACAATGCCAGGGAATGACCAAATCATCTAATTCACCTCCTGGAAACAGATGAAGACTACATTCAAGCACCTCGTGACTAAGTAGGGCCATATGACTATTGTGATGAGTGTAATATGGGTGAAAATGATATATACGATTTTCCACCTTGACTTGTAAAAATACTCCCATGTCTTAAATGATCTGTCAGTTCTCCTATCACAGCCATGGAAGCTCTGTAGTCAGAATGGAAGTCACCCAAATAGAAGCAGCCTGCATTCTTTGGTTACTGAATGGAGAAGTGATTCCCAGAAGAAACACCTAACCAGCAGCTAACACACTGGATTCTGAAAAATAAACAGCTGCTATGTAAAGCTACTGAAATGTGTTGTTTTATTTTATGGAAACTAGCATGAATTACCCCAAGTATCTATGTCACAAGGCCTATGTTATATAAACCTTACGCTAGACAGGATTCAATGAAAGTATTTCCAGTAGAGATAAGAATGGTTTTAAGAAACTTCATAAAAGACATGAAACTTAAAACTATATAAAATATTAGTTATGCTTCTATATAGGAAGAATAGACATTAGAGAGGCTTCATATCACTAAGACAAGCATGATAAAAAATTCTATATTATTAAAGATGTAATTGAAAGTAGGTGTTTTTAGAGTATGTATTAGAAAATTAATGAAAAATTAAGAGAAGGGACATAACAGCCCTCTGACTAGCTAAAGCTAAGCCAATTATCAGGAGTCACAGGGGGATGGATTTTGGTTTGATATAAGCCTTTCTCAGTTTTCAAAATTCTCTAGGTCAAAGATGACCATACCACTGCAATAGTATTCAAAAGAAGCATTCACACGTAAATTCAGCATTGAAATGTCAGGGATGCTTTAGACGGATTATAGGTTGGACTAAATGCTACAGCTACTACTACCATTTTATAATCTGTATACTAGGTAATGTAACAGTATTGACATGACTTTTGTGAGAAAAGAACAGAAAACCCTACCACCACTTTTATCTTCAACGCTCAGTTCCCACAACCAGCCTTGCTCTTTTTCCTACAGACAGTGTGAGAAGTTGTAACAGCCATTCATGGTAATGGCAGCAACCCGTCTAAACGCATGACTATAGAAGAGAAGGAACAATTCTCTCATGAATCTGTAAATCACTGATCTGAGGAAACCTGTGACCTACCTCCTGGGAGAAAAGTCAGTACAATATTGTATTATCTGTTACAAACTACTCTTTGAGATAATATTTTTCCTCCTTTCAGCTCTTTCAAACTTCACAATGGTAGTGATGAGTCTAGTACTATGATATATTATATATACATGTGCTATTGGCTTCTCCATTGGTCACTCAAAACCATTTGTGTGTGATGCTGAAAACTCATTCTGCTTCTGCAGTTCTCCATTTGTAAGCCACTCCAAATCCACCCATTGGCAAATAACCATCACCCAGGATTAAGCACCAGAGCCTATTCCTTTTCATTAATACCTGATTATTTTACTCTTTCCATTACTTAGAAATCTGACAAAGGTGTCTGTATTGCACAATTATCCCTACATCGTCAGTTGCAAAATTGATCTTTTTCTTTGTTATAAGGGAAGAAAATACCCGTCTGAGAAAGCACAGATCTCTCCATCCTCTCTAATAAGCAGGGTTTTATTTCTTTTCTTGAGTCTTTTTACTACTTGAATGTTTTTTGTCTCTGCTTACAAAGAGAGATCCATTTTCAAAAACTATAGTGTTACTGTATTTCAAAATCTTTCCCTTTTCCACTGACTATTCATTTTAATTTCTCATTATTTACAACAAAAGAAACCTCTGACTTACTGGAGGCGACACACTCTGAGGGAATGTTTCATTTTGCTGCTTTGGAGCTCAACTCCATTAATGTCATATTTGCACAGTATAGGTTTATCTAAATATATCAACCTGTGATCTTTTAAAGACTCCCTGCTTCTTTCTGGCCTGTCTGATCCCAGTTAGAACAAACTAAGGCTCATAGGAGGAAAGTGTAAATCTTTCTATTTTGAGAAAAGACACTGCTTGACAATTTATAAATCTCCTGAGTACAATGAATATTTAAAAAGCTAATAAGAAGAAGAGCCAGAACGATGAGTTTATTGATTATTCATGAGCTACATATACATTTATGTTACTAATGCTCCCTACTATTTCATTGTTAATTTGACCTAGCCTTTTGTATCTGTTGAAATAAAAGACTAGTGAAAGATAATGGATTTGAATTTCAAGGTCCTTTTCATGATTCAGAAAAGATAAAAAAGATGACTTCCTTCAGCTACTAATTAGTTACATTTCACAGTATTAACTATAGACAGAAATCCCAATTCATATATATTTTTTTCTGCTGTGAACATCAGCCTCTTTCTGACTATTGCCCTAACCAAGAGTATAATGATGGCATTATTAGAGTGGATGGGACTACCTGTGACTTTGTAGCGCTGTAGCTTTGGGAAACCACTTAGCACTTCTAAATCTTAATTTTCACATCTGTAAATTTAGAATAATGACATAATTGCTATGATGATTAAAAGAGGTTATACATGTTTAGCTTGTTTGAAACTTAAAACTCAGGAATGTGTGTCTTCTCTAGGCAAGTAATGAAAGCCATCATAAGATGCTACTCAAGTGAATATAGTGAGAGTGCAGCTTTAGGAAAATTGATCTGGCAGTCAAGCCAAAGTTAAAACAGAGAAAGAAGCTGAGGGATGGAGAGAGATCCTGCATCTAGGGAGGGTTAAGTGGGAATGGAAGTGCAGTTATGATAAATGTGAGAGAAAATGGTAAAGATAAAATCTATAAAAATATGATTGAAGAAATATGGAGACCCCAAAACTTTAAATTTGAAGTTTCAGTGGGTCATTGTCGATCTAGGGCCCCACATTCAGTTGGAAGTGCAGTTATAGGAGAGATTAGGAATTAGATATTTACATTGTAGTTATTCAGATAGTTATCCGACCTGAACACTGGAATACATACAATTAAGAGAGAGAAAGCTTAAAGAAATAATAGAAATGCTCACTAAATTAGCATTTTAAAAAGGTAAGAAATGAAGGAAATTAATAAGAATGAGCAGTCAGAGAAGTAGGAGTAAAGATAATATCATTCAGCTAGATTCCCAAGAGATCAGGAGGGAAGTCAAGCAAAAGCAAACTAAAAAGTCTGTGTTCAGGGGAGCAATGACATTTTCAAAAAAATTATTACATTAATTCAACATAAATCCAATTAAAGCTCAAACAGGGATTTTTGCACAAATTCTCAAATTCATTCTAAAATGTTTATGGAAATACACAACTCTATGAGCATTTTTCAAAAGCAAATTGGAGAAAATAAGACCAAATCTGGAGGACTGACTTCAAAATGTCAATCAAGGTAAAGCAATCAATTGGGAAATTATTTTCACAAATAGCGCTGAAATAACTATTCATATGGGGAAAATAAACTTAATAAAGAGCTTAAATAAGGTATTTAGTGTGGACGAGAGAAAGGAAGGAATGGATTGTAGAACTATAAAGGAGATAGAATCAATAGGACTTTTAGGATTCTTTGGGCCAGAAAGAGAAGAACCCTGGGGTCACTTCTTGAGCAAAGAAATGTGTTTTTAGCTAAGATTAGAGAGGTAAAGGCATGCTTAGGGAGTAGGCAGGATAAATGATTTCATGGTAAATATAAGCACATACTTAGAATGGCAGTCTGTGTTATTCAGCTTGGGGCAAATAAATTCAGTAGTGGCTAGGAGATCTGCTATTGGATTGGAGGTCAAAGTAGCTCAAAGAACAAATCTAGTGGAAATCTGGGAGTGGTCATGATAAAAGGCAAGGAGATTGTACAGTTCATCCACAATAATGGTACCAACCACAATTTATAAATAGATGACTAGAAGACCCAAATTTAGGGAGTCAGATCAGTCCTGAGTTACATCCCAAAGTCCAGAATAATGTCTTCAGCTTCTCTCTAGACTTCTTCACCTTCATGTTCAATATACATTCAAAATTTTACTCACATGTCTAAATCCAATTTATAATACTGGCCCAAGTTTAGTATTTAAAATATTTTATAGCCAGAGCTTCAAAGGTTTCAACTTATCAGAGATGATACCGGATGACTCAGAATGGCGGCCAACAATAAAGAACTGAAACAAGCAAACCACTACAAACTGGCTAAATAGCAGACTGTCTTAAAACACCTAATTCCCAAATCCTCATGTTCTCAATTTCAGTTGATAATACCATCATCCAGTTACCTAAATGAGATAACTTAGTTATCATTAATGCCCCCTTCTTCCCATAAACTTTTCTAAGAGGTCACCAAGTCTTGCCAAGGATGCCTTTGAAAATCTCTAATTTTGCCTCTTTTCTCCATTTCCATGCCTAAATTTCTGGCTTTCATATGTCTTAACTACTGCAATAGCCTCTCAACTGGTATCCAGTCATGTCATCCATCTAACCCTAACCTTGCTGCTTCTTAATCCTAGAATGTTTTCTTTCCCACTACTCTACCTAGTATCTGATCACTCACCATTCAGGATTAAAATCAAATATCAACTCCTATGTGACAACTTCCTCCAACTTCCAAAGACAGTTTTTTACTTTTAGACTTCCATGCTTTTATCAACCTCTTAATGCTATTAATTTGCTTCACTATGTATAAGTGATTCCATGTCTATCTTCTATTACCTTATCCCATGGCACAGATTACTTATAATTATTACATATTTTGTTTTTATCACTCAGTTTCATACTAGATCTAGTAGATATTGAAGACTTTTTTTTCTAAAGGACAAAGAGAAGAGGAAAGAAAAGGAAGATAAGCTATACCTCTCCCCTTCAGCATCCTCCACTACACTAAATAATAAAATAGCTAAAATATCTCCCTTGCTATTATTTCATCCTAAATCTTAAATTTGAAGGTACTCAGCTTAGGTAATTTGCATGATGCATGCATGAAACAATTATATCTAGGCCACATCTTTAACTCAGCCACCATATTACAGAATACCTCGTTAGTCAGAGAAAGCACAGCAAACAGTATTTTCCGAAACTCTTCTAACAGTGCCAGTATTTTAATAGAAGCTAAGTTCAGTCATCTAGTAACATCATCATCTCCATTAACAATTTTTTGTTCAATTTGGAAGACAAATGTTCACCCATGTGTATACAAGCAAGGACTCTGAGATAGTACAGAATCGAATGCTCAATTGGGTAGAACTGATTCTTTTGTCATGGGAACTCTCCTGAGTCCTAAATTATGTGTATAATTTTGATAAGAAAGCTCAAGTTATAGATGTTTAAAAAAAAAACATTTTTACTGTCCAATTAGTATAGTCCAAATTAATTTACTTATTAGATCAATTTTTTATCAACGGTGATGATTAAAGGGTTGCCTAAAGGATAAGCCAGAGGAAACAACAAAGAAAAAACCTTCACTATGACAAATGATGCTGACACTACTTGCCACATATAAGCCACTGTTTGTAAAAACCCCTCACATATACCTAATGATTTCCATTTTCTCACTCAAGTCAACATTAAGTTTTCTTTTTAAATGAGACATCCATTTCTGCAAAAGGTTAAAGTTTATCTGCCAATATGTTTAACTGTAAAACAAAAGCTCTTCTAATTTGTAATCAAATTATCTTTGTTTACTAAGCAACTCAGGCTTTTATGGGCTTTATTTCCAGTGTTTTATAAACAAGCAACTTACACTGTAATAGTGGGGGGAAAAAAGCAACAATACAGTTTGCTTTAATAACTTCATGATTTAGCAACCCCAAAATTCACCAATTTGTTGCAAAAATATGGCTTTGTGTTTAGACTAAAACAAAAATGTAATTAGCAGTCACTTCATAAAAGCATGACAGTGTTTAATGCTTTTAAAACAAAGTAAAGTTTCTTTTAGGAAACAGATTTTCTTAATGGACTTCACCTTGGCTTTTGTTAATTGGGAAAGCAGTGTTGTTATCCTAAGTAGTAAATGTGCCTGCTTTCTATATAGTGTTTCCCCTGGCCACATAGATGGTAGCATAAAGCAGGGAGAATTTAACACCCTTCCTTTAGGCAGGCTCCCGCAATCTTCATTTTTTGGTTACTATTTTATTTACTGAAAGTGAACGAGAGATGAAAATAAAAATGAACAAAAGAGATTTAAAATCAAATAGCCTGTATTAATCAGTTGACCTTACATTTTAAGCTTCATGACAGGAGGGAAGGAAAGAAAGCAACCATGTACTGGGTGGAATGGCAAGAGACTCTCCAACAGAGGCAGAGGTTGCTCATGGCTCTGCCCGCAGGGGCCACCGGGGGACCCAAAACTAAGTAAGGGTCAACCACAAGCACTGTGAGCTCTCATGTGTTTTATTCTCCCTCTTGGAAGAAATATTTTCAAAGACTCTCATTATTATTAGAAGAAAACAACCAGAAAACCAAGTCATATAAGTGGCCAATCTTGTTTGCCTCTTCTGTGCTAAACACTGAAATAGCTATTTTGCATATTTTATATCAAGGACTCATCATAATCCTATGCAGAGGGCACCATTATTATTCCCCAACACAGTGATGAATAAAACACATTTTACAGATATTAAATTTTCCCCTATCACAATATATAAATGACAAATACAGGATCCAAGAATTCAGTTGGGTTTAAAAGATTCCTCACCTTAATACTAAATCAGTTTGAACCTTGAGGTTGAATAGTTCCATACTCAACACTTATCCCTCCCTCCTTACCACATATTCTGATTCATTGAAAGACCTACCTAGACCATTATATCTTAAGCCCCTTAAAATAATTTTACTCTCTTTCTGTGTCTTGTACTGGGCAAGGCTATGGGGAAGGGGGCATCATTTAATGGATCTAAAACTCCATTCACAGTTTGGCCCGACGGAGGTGCTAAGAAAATGGCGGAAGCCTACATTCATGTGGTAGATAGGACTTTCTGTGGAGACAACCACGTTGAAGACTTCCAGGCAGACAGACAAACTGCAATCTCACCAAAGGGTTTTCACCCTCTACTGGTCTCACTAGAGGTGTCTCTCCCCGGGAGTGGTGGGGTGGGGGCAAGGGACTAACCAGTATGACCAAGATGTCCAGTGTTAAAAACACCACCAGGAGCACATTTATATTGAACTTTTCTTTTTTTTACCTCTGCTGTGGCCCTAATCAAGCTCATCTTTAACTGTGCCCCTCTAGCCCCCCATTATGTCCTTTCTAATTCCTTATTGCTCACTGCCCCCCAAGTCACAGACAGATGCCCAGGCAACCCAAATTCCTTGCTGTTTTTAATTTGTACTTTTCTCACACTCTTCTGATGCTTCAAATTCCTCCCTTGCAAATTAGGTGAACTCCTACTCATTCTTCAAGTTGTTGCTCAACTCTCTTCCCTGTGAAGCCTTTCATAAACATCACACTCATGGAAATGCTTTTTCTCTTTTTCTGTGTTTTCAATGTACGGAATACATAGTTCTCTGCAATTAGCAAATAGAATACTTTCTTAGTTTATTTTTATCATGTATGCAAATTAGATCATAGAGTAGGAACCAATCATTGAGCAGGATTTAGAGACAGTGATCACTGCCAACCATGCTAACACTAGGAACTAAATGGTGCTATTACAAGGAGATTCATTTGAGTCATAGATATCTGAAAGGCGTGGATGAAAAGAGATGGGAGATTCTCCTCTCTTCATCCCCTTACAACAGCATTCTCTATCCTCTCACTTCATTTTCTTCCCAGTTAGCATGAGGCCAATAATTTTAACCCAGTGATAAGTCTCGATGGCCCTCAGAATGAAGCCCTGAAAAGATCTGGGCAGAAGGGCAGGAGAAAAATCACTAAATGTTTCCTCCCCCCAAAAAATGCGGCCTGGAAGCACATCTAAGTATTTTACTAACCTCATGGACATACCGTGTTTTTAAATTTCTCCATGTTTGTTTAACGGCCTGCCCCAGGGTAGGTGGTTAAAGCTACGTCGTATCCCTTTGAAGGAGAAGGCAAACTTCAGGGGAGAAGCTGTTGAAACAGACACTGAACAGAACATGACAGCCAAGAATCTACCAGGTTCTGATCGCCAGGAAGTAGTTACACCTATAGTATCGAGTATATGAGGGTGCTAATAGACGGGACCAAAGCATTAAGATTATGAGGTACTATTCATTCTTTCCAGGTCCACGAACAGACCAAGTGGGGTTTAAAATGGTCAAAACAGTGGGCATAATCGTTCCTTCTCTAACCAGGTCTTATGTAATGGGTTTCAATTCCTGAAGGCACTGTTTTAGTTTTTCATGTGCTGTATTAATGATTTTAACCAGGGGGCAAGTCCACAGGGTCAAATTTTGTCAACTTGATGTAAGTGCCAAAATTTTAACTGATTACTCATTGAAAGAGAGTGGCCACAACCCGCTATGGGCTGTTTTAGGATGAGGGTGCTATTACTATGGGGAAATCAGTCGAGAAAATACTTCCGATGTTTAAGGTGAGGCACATCTTTTTTCTGTTTGGTAACTCTCCTGAGTATAGAAAGTATCTTGTTTAAAATTATTGTGGTTCCCTAGGTATAATAGTAATGTGAACTGTAATATTAAGGCATGAAGGTTTGCCAAATGGTGCATTTCAGCATAATTTAAAGATAATTCAGAACCTAGGCTGTAGAGGACATATATTTCTAACTAGCCCAAATTATTTTTAATTTTATCTGATTATTTTCTTAAAATTCTAGTTAGTGAACTAACTAGTTTAGTGAGCTGAATTATATTCTGATTACCCTCGAAGAAATTCAAACAAAGAACATAGAGATTTCCTTTAATAAATTTATAGTATGCTTGTGGAACTCAGACACATAAAGAACAAACGGACATTTATAAAGCAATGGTTGGCAAGCTCTAAAGAAGACACTACGAATTAAACATATAAGGAAGCCACTTAATTTTTTGATGTTCTCTTTGAAACTATATTTTATTGTTTATTCTACTCAAAGTTGTAAAGATCTTAAAAGAGGGCTGCAAAAAAAATAACCTGCATCAGAGATACGTGTATCTTTTCTCGATAATGATAATGTCATTATTTTCTTATTTTATTTGTGCAGCATGTCATTAAAATTGAGCTCTTGTTAAAATAAAGTCCTAGCATTCTTTATCTCAGGCTGCATCTCACAGGTGAAGAGATCCATGAAAAAAATGCCACCATACTTAGTGATACCTTGGAATATGTGTTAGGCTTTCAATAATTAAATGGGAATAAACCCCTGGGTATCAACAGATATTCATGAACTCATAAGCAAAGATAATGAAGGGACTTTTACCATAATGAATAGTATTATGTATTAGGGTATAATTAGGGTATAATTACCAAAACAGGAGCCTGGACCTTGATCATTTTTTAATGAAGAGTAGGAAGCTTTTGTAATTTAGAATTATTCCTCTCAAAAGCTCATTAGCAACCATGTTCTCCAGTGTAACAGAATTTATCTGAGGAAGAAATGTGGTACAGCTAATTAAAGTATAATTCCCAGAGTCAAAATGGTAGGATTTGTAATCTTCTCTTAAGTTGCTATAGTATTCTTACCAATATTTTTTTAGTGATAATTTGCCCTCCTCTTGTGGGGCTATACAATGTTAACATTTTACTGGGCCCCTCAAAAATGGGAAGATTCAGAATAATTGCAATAACAGGGTAATTTTTCATGATTCCATGTTTAACTAACAAAGAGCTAGAGATGAGTCTATTGCCCTTAGTTAGAATCTCGGAAAACTCACCAGGTAGACTAAGAGACCAATAAGCGCTTTGGTTTTGATTTGGTAACCCATACACTCAAAATGATTTTGGAACTCTAAATGTAAGAGTCTCACAGTCCAGGATGAACTTCCAAAATAGCGCTACAAGAAACTGAAAGATCTACTGCTCCGGAGAAGCAAAGAGAACACAAGCAAATACAGTCAAAATCAAGTGTTTGAGGATTATGCAAATGAATGTTTACAAGAATCTGAGTAGCACTTATTCAAGGAAAAGGCTCAATTGAACTAAAAATAGCAAATTTGTTGTTTTTTAACTTGGCCTATCTCATTCACTTTCTCTCTAGATCTGCAGTCGCCTTAAAAAGCAGAAGCCTTAAAAATATGGAAGCTGTGAAATTCAGCTTCTTAACAGCCACTAAAGGGAGAGTATCAGGATTAGTAGTGCAAAAAGCCCCATCCCTAAAGTATTGTTACTATGTGACTTGTCTGTTGGCTATATGAAAAAGCCCTATTTCAAAGTCCTTGTCATTATTTGACATTCCTCAGAGCTCACTCAGTGGAAAAGGCTTATGTCCAGAATCTGTGGGGAAAAAAAGGAATTTATTTAATATCATAGACACCTAAAGTGGTGATATGAGTTGGGCAAACAATGGGTTTGTCAAAAAACTTAAAAGAAAGATCTGGGAAATCATATGTCAATAGAAAATTTGACAAGCTCTATCATATTCTTCAGAATTTTAAAGGGCACATACAAGTGTTGGGCTATACACATATCTGGGAAAAACAAAGTCCTTAGCTCTCATTTCTGTCTGACCTGACTTTATACAAAAGCAGGAGGTTAAGGCTAACTCAGAATTTTGAACTGCTGGAACACTAGAGGCACATTCCAACACAGCACACAGCCACTTGAGAAATGCTAGAAGACTTTCTGCTTAAGTCTTCAAGGAATTTTCTGTCCAATTACTAGCTGACTACTAAGACTAATGATCAGAGGCTTACACAGCCACGCACAACAGGAAATACAAACTTTACATAATTAGTCCAGAGACCTCACTATATCAAAAATTAGCAAAAATAGAAGCAACAAGAAATAGCAACAACCAACTCCAGATTGGGATGGGTCTGATTTTCAATATTCCTACATTATATTATTTTAAATGTCCAATTTCAAAAGAAAATTGCAAGATATGTCAAGAAACAGGAAAATGTGGTCACTACCCTGGGGAAAAGGTCAACAGAAACTGTGTCAGAGAAAGGCATATGTTCAACTGAAAACTAGAAAAAGGCTTTCAATCGGCTATTTTACACACACATACACACACGTGCACGTTAAAAGAACGAATGAAAATGATGTCCATATAAAGAATAAATGAGAAATCAAGTGTAGCAAAGTAAACAATGTCAATAAAAAATCATTTTTAAAAGAAGCAAATAGAAATTTTGGATTTTAAAACTGTAATAACTGAAATTAAAAATTTACCATAAGGAATTGACAGATTTAATTTGGCAGAACAAAATTGAGGACAAATCAGTTGAGACTATCCAGTCTAAGGAAAAGAGAGGAAGAATAAAAAAAAGAAAAATGAAAATAGCCTCAAATACCTGTGCAACAACATCAAGTGTACCAGTGTACTCAAAGAAAGTCCTAGAAGGAGATGAGAGACACATGGGGAAAATATTTGAAGAAATAATGGCCAAAAACTTTCCAAATTTCATAAAAATATTAATCTATACCTTAACAAACTACAAGTAGGATAACTCAAGGAAATCCATAGACACATTATAAAGTAACTGTCAAAAGACAAAAAAGAGAGAATCTTGAAAGCAAATGACAAAAGAAAAATATAAATTGAACTCCACCCAAACTTTTTTTTTCAAAGAAAAGTGAAAATCAACCCACCAAATGGGAGAAAATATTTGCAACTATCTATTTCATAAGGGACTATATATTTAGAATATACAGAAAAGTCTTATAACTCAAAATTTAAAAGAAGACAAATAATCAAATTAAAAATGGGGGAAATAGTTGAAAAGTTACTTCTCCAAAGAAGGTATACAAATAGTCAATAAAAACATGAAAAGATGCTCAACACCATTAGACATTAAGGAAATATAAATGAAAGCCATAATAAAATATTCCACACCCACTACGATTGGCTAAAATTAAAAATATCAACAACAAATTGGAAAAGATATGGACAAATTAAAACACTCATACATTACTGCTGTGTTTGTAAAACAGTATAACCACTTTGGAAAATTACTTGACATACCTCAAAATGTTATACATAGAATATCAATTTAATTCGGCAATTTTACTCCTAGGCATATTCTCAAATAGTTTTCCATAAAAACATTTGTGCATGAATATTCATAACAGATTTACTCATAATAGCAAAAAAAGGTAAACAACCCAAATATCCACTAACTGATGAATGTATAAACAAAATGTGGTACATGTATATAATGGAATATTATTTGGCAACGAAAAGGAATGAAGTACTGATATATGCTACAAGACAGATGTATCTTGAACACTTGTAAAAATACCCAGTTATAAAAAAAAAAAAAAACCATTTTATTATTTCATGTATATGAATAGTTCAGAACAGACAAATACATATAAGAAAGCAGATTAGTGTTTGCTGAAGGTTGGGGGAGGAGGAAATGGGAGTTACTTTAAAATTAAATAGTGCTGATGGTTGCATAATTCTGTGAGTATGATAAAAATGATTGAAATCGGCATTTTAAAATGGTGAACTCTGTTTAAAAATCAAAGAATTCAACAGATCATTCAATGGGCTTGGCTAGAAATGTTTTAACCTTTCCAATGTCACAGAAATAATTTAAACTGAATAAATCAGAGAAAAGTATCATACATTGCCAAAACAAAGAGAAGAGAATGTTCTTGTTGGGACCCCGAACAGTCACTGACGTGTCACTCAAAGTGCTGTCTAGTGCCTCTGCTACATAGCTCTGCTCTTCTCCACTCCTTCCATGGAATTTATAGGTAGAACTAGATTTTAAAATTTCATTTGAGGAGATAGCTATTCTGTATGGTGCGTATATCAACTGTCTGCTATAGATGTTTCTTACATATATAATAAAATGTATTGCTCTCCTATTAAACTATTTTAATGATCCCTAAAAATATATTTGCACATTTGACCTCAAATCATAAACAATTTCTTGATAAGACTTTTTTCTTCTCAACATGAAAAAGAAAACCAGGAATATATTTTTAATTAGGGAAATGTGCAGACTACAACTTAGTTCTCCCAAGACAGGCACAATTTCATGATATCATGAAATAAAAAGAAATATGCAGAAAACACTCTCTTCATAATAATTATAAGTTCTATAATGGAGATAGATGGTAAAACTTATCTGGCGGTTATAGTTTTAAATGGCCAGATTAGAAGCAATTATGAAATGACTTTTAAAGTGTGGATGTATCTGGAGCTCATTTGCCAAGTTCATTTCCATCATAATAGAGTCCTAGAAGTGAGTAAGGGATAAAAAGGTCCCCTTACAGAGAAGTCACCTGATCTAGCCCTAGTGACAATACTGTATTATTCCCTTCAGCACTGTTTCTAGGGCTTTGTCCAGATCCATTTGAAATATGTGCAAATTTCACCTTCCCCATTATTTTTTAGCTTGAATACTTATTTCCCAATGACAGTAATGACTAGTCTACCAATGCATTTATCTTCCTTTAAAGATGAAGATAAAAGGATCTTTTGGTATACTGGGCAAAGAGCAGAACTGGTTCACAGTTACTAGGGGATAGTAAGTGCAGTTGAAGTTGTACTGCTATTTCTGGGGCCTCACCTCCCAGAGATGAGCATTATTTCAAGGGAATGAAGAATAGAAAGTGGAGATTAAGGAAACTGGAAAGTGTGTTGTTTGGGCTATTAAGATGGTGCTGAAAATATCCTGGAATTACAAGCACCATCTCTCTTCTGATTTTCAAGTGTGGAAAATGTAAAGAAAACCACTTCTCCTTGAGCAGAGATTGGACTAATTTTAAACCGTGGTTTCAAGATGTGGTATCAACTAGTGATGGAATTCACTATTATAAACATTATCAAAATGTTCCAGCTTTATCCATTAGCAATTCTATCACAGGGAAGTTAAAGCTCAGAAAATACTACAGTAAAATATCAAGCCCTAATACAATATCTTTTTTTTTTTCCATAAAGTCCAGCTGTGACAAAGGCATGTTTTGTGATTATTTTTACAACCTTTGATAGTTCCTTCTGTCCTCTCCTGAGAAGAACCCCTGGGATCCATGGATGTCTTCTGATTTCACACTACCATTTTCTCATAACTTGAGTAAATAGTATCACCATCTGTACATGGCGAGAGACCTCTGTTAACCACAGCACTGGAGTAGACACAGGAAGAAGCAAGGTGCAGAGACATGAGGGAAAAGATCTGGACAGAAGCTTCAGAAATTGCTGAGTCCTTCTTCACTAGCATTTTACATAACATTGTCCATAGTCAGGGCTTCCTATTTTACATAGCTATACTCTGGTATTCTGGGTATAAATCACTTGGATAAATCACATCCTGTATGAATCGATAATATGGTTCAGAGGAGAGAATTACTGGAAATACATGGATGACAGTGACGGACCAAGTTAAATACATCTACCAAAAAGAAAAAAGGAGTTTTTAAGGAAAGGAAGGAAAAGTTGATTTCTAGCACACAAACTAGTGAGAGCTGGCAGATACTGTGAATCCAACATCAAGTTTCTTGCCCTAAAAGTTATTGTATTTGGCAGCATACCAAATTACATCTCTATCCCAAGAGATTAAAAACCTCTTGTTGGGAAGAACGGAGTCATTTACATTTGTATCACTGAACCTAACACAGTGATTAGCATACATGAAACATCTGAAAATAATTAGTTGAATGTATAATATTGTACATTTCAGACACGAACATACATACATATATATATACATACATACATACATATATACATACATATATATATATGTATGTATGTATGTATCAAAGCTTGATTCTTCTCTTCAGTGAGGTTGTCATAGATAAAACGTAGTTAAGATCTTCACTTATACCTGCCTCATTCCCTTCTGCTTACAGTTATTGAAGAAATAAGATCTGTACTCTAATGATCATTGAACTTCAGCAAAAAAAAAAAAAAAAATCAAAAGTGTGGAAGACTAAGAGGTGAAATGATTTAAATCAAAAGAGAGGAAAAATGATACTCGAATGATGAAATATGTTAGAGTTTAGGTTAGTATCCTACGAACAAACGAGGCAGGTTTCTATTGTGCCTATATGTATAAAGAGCTCTAACACATCCTTAGGATACTAGAACACCTTTTGAAATATAACAATAGAAAATATTCACCTCAGGGAAATATTATATTTTTTAGGAGGCTCATTTAGATAATTAGGTAGATTTTGAAATTTCCAGGAAGCATGTTCAAGTAACAGCAGATGTTCCTATACTGACAGAACTTTTAGGAGTTTTATGTGTCGAGGGCTGGGGGGTGGGGATATAGGTAACAAAGATAACAAAAAACCTTAGGACATGACCTTTTATACGTTATCAACTCTATTTCTGTATCAATCTGCCCAAGATTCAAATTTCTAGAAGACAGTTATAAAACTTCATTTTTTTTTCAAATGTATAAAGTTTTTTATCTCTCTTGGCAACTTAAAAATGCATAACCATTTAAAATGAATGCACATTCAGTTAGTGTTTTACTTCCTTACTATATGATTGATATTATGAGGAACTGCTCCATGCAGTTAAAACCTAATGAACACCATCAACTTTTCCTGGCTTGTTTTTCTGAACAGAACTAGTATCTAAATATATCACTTTGGTATACTTTTTTAAATGATTAGAAAATTATAATATCATTGTTCAATAAAGCCCTTTAAAAATCTGATGTCCCAAACTGTAGACGTTAAGGATAAATAATGACCACACTCATCTTAGAAAGATCATAGTGGAAGAAAAATTCAATACTAAACAGGTTATATAAACAAAGAAACGACCTTGATTTTTAGTACCAAAAGTGCTGCAACTTGCAAGAAATTTACACGTTTAAAAATGTGTTGAATTTTAACAGATACCATGGCACAGATTTTCAATTCAATATTTAAATGAGGTAAATGATGGTAGTTAAAAATATATTCCTTGAAAGGGAGAAAATATTTGCAAAAACACATCTGATAAGGGGTTAATGTCCAAAATATATAAAGGACTCATACAGCTTACTAAAAAAAATCCAATTAAAAAATGGGCGGAAGACCTGAATAGACATTTCTCCCAAGAGTACATACAGATGGCCAACAGACACAAAAAGATGCTCGACATCACTAACCATCAGGGAAATGAAAATGAAAACGCAATGAGATATCACATCACCTCATACCTGTGAGAATGACTATCATCAATAAAACAACAAATAACAAGTGCTGACGAGGACGTGGAGAAAAAGGAACCCTTGTGTACTGTTGGTGGAATTGTAAATTAGTGCAGCCACTATGCAAAACAGTCTGGAGAGTCCTCAAAAAAATTAAAGATAGAGCTGCCACACCAACCAGCAATTCCACTTCTGAGTATTTATCAGAAGTAAATAAAAACATTGTTTACTGGACAGTCACTAGAGCATCACTAGCAATAGCCAAGATATGGAAGCAACCTAGATGTCTGTCAAAGATGAATGGATAAAGAAGTTGTGGTATGTTTATATAATGGAAATCATCCAGCAATAAAAAAAATGAACTCTTGCCATTTGTGACAAAGTGGACAGACCTAGAGAGTATTATGCTAAGTGAAATGAGTCAAAGATAAACATCATATGATCTTACATGTGAAATCTAAAAAACTGAATAAACGAAACAGAAACAGACCCATAAATGCTAAAGGAGGAATAGGAACAAAAAAATTATATTCCTAAAATATGGGGACCAGATATATTGCTTTAAAGTGTAATTATAAAGTGTGACTTTACTTAAAGTGTGACAAGTCCCATGACTAGGGGAGGGCAGGGTACCTCAACTGACAGTCTAACCGACACACATAGAGTAGACAAAAGCTGTTTATCGGAAGGACATTTTTTAAACTCGTTAGCAACAGATGGAGGAAGGGGTGCTTTGCAGATAAAATATCAGAAGCCCACTACATGTAATTGCAGTGGGAAGATAATACTGGCAAATATTCATATAACAATATTCACATGTAAAAAGCACTTTGTGCCAAGTCTTATTATAAGACTTACTGATGTTAATTTATTTAATCCTCACAACAATCCTCATTATCCCTACTTTTCAGATAGGCACTTAAGTCCTGGGAAGCTTAAGGACCAATCCAAAGCTACAGTTTTGTAGCAGCAAAAACAAAAACTGAACCCATGGCACCTGGCTCCAGTCTACACTCTTAGCCTTTAGTTTGTCCTGCTTCTCAAAAGTGAAACAGAGCAGTTGGTCTTGAGATAAGAGAAGTGGCAATAAGAAAAAAAGGGAAAACATAAAGCTGCTAAACTATTTCATTATACCATTTAACTGCATTTGTTGAAAGAATGTTTGAACTTTCATTTTATGAATCAGATTCCAATTCATAGCCTGGATTTCACTACAGCTTAGGAGATTAAAAAACTCACTTTTTATACATGAAAGTTAAGTTAACAATTTGGCTCATGTAATTGAGGTCTGGAGACCGAGTTTTTCAAAAAGTCTGCTATCTCATTCAAAATTCAGGGACTTCAGTCCCTAAATGTTATGAAAAGACTCCTTTTATTACATACTCAGAAATTAGAACTCTTTCCTTGAAGCAGGTGAGGTCACTCACACCATGTCATTCAGGACCCTCATCACAATATTGAATAGGGTCACATAACTGGAAGCTTAGCCAAGCATAACGGGCATTAACAGGTGATGGTACAATTGGATACCATCCTTAGATCTTGCTTGCAAAGCCAGACCACTTCACACTAAAAAGGATTTATAGTCTCAGAACAGACAAAAAAGAAAAAGCTCTAAAAAGAGAGTTTTCACAAAGAAGCATCAATACCCTCTAGAAACTACAGAGATAAGCAGGCTTCAAACCACACAGGACCTATCTACATGAAAAAGTAGATGACGTCTAATTAGAGGCTTTTATTGGATTGGCCTCCAAACCAAGCAAATGTGCAATAGCAGAGCTTATGAAAAAGATAATTTGCCATTAACTGTTAAACACATCAATAATCTATTAACTCAAATTTGCTAGCGATGAAATTTTCTTATACTATGGGACCTGTGTTTTGAACTTTCTACCCTCAAATGTGGAGCTTTCAATGAAATAAAGTGTCACCTTTATACAGGACAGCACCATATGCTGATGACAAAGCTTAATATTAACTCAAAATGGCTTTGTTCTTCTCCTTGAAGACTATACACCATCATGATCTTAATGGCAGTTACATTTTCCTATTATGATATTCATATTAATGGGCAGAAACTATAGTGGATGCTTAGAACGTCCACACTTAAATGAAGTATTAGGCAGCCATTTGTGGCAAGACACCTTAAGGTTATTACCACATAAATTAAGGCTGCTTGTTGACATTCCCTCCAAGGCTGCCTGGAGGGCAGAGTCAGGAAATGTCAGTGGAGAGTAAAGTCTGAAAGGCAACCGCAATGGGGATGGGCCCACCGAGGGAGAGCAGTGTTCTAACAAAAAATTTAATATAGTACTTTAAATTATCTGGTTCAATTCAGTAGAAAGATTGCAAAATACGTAGATGTCTCTCTGTGCTATTATTTCTCTCATACACAAACTTCTGTAGAATGGGGGTCAAGAATAGGCCTTGTTTATGTAGGAGAGAGCAGAGTGTATATGCAGGTAAAATATGCCACTGAACTGTAAATGCCTAAAACACCACACACTGTGTGTATTTGCAATTTATTGTTCGGAGGCAGACTTTGCCATTATATTTTCCACATGACAAATTTCCTGCAGATATTCCAGAACAGTCACCAGAAGCTTTGGACAAGAGGCTTCGAGAGGTCTCAATTTTGAGAAGGCGGGAGAAAGAAAGAGCTAAGTCTGCTTCAAACTCTTCATTTCGGTGGTGGTGGTGACTTGATGTTTCTACCTTCAGAATATGGAGCGTAGATCCCCTCTCTGTGACTGTGGAACCAAATTAATAACTCACTTCCAACAATTACAGTATGTAAAGAGAAAAACAGTAACTGTACAGTGAGATACCTGGCAGATAGCACCTTAGCCACATGACATATTTTAACATCACCAGTATTGTCACATATTCCCTGATATCACATAAGTAGGACACTTCACTTCTGTAATCGTCCCCCATATCTAGAAGCTCAGTCTAACCATGAGCAAACATCAGACAAGCCAAATTTGAGTGAAACTTTACAAAATACCTGACTACTAGTCTTCAAAAGTGTTAAGACTATGAAAGACAAGAAAAGACAGAGACACTGTCACAGATCGGAGCAGAAAGACAAGGAGACATGAGGAATAAACAGAATAGGGTATCTTAGTTTGGATTCTGGGAAAGAATAAAACATCAGTATAAAACGTGGGGAAATCTGAATAGTTTCTAACTTAGTTAACATTTTTATGCCATGTCACCGTTGCTTCCTTAGTTGTAATAAATCTGCCATATAATTTAAGATGCTAATTATCAACGAAACAGGTTGAAGGGCATAAAAGAACTTTGTGCTATATTTGTACATTTTCAATAAATCTAAAACACACACATATTAAATGTTTGGGTGGATTCCCCTCAACATCGTTTATATAGGTTTCTTCTCTTTTGAAAAGTTTCCTTCAGTTATGGAATTACTTTTGTTTAGTTTTATTTATATCTTATCTCTGATTTTTAAAACTATGTTTTTTAAAATTTATCTGCATGCTATCATTGTCTAATCTCTTTTGACTTCATACATTCTAAAGGAATCAAAGCCACACTTACAATTTAAGTGATGTTTTCAATACTACATCTCTAGTGTTGTTCACAAGTAGAGAAAACCAACTTTTTGGAATGCTTTAGATAAAGTCTAAAAGCAAAGCAGAAATAGTTAATCCCCCAGGATCTATTTCTCATTCATATCAAAGGGAAGGAAACTGAGTAAAAATTGAACATTGGGCCCTTCACCAATAATCAGTTTGGAAGGCTTCCTCTACCTACAATTAGTATGGTATTTCATTGCCTATAGAGACTGTCGTGTGTGTGTGTGTGTGTGTGTGTGTGTGTGTGTGTGTGTGTGTGTGTGTGTGTGTTACATGCCACTGAATCAGCTCCAGCTCCTGGCAACCCTATAAGTGAGTGAGTTCCACAATGCCCTATCTCTAACAGCCCTGTTCAACTCTTGTAGACATGTCTATGACTTCTTTTACAAAACCAATCCATCTCATATTTGGTCTTCTTTATCTGCTGTTGCTGCTGCTGCGTGTATGTGTGTGTGTGTGTGCATATGTATGTACGTATATGTGTATATATCCCTCACGATACTCTCCCCTCCTTGTTCTTTCTCTTTGCTTTTCTTCAAATTGCACACCTAAATTGATGAGATGCTGCTATCCATAAAACAGGCAGGATGATATTTATAAAATGTATAACAAAGCTTTACTTTATATTCGATGATACATGGAAATAGTGAAAAGACATATAAACCAAGCATATGAAAAGTCCTGGTGTGGTAGCTAGGGCAGATCCTCAAACATATTAATTTCAGCAACTAAAATGCATCACACAATTATAACATTCCAAGCCACATGCTGAGTGACTTAACATTCACTATCTCCTTTGTTCAGCAGAACAATTTTGTGGGTGGAAATGAGCATTATTCTCAATATTCAGTGAGGAAACCGAGACTCTCAGAGGTAACTTGTCTTAAGGTCACACAGCAGAAACACAGCAGAACTAATGACTTCCAGAGATAGACTTGTAATAACAATTTTGTATTGTTTCATATACCATTATCACTGTCTTCCTCTTTCATGTTCCTTTGATGAAAAATTGACCTTCTCTGGCCTGAATTCTGCTCCAGATGCACTGTATCATTAATTAGAGGAAAATTCTAGTATGTGGCTACAAAGTTTCCTACTCTCTTCTAAAGACTGCCACTAAACAATTGTTCTCTGCCCTTTTGCTAATACTGCCTTTAGATGATCAGAGAGCTCTTTCTCGCCTATTCTCCAATTCTTCCTTTGTCATGTGCTTGGCCCTTTTAACAAGTCACCCCTTTGTTCATAATTTTGCTTCCCCTCTGTCTTAATCACTTCTCTCCCCATCAGCTGTCAACTCCTAGCTGTAGCAATGCCTGGAGAGAAAGCCTTATTCTAGGGAAAGATTCACTGGTACCTCCATTTAGACTCAAGGAGAGAGAGCTACTGATTTCTCAATTCATGACACACATTGTGTCCATATCTGAAAGAAAACTTTGAGAAACTATGGTGTTATATGGTGTTACTATGGTTAAAGCAGTGATCACAGAAGTAAGTTCTGGGGAGGTAATGCACAACATGGTAACAATAGTTAAGGATACTGTGTTGTATACGAAAGTTACAAAGAGAGTGGATCTCAAAAGTTCACACTACAAAATAGTTCTGTGTGGGGTGATGTGTTAACTAACCTTATTGTGGTAATTATTTTACTGTATGCATGTATGTATGTATGTATGTATGTATGTATTTATGTAATCATTGTGTTGTATGCTTTAAACTTATAGAATGTTATATGTCAATTATATCCCAAAGCTGGGGGAAAAAAGAGAAAAAGTGATAATCATTTGAATCAATTAAGCACACTGTCTGGTACATTACCCTCAGTAATGGCTTGTTATTATGCTTCTCATCTAACACTTGGCCTGGGGCTGCAGGGATGAGATATGTTCAAGATATTAAAGTAATTTCTCAAGTAGGCCAAGAATGAAACTAGAAACAAATCCCACCCCCCAAAAAATTTTCTTGCATCTGTTAAATAACAGTTGGATTATCCCCCCACACAGTGATTCTTATGAGTCCATTAAAATAATTTTCTGGTATTGTGAACTATGACAAGTGAAATACTCTCCTAGATATACCATTATACATTTGGTTAATTATCCTTTTGTAACATAGATTAGCTTTTATCCAAGGGACAAAATATTGTGCTTGATTATGAATTGGGAACCTAAAGACTAGAGCTAGCTTTGATTTCCTACACTTCCTTTTTTCTGTCTCAATATGGACATTGGAAAAGAGCACGAGAAAAATAACCTAAGCAACTTTCAAGCTCTAAACTGCAACTGAATAAAAGCACTCTAATGCAATGATAAATTAAAAGCCAGTTATATTTGGCTTTATTATGTATTTTGAAGGAAATTATAATTTTTTTCCACTGATTTCATCCACCGATATAAATTCCAACCATTTATATTTTATTTAGGCTAATATCAATTTCACTTGCATCATTGGGTACATATAAAATTAATGGATGAGTCTAGGCAGATACTGGAAGTTAACCTGGAATTAACAAGAAATGTAGGTATTTGAGAGGTGATGGTGCATTGCATTAAATTAGGGCTTTATTCCAAGACATCCAAAGCAAATACTGCATATAATTAGAGTCAAATATCTATACATTTGAGCCAAAAACATGATAATTTACTGAATGGATGACCTAGCATAGGTTATTTAAACTCTCTTAGCCTAAGTATGGTCAACTAAATTATAGGAAAAATTATAACATAAATTTTGCAGTTAATTAGCACAGGGTTTGGCATATACCTTTAACACTACAAAGTACCTTTAAACTTAAATTTTGTCAGGTTTTCAGTAATGTGACAGTTTTTTTTAATCTATAAAAATAGGAACCTCCTATTTTTATCATAAATAATACAACAAGGGTATTAAGCCTCATATAGACCTTTGTAGGTAGTTGAAGTCTGAAAAGGATTTGGAGGGTAACCTCATTTATTTTCAAAGTATCTTGATGAAAAATAAATGGTTGGGATTATTCTTTCCTCCATTTTCCAGATGAGAAAACTAAGGGACAAGATTGAAGAACCTCGGCCAGGACCGTATACCAAGCCAGTGTCAGCACCTTCAACTGAAGCCAATTTTCCAATCCCTGTTCCTGGACATTAGCTGCCATTATCAAATCTTAGCTGCTAAATCTTAATGTAGACAAGACAGATTATTATAACATATCAAATGTCATTTTCTGTTATAAAATTTCCAAACTGTTTATTTTATTTCTTGATATTAATATCTAGTCTTGGATATGGAGCATGGAAATAGGCCTTTGGTAATATGTATTAAAAGGTTTTAAAAAAAAGTGTATGCCATTTATCCCAATAGTTCTACAAATTAGAATTTATCATGAAGAAATAGTATGAATATAATAAATATTTGTAAACATGGAATGCTTATAACAGAAGAAATCTGGACCAATGAGGTGATGGCAAAACAAATTTCAGTACATGCAAGTGGTAAAAAAATCAAGACCTGGAACAATATTTAATAACAAAAATATGTCCAAAGCGTTAAGTGAGAAACCAATTTACAAAAGAGTGGATACTGTAGAGCATTAATTTTATAAAATATAGCTCTAGATAAAGTACATATGCACATACATAGAACAAAACAATGGAGAGGTCTAGAAAAAAATTACTGGGGATTTTCTTCAGTTACGTATATGCATGCGTCACATAATTTTGGTTTTTCTCCTCCCTGTAGTTTCCATAGCTGTACAATAAATCATTGATCTGCTTATGGTCAGAAGAATTGTTAAGAATATATTTCAAATCCTGTTTTCGCAAGTGAGGATGATTACCGGTGTCCTAAACCTATTTTGAACTAAATTACAGCTTCATATCAGTATCCAAATTTGAGACATAGTTTTCTCACAGTCACCCTAAAATTAATTATGTATATTGGTTGTCTTTTCTAGCCACAGGTCCTCACATTAAGATGACTGCTGCCTCACAGATTACCTTCCATGCAGTAATGAAACCAGGCTGAAATACTGAGACGAGAAATTTCTAAAGTGTTATTTATGTTCTAAACTCGTAGAGGTTTCAATGGATCATCAACACTCTAGAAGACCCTTAGCCCATTTGCTCACTACAATTCTTATACATAATCCAAACTTCTCCCTTGTGATCTCTTCTTTATTTACTGACTAACATGCCCACTATCCACCCCAGACTTTATCCAGAGTTGAAACTAGCTGGACTTCAGGTTGTGGCATTCCTAATTACGGTTTGTCACATTTCTTATGGCTTTTTATCTTTAAAACAGCATCATCAGGCATAGAAGATCTTTTAGAGAGTCAGAGTGGGGGCACATTCAGGTCAATATGAGTTGGTGCCTCAGATACTTGGTTAAACTCCTGCTGGGCTCTCGTGGCACTAATGATGCAATTATTCTGCAGTGTTGTTATTGTGTCTCTTTCCCCATATGAGTTTAATGAGCTATATAGTTTTTCCTAAATACCTCAATTTATTATTTTATTAATTAACCATGAGATTTGTGCCTTTTCAGTATAATATATACCATTACTGAGTCCTTCTATTTAAAAATTTTGTTTGAGGAAAAGCAGAGTTCCCAATCACTTTCCCTACAGTCACTCCATGCCTCTGTATCAATTTTACCATCTCCTATTTATTGTACAAAACAGCAAAGTAACTACAAGCATGCTAAAATGCAAACCCCTTGGCAACCATTACCCAATGTTCATCCTAAAAATGTTCCATTCTTCCCCACCATAAATATCACAACTACTTCTCATCTATTCCAGAAATTTGAGAGGAGTTATGGTTTAACACATCTTGATGAATTTTAAATTTAGTAAAAACTGAAAATGACCAGCCTTGATGAGAAATCTGTACATCTTTTCATAAGGTCAAAATACTTTTAGGAAAAAAGAACAAAGACAATGGTATCAATAACTGAAGATCTATAGGAAGATTTTTTGAGTCAAAGTCAAATATTAAATTAATTAAATTATTCTGCCATACAACAAACAGAACTACTCATGCACGTGGCAAACTTGAGAACCATTAGAAGTCGAAGGAAACAAATATGACTTGCTCTAAGAAAATGTCTTAAACTCAGAAATTTCAAAATCTGAAACTATTTACACCATATTAAGAAACTTCTTGTCAAAAGCAAGAAATGCATCCTTCACCTCTCTTGACATTTTCCCTCAAAAAAAGTGTAAATTTAAATTTAGAAACACTATAAAAATTAGAAAGTAATCAATAATCAATTTTAAGCAAAATAAAATGAGTAAAAACTATAAGATCTATTTTTCCTGAGTTAGTATGAAAATGTCAGGACATGAAGATGTTTTAGACCTGGCTCTCTGACACTGAATATCCTCTTCCTTATGTAATTCACTTATATTTTCTCAGTTTCACTCTTTTGAAATTTGAGAAAATATAACTTGCTATCCTCACATGACACTCATGAAAATCTAAAATCTATGGAAAGGATATTTATCAATTTAGTCTTATTTAGTGTTCCAAAATTTTCATCTAGTAAATCATTCCTAGAATTTTTCCCCTCCCTACGGAATGAGTAAATTAAAAAGAGAGCATAACACCAAAGCACGGTCAATGAAAAAAAAATTTAAGTTGGGCTTCTAAAATTCAAACTTGTACTCTGCAAAAGTCACTCTTCAGAGAATAAAAAGACAGGCCACAGACTAGGAGAAAGTATTTCAAAGTACAGATCTGATAAAGCGCTTGTATCCAAAATAGAGTGAACTCTTACCACTCAACAATAAGAAATGAAACCCAATTTAAAAATGTACGCAAGATCTGAACAATCACCAAAGATATACAGATGGCAGTGAGCATATGAGAACATTCTCAGCATCATATGGCATATTAAACAACAATGCAATACCACAGGATACCTATTAGAATGGGCTAAAATGGAAACACTGATGGCACCAAATGTGACCAGGATATAGAGCAGTGGGGATCCCCTTTCATTGCAGGTGGTAATACAAAATGGTATTTTGTCAGCTGGGAAGACAGTCTGGCAATTTCTTACAAAGCTAAATAGTTTTATCCTATGTTCCAGCAATCACAGTCTGTGATATTTACTCAAATGAACTGAAAATTTATGTTTGCACAAAAACCTGCACACTAATGCTTACAAGCAGCTTTACTCATAATTGTCAAAACTTGGAAGCAACCAAGATGCCCTTTAATAGGTGAATAAACAAACTGTAGTATCTTCATACACAAAAATATTTTTTTAGTAATATAAAAAATGAGTTAGCAAGCCACAAAAAGACATGGAGGAAACTTAAATGCACATTGCTAAGTGAAGGAAGCCAGTCTGAGAAGAGTACATACTATATGATGCCAACTATAAGACATTTTGGAAAAGGCCAAACAGGAGAAAGAGTCAAAAGATCAGTATTTGCCAGGATTCAAGGGAAAGGAGGGAGGAATGAATAGGTTGAGCACAGTGGGTATTTAGGTCATTCTATAAGATGCTGTAATTGCAATACATGACCTTATGCATTTTTCAAAACCCATGCAATGTACAACACCAAGAGTGAATTCTAATAAAAACGATGTCATTTCTATAACAATACATCAATATTGGGTATTTTTTTTTTAACAAATGTACTAAACTAATGCAAGATATATAAAGGGGAAACTGGTGAAAAGGAAGAGGATGTACTGGAAACTCTACTTTATGACCAATTTTTCTGTAAAACTAAAACTCCTCTAAAAAATCAAGTCTATTAATTTTTAAAATAAAACGTATTCAAATATAGTTAACTTTCAAAGTATCAATCAATAGCAAATAAAGTGTCGAATGATTTGCCAAATTTATTTTTATGCTGTGTAAGTTTAATTGCATATTAGGTCTCCATTAAAATCAAATTCATAAATATTTAATTACTCATGGAAGAAATATTTAAAATATAATGCAATCAGAAAATTAAAAAGCATTGAGTTGTTTCATAATCAACTATTACAACATAAAACATATGTATATTGTCTGAAAAGATATAAAAATTAAACCAGTTGTGTTAGGGTTGTAAAATTCTATGCTATAAAAATCTTAAAAAACATAAATTAGTGCTGTAATGAGTTTCCTTTTAACCATTTAAAATAATTATAGACAAGAAATTTGCAAAAATAGGACATGAATGTTTTCTAGATTTCCTTAATGATGAAACATTATATAACTGCAATATCAAAGGAAATTGACACTGATATAATGTTAACTAAACTACAGCTCTGACCTAATTTTTAGTTTTTCAGATACATTCATTTGTATGTGCATGCGTCTGCAGTTCTATGCAATTTTATACTGTAGACAGATTCATGCAACCACCACCACAATCAAGATTCAGAGTGCTCCAACACCACAAAGGAACTTCTCTGTGTTACTGCTACATATTAGGCACACCCTGTCCCTCCAACTCCTACTCTGTCCTCTGGCAAGTACTGATATGTGCTCCATCTCCACAGATTTGTCATTCCTGAATGTTATAGAGATGGTGTTATACACTACGTAACCTTTTGAGACAGACTTTTGCACTACATATGTTTTTGAGATTCATACAGTTATTAGCCTGTATCAATATATTTTATTGCTGAGTAGTATTCCATTGTATAGCTATGCCAGAATTTAACCATTCACTTTCTGAAGGAAATTTATGTTATTTGCAGGTTTTGATTTTACAAAAAGATCTGCTATAAACAATCACGTGCAAGTTTTGTATGGAAATAACATGGAATGAAGATTTATGTACTTTTTGCGTGTGTTTGTGTCCAAATATGTTTTCATTTATCTAAGATAAATGCCTAGGGGTATAATTTTTGGGTCATTAGTAAGTGCAATGTATGGATAATTCAGTTATGTCTTACTGTGGCTTTAATTTGCATTTCCCTAATGGTAAAACATCTCTTCAGATGTTTATTTGCCATCCTTATCTCCACTTAAAAAATTGTTTTATTTATATATTTTAATGAAATTTATATATTTAAATTGTACTTGATTTGATATTCATATCTAATAAAATAATTAACACAGTTAATTAACATATTGTCTCCTCACATAGACATTCTGTGTGTGGATGATGAGTGTACCTGAGATCTACTCTCAGCACATTTCCAGGGTTCAACAGAAAATTCAGTATAATCATCATGCTTCTAATAATAGATCTCTAGACATATTCATCCTACATAACTTCAACCTTGTACCTATTGAACATCCCCATGTCCTTCATTCCTTCATCTACCATTCTACTCTGCTTCTATGAGTTAGATTTTTTAAGATTCCACATACAAATGAGATGATACAGTATTTGTCTTTGTGTCTTATTTCACTTAGCATAGTGGTCTCCAGATTCATCATTGTTGTCACAAATGGCAGGATTTCCTTCTCATGGTTGAGTAATATTCCACTCTCTGTGTATGTCTGTAATCTTCAGTGAACAGGTTATCTTATTTCTCCACACTGATCATTTATTTCTGCTAAATCTTTTCTTGTGTAATTAGAGCCACCTCTTCATTTCTCCTTATGAAAAATGTCTTTTTTCCTAAGTACACCAGTCCTCTTGAAGGACTCTCTTCCTATGCAATTTCAGGTGAAAATGAGGCATTGATTTATGTTGTCTTTATCCACAGCCCTAAGAAAAAAGTAAAATGCCACATTTTGTGAAAAATTGGTTTGTAAAACAAACCCAGAGGCAAAAATAAATAAATAAAATTTGTGTTTCATCTCATTTACTTTGACAGTTGCAGTAGTTCACATCCAATTGTGCATGTTAATACTGCTAAATAAAGGTACATTTTTTTCTAGTCAAAAAAGACTCAAATTCACTGAAGCTCAAAAATCATGAAGTTGTGACTAAGGAGGGCAACACATTTTTTATGATTTTGGGGTAGACTGTTAGAATGTTCTGAATGTTTTTTCATAGTTTGCCTTACAACAGGATAAATAACAACACATGAAAGCATTTTCTCACAGAGCCCAGTCACTGAGAGGAGCAGGCTGCCCTTTGGTCTCAGAGCAATGCTCTTCCTGGATAGGACGCCTGGATCTTAAAAATGAAAACAAAAAGTCCCTATTTTCTTCAGACTCAGATTCCTTCTTTGTGTTTGAGTAGGGTGAAAAGGAACATGTTTTAAAAGAAGGGGACATGGGAAAAATACAGAATATAAATAGAATGAATAAATGAATTAATCAAGATGTATAAATATAAAAGTATTACTGAAACATTGTGATATGAACATGAAAAAAGGAAAAATGATTAAAATGGGTTGTAGCCATGGAGTGAGATTACAGCTAGGATTCAGTGGGGTTCAGTGGGGTGCAGACTTTCCATCATGGAGCTTTTGTCCACTGGATTGTTTTTACTATGCACATTTTACTTTAGTGATGATGACAACAACATTAATATGGACAGTAATATAAATATGGCTCTAGACGAACAGAATTAAAGCTGAGATGGAATAGCATACAAGTCCATGAAATAATGACATCATCTTTCACAATGATTAATTTATTGAAGCATCATACTAACTCTGAGTTATATAGGTCAGATGTATTGTCCCACTATTCAGATAAAGAATTTGAGGTTCAAAAGCTTAGGGATGTCTCCCAAAGTCACTCCGCAACCTGGGGATAGAGTAAGTGGGAGATAACCTGTCTTCTGAGTTACACTCTAGTGCTCCTTCTTGCTTACCAGATTGAAAGATGTTCCCAAGACACCAGTCCTGACAGCAAGAGAGATCTGAAGCAAAGGCAAGGAATGAGAATACCACACTAACCAGAGAAACAGCAATCTGAGAGGTGACAGAGTCAAAAGAATCAAATGATTCAATAGTTTTAAATAACGAATGAGAGAAACAATTGGTTCATACAGATTATAAGAAATTGCCAATAATTGGTCCATATGGATTATGAGAAATTGCACATAAAATAAAAGCCTGAAATTTTAAAGATAAGTGTGTTTTCTCATGAGTCATAACTGACCAAACATACGAACATAAAAATAAGTGAACTGTAGTCTGAAATAGTGCAGCAGTGTATTTGAGACTAGATTGAGAAGTCAGCAAAGACAAGTAATACATTTCTTCCACTAAAGTAAGATCACTATAAATGTGTAAGCAAGTACTGACTTGCACATAACTTTCACAGATAAGCAGCAATAGTAGACCAGCCCTCCATGCAGAAGAGATGGCTCACCTGCATCTTATCTATTGTTCTGATTGCAGCGACTATTTAAAGACATATCATCAGTAGGAAAATATCACAGCTAGACCTAATCCAAAGAATTCAGGTGAGGATATTCAAGCAGAAGAAAGTGGTAAGGGTATAAATTAAAAACTCTGAAGTAGGAACCACAGAGCTCACTGAAGAACAAGACACGTTCAAACTCAGAGCATGGGGAGAGAGAGGAAGAGTACGAGACTTCAGGGATGGTTCAGGGCCAACTTCTACAGCACATTATATGCCATGCTAATGAGTCTTGTCCTCCAGATGCCCTCATGGTTCACTCCCTCGATTCATTCAGGTCTCTGTGCAAAAAGTCATATGCACAGAGAGGCCTTTTCTGCCCATTTTAATCAAAGTAGCATGTCCACCTTGCCACTCTCTAGCCCCTTCTCCTCTTGTTATTCTTTCTACAGCCCTTTACTATGCATTTCTCTTTTTGAGACACCACTTTTCTTTCTCATTAGAATGTAGACTCTAAGACAGGGACTGTTTGTTGTGTTTACTACTATACCACCAGCAACTAAAATAATGACATATAATAATTGCTCCATAATATCTGGGAGATAAATGAATGAACAAATGAACTTGCTTTTGTTCTTCTAGCTGGGTGATTAGGGCAATTCATTCAGCCTCTCCACATTCACATGTATGTATCTCATATGGTTGTTATGCGATAAAAGGAAATGTATGTAAAGTAGTCCAGGGCCTGACACACAGTAAATGCTCAATAAAAGTAGATTTTAGAATCAGACAGAAAAAAAAAGGAGCAAATAATCAACTCAAACTATTTTCCAGAACCCACTCTATTTTTCAGAGACAATGCCTTCATCGCTTTAGATCTCTGTCCAAATGGCACAAAAATCTCTCTTTTATCTTTGGTAGAGGGATGCAGTGGGAAGTGGGAGAGTGGGAGAGAGGGGAAGGAGGGAGGAGAGCGAGCAAGCAAGCGAGACAGACAGACAGACACACACACACACACACACACACACACACACGGAGGGCAGGACGGCGGGACGGAAAGTAGTTCACTAATGAAAGTCACCAGAATTTAGCCTATTTTATAGAACCAGGTATGAGAGTCCTGTCACCAGTTTTGCTTTTTCCAATAGTACATCAGATTCAACAGAGGAAGAGTGTGAGTGCTTGTAAGTATGTGTGTGTATGTGTGTGTGTGTTTTTGTGTACATGCATGTTTTCTCTGATTTTCCTGCAGTCTCTGTATACCACTAGAGTCATCAAAAAATGAGAAAAATCTCTGTCCTTTTGGTTTTGGAAAAGGATTTCACTCTTGACTTTGAGAAGTTTGGGTTGAATTTATGAACACATTTGTTGCATGATTTTTATCCAGTGAAAAACTAAAAATCAGTAATGTAGTACTGATCGATGGGGCCCAAGTTGTTACAAAGAAACATCTTGCAGGTATTAAAACAGGTATAAAAGTGTAACTACTTATTATGCTTCTTTAAAACTGGCTATCCACTTGAAAGTAGTAAAGATATATTATCACATTATTCACCTGTAAAAACTATTTCTCACATACTTTGTGGACCTGGGGATATTTTGGAGGCTACTGAGCTTCTCAGTGCCCACAGATTAGAGAGTTGGAGGCCTGAGGTTTCTAGAATGAGTGTGGTTTTGCTGTTTATATAGTTTGTTTGTTTATAAGCAATGGCCAAAATATTTAAAGTGGTTTAAAGAACACTTGTTTTTGTATGGAGGCTGTGTCTTACATGACCTCAGGTCTTGGGGAAGATAGAGCTATCCCTGTTTGCCCCACCCAAGTGCACCTGTGAGTGTAGAGGAACAGAGGAGAGGAATGGAGAGGATGCATGGAGATTATCAATTACTATTTTAAAGGCAAAAAACCATAACAAATAGCACCTGAATCACTACATATTCATATTTTCACAGCTACCACAGTGATAGACATGTCCTAGGACAATGGTTCTCAAATTTCTGGGTGCTTCAGGATCTGAAGAAAACAAAGTAGGTTCCTAGGCCTAACTTCCAGGTCCTGATTTAGGAAGTCTGAGTGAAAACAAGGAACCTCAATACTTAACAAGCACCTGAGATGCATGTGATGGGCTGCAGACCACATTTTAAGTAGTACTAAAGCGATCAGTGCTCTCTGATTACTATCTTGCACATGACTTGTGTACTGACACCTTTTGTTGTTGTTGATCCCCTGCCCCATCCTTCATCCTACCTGATCACCCTCTGGTAAAGGTCACTTTATCAGATCACAGACACCTATAGCTGGCCCTCCCTGGAATTAAGTAAGAGTGGTGGAGAGAAAAGCAGGCATGGCAGATATAAAGGAAGATTATCATCCCGCTTAATGAAAATAGGATTTTTATCAACATTGGTATAATGGCCCCTCTTAGTAGTTGAAAAACAGATGTTCAGAAAGTTGAAGAAGTTCAAGTTATTGAGTCAAGATCATGCAAATAGGGTAGGGAAGGCAGGAAGAGCAAAATGGAGAGGGAAGATTATCTTGACTAGGAGGTCTGTCAAGTGTCAGTCGGAGGGAGACCCATTATAGATGTTAATGAATTATTTCCTGAGGGATCAAAGTAGGCCAATAAACTGTGCTAAACAGCATGGCTTTGATAATAAATGAAAGAAAATCATGCCTTCTATTACTCAATCCCTAATGAAAGCAGTTAAAAAGTGAATCTAAAATGACAGGGGTCTCATATCTACTTATAATTAGGCCTTGAGTTAAAGAGCCTATACGTGCATATACGTGCTTGTGCGTGCACGTGTATACCCACAAGCTTGTCCCATAAACCTCCAGGCAAAGAGATTATTGTGGTTTCCTGACAGAAGAGCCAAGATGGAGCTGATCAAAAACTGGTACAAGGCATGCAGCCTCACTAATTAAAACTTCCACCTAGAATCTCTTAAGAGGAGACAGGTTAATTATAAGTTTCTCATCTCAAATAAATTAATTTCGATAATTTTAATTTGTAAGCCCCAGCTTCTTTCCAACCCATCTCCAGGTCATCCTGCAGCTAGTTTGTTTTTTAACCCTGTGTGGTCAGTATGAGGATAGGAATCATGGCTTCTCAGATGGAGAAATGTCGACTACTTTGTTCAGGGATCTCAACCATAAAATAAGACCGACATTAAGCCATCAGTATGAACAAAAAATAGCATTTCATAAATTTCAACTTTCGTCTCTATGTAAATTTAACCAACATATTTAAAAGAATAACTTATGAATATTTATGTTTATGCTATTGGTCTATGAGAGTTTTTAAAAATCACATTTTAAAGAATGGTTTAAAAGCACATTATTTCATTTCATAAAACCCAATAATTAGAGGTATATTGAGCTACAGAATAAAGATCCATGTCCTATTTAAACTGTAACCACTAAAATCTTACTAAGCTACAAAAGAAGTGATGCTGAACATAAAGGTACCAATATTAAAATATATTTGGAATATTAAAATGAGTCTATGAATGCACATTTTAAAAATTACATGTTTGAGCAATGTAAAACCAACAATGACTAAAATGTTGACATTTACTTAGAATTAGATAATACATTAAGCAACAAATGATCATCTTACTCTCTTCAGCCTCAGGGTCTAGCACAATCCCCAATATATAGCATATGAACTATATAGACATATGTTTATGATAATAGACATATTACATCAAGCTTCTTCTGAAGAATATAGACTTTGTATTAATCAAGATTCTTGAGAAACAAGCAATACAGGGTGTGTGTATGTGTGTGTGTGAGCACGCATGCATGTGATCAGGGAGGTGGCAATTCTGAAATTCATAGGTTAGGCCAACAGATTGGAAACTCTAGCAAGATTTCTACATTACAGAATTGAGGGAAAATTTCTTCTCCAAGAAACCTCAGTTTTGCTTTTCAGGCCTTCCTTCAGCTGATTGGATGTGGTCCATCTACATTATCAAAGGTAATCTCCTTAAAGTCAACAACCTGTATGTGCCAATTACATTTACAAAGTATCTTTATAGCGGTGTTGGGTGCAGTGTCTGACCAAACTGGGCACCACTCTAACCAAGCTGACAAATTTAACCATCTTAGTCTTAGAGGAGGTGGGAGGAAAGCTTCATGTTAAAAATTATTGAGGGTAAGCTTCTGTAACAAATACATCTCGACTATGTTTATGATTTAATAGACTAGAAGCTTAATTTTGACTCTTATACAACCCTATGAAATATTTCAAGTTGGTAAGCACTCTTCTTGAACATGGTTCTTCAAAACTCCGTTTTTCCCCCATTTTTTGACTCTAACATCACTGACAGCTTCATAATCCTCTGCTGCCAGCCAGTTAGAAAGGAAATATAATATTGAATATGAATTATGACTTCTTCAAAACTTTGCCCCAAAGTTACGTTACTTCCACTCATATTTTAATGGCAAGAACTAGTCATGTGGCCATACTTATAAGGGGACTAGCAAATGTGACTGGTACCTAGACAGCTCATTGTCAGCAAAAATTCTTTTTCTGAAAGGGGAACACACATTTTATTGGCCATTTAGACACCTAAGACACAAACTAAATCTCAAGAAGTCATCTAAATAAAGTCATATAATTGTTTATAAGTTAGGCTTGCATCACTAGGTACATAGAGAGTATATTTTCAAATACATATTCTTTTGAGTCTTTACTAACATATCGTGCTTTAAGAAATCTATGTTAGTATCCAGGAATAGGTATTTTAAAAAATTTCCCGTAGGTCACACTGATGCACTTGAACAAGGACCATTAATTCAAATCTATTGTCTACCTCCAGGCAGGGGCACAGTTAGACTAAGTCATGAGTAGATACCTATCGTGGAACTTGATGGTTCTCATAGTGAGCTTGTAAGTCCTAGTCTGAGCTCCAGCGATATTCATTTCAACATGTCCCCCACCCCCCTGGCTAATAATATTAGCTAACTAACCTTTCTTGAGCATTTAAGATGTGCTAAGCACTCAACTGGGAGCATTGTATGAATTACTTAATTTGCTCTATACATAAACATTAAGACTTAGCTATTATATTTTATTTTAGAGGTGAGGAAACTGAGGCACAGAAATATTAAATGATAAAAGTTACACTAGGGGATGACAGAGATGGGATTTAAACCCAGTGTGACTCCCAATCTTACATCTTTTCCAAATGCACTATTATCCAGATGATTCTGATACATGTGAAGGTCCAAAACACATTAAGAATAAACATGAAGAGGCTTCCAACTGAGACTGAGTTTTTGTTGATAATCACTGCAATAAATAATGTGTTCCTTACTTTTCCTCTCTCATTTAAACTTAACTCCACCCAGACATCTTCTCTGAACTCAAAATCTATACCTCCAACTACCTCTTCTGGATGGCTGAAAAGCAATTATAATATATGTCCTAAAACAAACCAACACTCTTTTTCTGAAAATTCGGTACTTGCCACTATTACAAATCTCAGCAAATGTTGACACCTCCCCTCCAGCATTGCAAGCCTGTACCTGGGAATCACGTTCAACACCTTCTTCACCAACATTCTCCATCATCTCCACACAACGGTCAATTTTTCTCTATTTCCAAAATCTCTCAAAACCACATATTCTCCACTTCCATTACCAAATCCCAAGCCACACCACTGTCATGTTGCTTTCGTGACTCCCTGAGCCTTCCAAGTGGAGTCTGACCCATACACTCTCCAATCCAGTTAACATACAGTGGCAAGAGTGATCTTTCCAATGTGTAATGGCTGCAGCTCCAAATTCTTAACATATCATGGGAAATCTTACATGTGATATCCCTATCTCATGAGCCTGTGCTCAGAGCATGTTTACCATCTTTCCAACTTTCAGCCATCCTCATTTTAAGATCTCTCTCTACACATGTGATCCTCTAGGTCTGATTCTTCTTAGATGGTTACTCAACCACTCCAAATCTTGTTACCTCATATACAAAATGGTAGTAAATGCCATTACTTGGGAGTTATAAAAAGGTGAAATAAAACAAGTCATTGGCAAATAAATCATTTTCAATACTTTTTTCCTCCCAGAAAGTTCTAGCTTTTTAACTTATATAGGAAGATACATCCATTTTCTTGGTCTTTTAATGGCGATGTATTGAATCTCTAAGTTGGAAAAAAACTTTAAAGATTTATCTCAATTCAGAAATTTATTAAAACCATAATTGCATCTTTATTTGAAGGCGGCTATAGCAGTTTTAAATTACAGTCAAGTTAATAATACCTCTAGGGTGTTGCATCTTTTCTAAATAAAGGTGTCGAACTACTATAATTTTCAACACTACTGTTTGTTTCAGAATCATTAATGAAATATATATGCCTGACATGAAAAAGGGAAGATTTCAAATAAATGAGCAAGTAAAAGAATATTAACTAGTGTCAAATTTGAAAGAGCACAGTGCAGCGCTCAATCTGAAAAGAAACTGAACCTTCATATTTGTATAAAAGCTGGAAGCATAGCCAAGTTCTAATCGAGGTAAGATTAATATTAACTTAAATATATTGTTAAGAAAGTTGGCTTGTTGAAGTGTTTAAGCAGAAGTGTATTATATAAGGAAGATCTTTATCAGAACACATGCAATTTGGTGCAGCAAGAACACCTGAAGGATCCATATAGACCTGGGAAAATGGAAATGCAGGGAGAGTCTGGAGATAAATAGCAAGGACAACAACAGTGTTATTTAAGTAAATTATAAAATTGCATTAGGATGTTAGCTGTGTAGAAAAATCAAAATAAACAACTTTATGAGTTAATATATAAAAGAATTGGCAATATGAAAGTATTTTTTAAAATACCTTTAAGACATTGAAATTATTTAAACTTAGTAGTCAATAGTTTATTAAACTCCTTTGGGAACTGTTGTAATTCTAAATTGTCCTTATTCAGAAGAGTTTTAGGAAGTCGGAATAATTTTATCAAGGAGTACTGCACATAAGGATAGAAAAGGGGCTGACTGTCAGCCATCCTTTGTACAGCACCACAGCTAAGAGGCTCAGCCTGAAGCTTTACACATGGACATAAGTTCAATTCTACCACTAGCCTTTGTGAACTGTGCAAACATGATTAATTATATAAGATTCCAAAGCCTAGGTTTCTTCATCTGGAAGACAAGGATAATACTACCTACTCATTTGGTTCATTTTTAGTATCAAATAAGATAATTATGTAAAGTGGCAGAAGCAGGGTTCCAACCCAAGTACTCTTACTCTCAAATCTTAAAAGGACAATGTTACACCCATCTTCTACTCTCCCTACATGATTTGCATGATTTAGATGCACATGTGTGTCTAGAACACAGAAGTGTGCTCGGCACAGTTAGAAATTATAATCCAGAACAGTTTATTCCACATATTTTATACATCTGACCAAGCTGATCAAGAAGACAAATGTCAGACTTTGGCCTCACATGTCATCATTAAAGACTGAAAACTGCATGAGACCCAATAGGAAGGAAAATGAATGGTGGGGACAACAGCAATACATTCCTTTCTGGGAGGCACTTGAGAGATAATACAGGTTGCTACAAGCCTGTGGGGGGGGGGGGCGGGGAGGTGTAAGGGTATAGGCGTGTGTGTGCGTGTGTGTGTGTGTGTGTGTGGTCTTTTGATTGCTTTACTCATCACAAACAAATGTCAGGCTCTCAAATGAGCACTTGTACTGGGAATCAATGTAGTTTAGCTTAAACATGTTGATCCCTGTCCTGTGATGAAGGCTGAATATTTCACACATCTAGTCCTGGAGAGAAATCTATGATTTACGAGCCAATCTCCCTTTTTATACAAATTAGAAAAAAAAAGTTTGCCACCAAAGTAAGTTTAAGGTTTTTGAAAAATTGTATTTTAAATACACTAGACACCGTTATTTTAAAAGATCCTCAAACACATTTTTTTTAAAGCAACAAATGTTCTATTTAAAAGTACATAATGGGTTTTTGTCCATTTTGTTTACTGCTCTATTTCCACTATATAGTATAGTTTGGCAAATAGGAGACATCCCAGAGACATTTTTAGAATGAATGAGTGAATATATTTGTAAAATGGTGATCATAATGGTATCTGCCTCACATACTTGTAATAAATAAGATGATTTATATAAAGCATTTACTAAGTGCATAGATTATAGCAAGCATTCCATAGGTTATTATTATTAACAAATGATTCTGGCTAGAGAGCCCAGTAAGCAGTGATATGATTATGCTTATGGCAGGTACAAATAGTTAGAGCAAGAAAACAAAAATCACAGGCTATACCAGAAGTTTGTACTTAATTCTGTTGGTAGCAGAAGAGTTTAAGGGAGGGAGTGACATAATCTGTCATGCATCAACACCATTTGGGCATCAATGTGCAAAATTTCCAGGAATGAGAAGTGAGGGGGGGAGAAAAGGCAACTCATTTAATTCCTCTAAGCCTCAGTTTACTCATCTCTAGAATGGAGATTATAACACTACTTACACAACCTACCTCATGATATTGCATAGACGAAAACTAAGGGAAGGTGTAATTATTTGTGGAGACAAATGTGCTATGAAGAAGAATATACGTATGGTCATCTGTGTGACTGTAGTCATGAGAATCCTTTGTGACATACTCTCGCTAGTAAGAGCTCACCCTTTCCTCTCCCAGACTTCATTTCTAGAAGCATCCTGGACATAAATGGGGTGAGGACTAGACCGATGTGGCTATAGACAAGTTAGTATTTTCCTGAAGAAAAATGAAGAGGAATAAAAGAGAAATGATGCTCAGATGAGGAAATTATCTCAGGGAGAGAGTCTGAAAATGCCCCACTGGTCATTGGCATCTATACCTATCTTGTCTTCTTAACAAATTCCTTTGCACACCTAGGCATTTCAATTTTATTTTAAAAGGGGGGTGGGTCACAGTGCTCTAAGGACAGTCTGAGGCTTCCTAAACAGGAAAATTTCCTCTCCACCTTTATTCAATTAAACCAATGGAAAACTGCCCCCTTGACAAACCTATTACACCTGATAATAAAGTTATTAACAGAGGTCTAATAGCTGATTATTTTCTTTTAAGGAAAACAACTTGCTAACATTTCACTTTTAGATTGAGTGCTGATTAGCTTTTCACCTAAAGTTTGACCTTGCAAAATTGCATGGTTTATAACTATCTAAAAAGGTACAAATATCTAGGATCACGCACAATAAAAGTCTAAGCCTGGGTTGATTTAGAGACATATGAGTGAGGCTGGTACGGATTGGGAAAGACCAGACGTGAGAAAATATTGCTACTGAGAAAGCAACACTGCAGGAGGAGGCTGGCACCAAAAAGCTGAGTCCAGAGAGGCCAGCTAAGATAGTAGTCAAATGCACCCACTGAGTGTATACAGGTAACATCTGAAGAACAGTGAGTCCCGTGCTCTCTAAAGCCCAAAAGACATCAAACATGAATACGTATACGAGGGCACAGACACATTACTCACCACGCCTCCCATAGGTACTTCTAGGTGTGGTTGGATGAGACAGTAGACTTGAATATTTAAAGCCAGATAGAGATTATGTATAAAGTGATACTCAGACAGATGTGGTCTCAGTTCTTTCCATAGGAGGAAAGCACAGCACTGAGTGAAAAGCTATGAGGCTGGAAAGTGAGAGGCCTGGGTTTACATCTCAATCAAAAAACTCATCAGTTTGAATCTTGTGAAAGTTTCTTCATATCTTTGAGCCTCTATTTTATTTTATTTTCATTTCTTTTCTGATTATTAATACAATGCCTTTCAAAGAAAATGTGGAAATATAGAAAATAGAAATAAATTTTAAATAGTCTATAATGTGACACCTTAGAGATGGTTACATTTTATATATGTCCATCTAGTCCCCTCATGGAATGACCTTTTATAGGTTATCTGGCACTGATTTATTTCACAGATATGTACTAGGTATCTACAGATTTCAAGATTCTAAAACCTCAATTTGGTCATCTGTATAATAAAAATGAGACCTTCGAGACAAGAAGACTGGGTTTCTTCAAAGTCTGATAGTTTGATAGAGGCAGACAGATCTGAGTTCAAATCTCAGACCTACTACTTACCAACCTATCAAACTTGAACAAATTTCTTAACCCTCTTAAACCCTTATGTCTTGATTAGTGATATCAATGTAGCAGAACTATCTATCTTAGTGGTTACTATAATGATTTAATGAGGAAATGAATGAGCACTAAACACAAGGGCTGGCATATGGTATACTGTAATACATCACAGTGGTGGTAATGTTATTGTTATCAGCAAACTTTCATCTGGTCTAGCCACTGCTCTGTGAATTTTTGGATTTATTTGTTGACTCACCACATATTAAGTGTTTGCTCTCTTTCAGATGTTGAGAACCAAATATCTTGAAAAGCCTCTCCCTTTGCCAAAGGAAAGTGAAACTGAGTCTCTGAGCTGGGGACAGGCAGGGGGTGCTAATAAGGAGAGCAGATGCTCTGAGACTGTAACCTGGGCGTGCACCTCATTGAGAAACCTGCCCTCCACTTTCCCTCCACCAAATTATATCATTATATCCAGCAGAGAGGCTTCTTACGTCTTATTTTTCCCTGAATTTATTTCTGCCGTTTATTTCATCACAATGTTACATCCTTCACAGTAAAGGGCTTCTCCACAGAATTCACAAAATCCTTTTTCTAGTACTTCACAGAAGTAAAATTCTTGATGGCTATAAAGAAAAAGTCAATGACAGAAGAAAGTGCTTCTCTCCTTGATGGTAACTAGACAGCATTCAAGAGAAACATTTAAGCACTGTGGCTATCATTTCTCTTACATACATAGATCTCTTTTCTTCCCCAAAAGAATGAGACAAGTATGTGCATTTTCTCTGGACATTCTTCTGGCACTTAGGGGAATTCAGGGTTAGGTAAAAGGGGATGAAAGACCTGTGAATGAATGAAGAAAACAGAGGAGGTTCTAATATCTCCAACCTAAAGTCCGAAATATCCTGGGCAATGACCAAGGCTCACCTGCCGAAAACTAACAGGTCCATCCTTGGCAGCCCCTGATGTCTCCCATTTGATCAGCAGGAAAGAGCAGGTTAGTACGACTTCCAGAGAGCTGCACTTTGTGAAGATGTTCTGATGACTGAAATGGCCAGAGTACACAAGTTTGTGGGTAGGCTATTTTTGCTAAAAAATTCATTTTAAGATGCATGGCTTTGGGCTTAGTTACTTAAGTAGAAACCTCTGTTCTCACTTGAAAGGTAGAAATAAACATACCCATCAAATTGCTAGCTGTGAGGACTAAATACTGGCACAGGGGTTGATGACAATAAGTGATCCATATACATGTTAGATGATTATAAAATCATTTTTCAACAATCATGAAATGGGTAATAAGTGCAAGGCATAGGCACTGTGGGAGATGCCAAGCCTCAGCCTTCTAGAAACATCCATTGGGTTGAGGGTGGAGAGGTCAACTAGGAAATTACCAAACTGTAATATAAAAAATAGCAAACCAAACAATTTTTTGTACAATTCTAGCATGGAGTCACATTTTAAGAAACATCAGTGTGACAACCATAAATAATTGAAATTAATATTTATTTTCCCTAAAGCCTATTTATGTATACCAAATGGAGATCCCATTTATAACCCTCAGCAAACCCCTTAGATTCTCACACTCACTTCTCTCACTCATGGATGGCTGCAGGCCTTCAAAACCTTTCTCCTTTCCTCCATTCCAAAATCTTCTTAAAAAACACAAGTAAAAAAAAAAAAAATCTTTCTCTAAATCAGCCATAAGTCCAAACAGGCTTTTATGTTCCTTCCTACCTCTGCTTTCTCTGGCTTAGTTATTTGTCATTCACATCAATTTAAGCCTGTGACCCCTTTCAAATTTTCTAATCCTCTTTACTCAGATTCTATACCACAAAGACAGACCTAGGAGCTGACATAGAAATCAACAGTTCTTCCTCCATAAAAACTGCAAACTTATGAATTAATATCATTTTCTTTATTTCTGTCCCAGCTATAAAGAAATGCTAGATATAATATGTGCCTTAAAAGAAGAGGTACAAACAAAATGCTGTTTGCTGAGGCAGTGTTGAGGCTGTGTTGGTTTGGTTGGGGATGAGGTGAAAGGTGTAAGGTTAAATATCTGTACCAGTTAAAAGAGAATGAAAGGCAATGATTTTTACTTCCAAAGCAAACTACATTTGGATTGATTAAAACAGTCTAAGAGAGAAGTTGAAGACAACAAGGACAGACACTGCCCATTAATTGATTCTAAGACTCAATTCTGGGTACAGCACTGGCCAACTTTTTCAAGGATGGTTTTAATGCTCTTTCCCAAATGCCTTCAGGGACCATCCCTTCCCTGACATGTAGTAAGTCATTATGATGGATGAGTTTAATTCAGTATTCATTCTTTTATTATTATGTATTATAATATGGAAATAGGTGTTGGGACTTTATCTGAAATTTAGAAGACTTGGTGGTGTGTTTTCTGTATGTCATGGTCTAGCTCTGAGAATCTGTGGAAATATTCCCTTAGCTTTGTGAGGCACTGTCAGGAGACAAAGCTACCACATTCATTTATTCAATGGAGAGAATTTTATATATGGCATTGTTAACTAGGTAAAAGGTTATAACCAGGTAACTGAAAGTGTCAAAGGAAAAAGGACACTTAGGTATAATGGAGATAATGAAGAAGTACTTCCACTTCTAGGGATGAGGGAACAAAGGGAAGAAGTTGGAATTATTAAAATTTAGAAATATAAAGGTGAGAGCAGAAACAGCCTGAGAGAGGCACATCATGAGACAAGGACCCCAACCTCTGAGAAGAGGCTGCTTGCCCCCAGTGAAGTGTCTTTGAATTTGGAAGAGAAATCACTTGGACCTTGAGATGGGTTCCTGGGCATAGCTGATGCTGGCATCAGGGAATACATGGTGGTCAGTGTGAGAGGATTTTAAGGAAGGACCAAGAAGCTGATTCTGTAAGTGTTGAGAAAACTGCAAGCGAGATTCAGCTGCTGTCACAGGAAGGACCTGCTGTTGCTGGGACAAAGATGCACATCTGGGTGATGCTTTTCAAAACTACAATCAGACAAAGAGCAACCCAGAAAAGCCCAACCCATTTTGACAGATCCCAACATATCAGCATCCCTGGGACTAGCTCTACCCCTGCCCATTCTATGGTTTGTTTTTTAAAGCTCATAATCTCCCCCATTGTGTGGCTACCCTTAGTCCATCTAAACTTCTGCCCAACTTGTAATTAGGAGAGTCTGACTAAAGGAGGTATAATCCCAGTGTTAACGCTAAAGCTATAAGAAATAAGAGAGAGTTTTGTTGGAGGGATCCATAAGGCTTCCTGGGCAAGGTGGAATCTAAAACAGCATGGAACTCCCACAGGTGGAGATCAGAGGAGACATGTTCTGGGAAGAGGAAATAGCACTTGCCAAAGCAGAGCCAGCAGGAAAAGTAGAATGTGTTCCTGACAAAGAGGCCAGTTGGACCAGAGAATAAGAAAGAACATTAAGACGTCAATCTCACTGGTGTTTGCGTGGCTGATGCTTTCTTATCCGATTTCAGCTCAGATGTCGTCTTCTCAAAGGAGTCTTCCCTGACTACTCCATCTGATGTCCTTAGTCACTTGTTTTATTGAATGCATAGCACTTACACCACGTGCAGTCATCTTATCTGTAATTTTATTGTTTGTTCCCTGCATCTCCCACTGGAGAGAGAACACTGAAAGGATCATCTTTGCCCATTTTTGCTCCCAAGTCCCCAGTGCTCACAAAGCAGCAGCCTGCATGATGCAGCCTCTTAGCAAGCATCTGTGAAGTGAGCAGATATAAGACTGCAAGAGGCTGGAGCCGATGGTGGAGGGTGTGGAACCTAGATCGCATACAGAAGCTAAGACAGAACCTGACATAAATTGCCAAGCTCTGTGGTTAGGAGAAATCACCTGGTCTGAAGGAGGCAGAGACGGTGGGCAGGCAGAAAGAGCGCGGAGAGCAGTTTAGGAGACTACTGAAAACAGCCAAGCAACAGGGAATGCTTCTCTGATCTGAGTTTCTGAACTTTTATCCAGGTGAAAGAATGAAAAATGGTTTGTAACTTTTCCTTCCTTTCTCTCTCAGAGCTGGCCGTTCTGCAGACTTTCATTTTTCTTCAGATAAGGTTTTGTAACCATGCATGAATGATGTCTTACACATGAATCTGTAACAGCTATTTCCCCTCAGGTAATGGCTTTGAAAAGAGGACATTGGCAATGGCTGCTTGATCAGATAATGAAAGCAGAGTGATTCTCAAAGCTCCAGCACCAAAGTCTGCATCTCACAGGCTGCACCACTCCAGGCATCTCTCGAGTCTGAGCCAGATCAGGCCAGTCTTATCTTCTGGACACAACCTGTTTCTAGTCCAAATCATTTCTTCCCCATAGACTTTGTTCATTTAGTCTTTGGTTGGTTGGTTTGTTGTGTTTTGCATGTTTTCATATTTGTTATAGATAATATCACATGATATGTATTGTCTGGAACTTATTTTTCTCTAAACTTTAGATTTTTATGTGATTATATTGAAATATGTAGTACTAGTCTATTTTCACTACTATATAGTTTTTCCCTTGAATGTGTGTATACCACCAATTATTTAGTCATTGTCTTGCTAAGAAACTTTTAATTCTAATGATTTGGTGTTTTACATGCAATGTTGCATTGGACATTTTTTAAAATGATTACTTGTACGAATATGAAATAATTTCTCTAAGACTGTATATTCTATACACACATGAAATTATTTATTCTAAAACATAAATATTTGACTTTATAAAATATAGCCAACTTGCAATCAAGTGCATTTTACCAATCCACATTCTTACCAGTGAACTATAAGAGTTACAGGTTTTTCGCATCCTTGCCAACTGCTTGGATTTTATAAACACAATTATTATAGAATGACATTTCACTGTCATTTTAATTTACATAATCCTGATAGTTTGAGAAGTGAGCATGTTTTCATATCTTAAAAAACACTATTTGTGTTTCTTCTTTTTTGAATGGTATTTTCATTATGTTATGCTCATTTGTTAGCTTGCCTTTTTTTTCTTACACTGATTTATAGAAATTTTGTAAATTCTTTATATAATTGCTAGTTTTATTTATTGTAAATAACTATTCCAAGTGTGTGATTTGTATGTGGATCAAAATATATTTTAATTATTTATGGTCTGTGATTTTTCTGACTAATGTAAAATAATCTTTCCAAATCATGATATAGTCTCTTATATTGTCTTTTTAAAGTTTTCGATGTTGGTTTTCATTTCATTACTAACTGGAATTAATTTTGGCTTACCTTTTTTCTACCTCTCCTAAGAGCTCTGCTCTCAATTCCTCTGCATTGATCCTGCCCCCTTGTCTAAATCCTGATTTCTTACAATTTAGTTCCCACTTCTTTAGTGAGTCCTCCCCAAACTGCTCCAGCCCTCACTGACTTTCTCTCTCCTCCCTGAACTCCTAGGACCTCAGCCACTGGTTTTGGACTGAGTTTTTGCTCAATCATAGATTGTAAACCCAAAGACCTGCAGCAGGATGGTAACCTAAATGTGTGAAGGGGAACTGAAGACAATGGGAAAGATAGAGACTGGAGCAGTTCCTAACAATCTTTGCCATGGGGAAATGCAGGCTCAGAGTTGCTAATCATTTGAAATTATACAAATGTAAGTATTGTTAGGAATCTGTATTTCTACTTTAAGAAATCTTCATTTTTATCAGTTGGAAAGCGATTTAATTCATTTTAAAGCAATTCACTTAAAGTAAAATAAGATCTATCTACACTCTGAAATTATCTGTTTGGCCTCCCATCTTGTCTTCAATTTACTTTTGTCTAATCATTCTGTAATTTCTAACCACTACTTGTCTCCTAAATAAAAACTGAAGCCATTTGAGTACAGAGATGCTGATTAGTATCTACCACATTAGTAACTACCACAGATCCAATCACAGGGAGAAGCACGTAACTGCTCAAGAAATTCAAAACTGAATGGTGGTTGGCAGGAGATATTATAACCATAACTTTGAACAGACAGCTGCCTCAATATTCCAATATAGAGGAGAGGTTTAAAAGATAATTACACATGTTGATATAACCAAATGATTTTCCACCTAGTTTTATTTCCCTCCAGACACATTTACATAAAATGGTAAAGGGACAGAAAATTTCTCCCAAAGTCCAGGTTTTTTCAATACCTAACAGTCCAGGGTGCAGTAGGTTATAAATCTATTATAATCGCATCATATCTCAGGTATGCACCCCCAAGTGTTCTGAGGGGTAAACACTTGATTCTAAGTCTATCTGAAGATATGCACCCTCCCCAAGTGTTCCGAGGGGTGAACACTTGATTCTAAGTCTATCTGAAGAATACATATTTTTGCTGTTTCATTTCCAGAGCATCATATCTAAATTCTTTCCTTTTACATCTGGTCAAGTCCTATACAGTTCATTGTCATGGTTAAATTGACCTGAACTAGGAATTGGGTTTTTCCTGGAATATCTTTGAATAGGGTAATTTCTCTGAATCTCCTTTTTTCCATCTGTAAAGAAAGAATAATATCAATTCCAGTCTCATAATGTAATACGAGGGTAATAAATCTACCCATCTAATTGAGTTGCTCCAAAGATCAAATAAGAGTGAGATCAAACTTGTAAAACTATCTATAAATGTAGGTATAGTAAAATAAATTTTAAGACATGAAAGCACTTGGAAAATGTACAATGTCACTAAAATATTTATTATCATTTTTAGGGCTCTTTTGGTCTACTATTCATGTCTGTCTGCACACCATAACGGGTAGAAAAATTTCCAATAGAATTTCCTTTTATGTTAAGATGAGTAGTTTTCTACTTTGAGGCTACAATTGCCATTCTACCTTCCACCATACACACAGTGAGAGATCTGGGAGCTTGCACTGAGCTGAGACAAATCATATCCATAGAGAGGCAGCACATAATTCCCAGTGATGTTCCAAGACCTTGAACAAACAGGTAAAATCTTCCAAGGTCAGTTTTTGAATGTATATCTCTATTCATGCTTGTTTTTGGTTTTCTGTCTGGTCACTCTGTTCCTGTATGGGTGAGTCTGTGTGTGAATCCTTCACTATCTTTATTATGGGCAAGACAGCATGCATAGAGCTGTCTTTGCAAGTAAGCCTTTACTATGTCTGTCTGTCTGCCTTTGTGTGTGTTGCATTATCTTTTTATAACTATATCTGTATACATCTCTGTGTGCATTTGTAGTGTGTCTATGTACCTGTTTTGTGAATACATGCCTATCCTGTGTGTCTGTATCAGTGAATATCCTGGAATACTACTGTATCTGAAGTTATATCTGGGCTATACGTTTATGTCTTTAAGTATGTTTGTGTGTCTATGTTGTGGTGTGTGTGGGTCTATGTCAGTGAAACTATCTTTGAACTATATGTATGTGCCTGAATTTTATGTAACAAAAGAAGGACTGAAAAACTTACTTGGTTGAACAATACTTTTAAACTATTCTATATTGCTATCAAGCAAATCCTTCAGAAAGCACATCATTCAGGATTTGGCTACAAAACAGAATTACCCAGATACTTTTCAAAACCAAACTGATAATAAGACCCTATTCCTACCCATTTTTAATTACTTATTCTTTCTAGGATGAGGTCCAGGCATCAGAAATCTTTTAAGCCCCTCTGTTGATTCTAATATAAAACCAGATTTCAGAACCAGCATACCAAAGGCTGAAATTCTTCATAGAAAGCTTCGATGTACTTCAACTATATGTGTGTCTTTACTTATGTCACAGTAGAGCAGAAAAGAGTATTTAAATCTCATGTAGAAAAGGACCGATGCCCTCCTTTTCTGCTAAGAGGGGAGATGTCCCACCACACTGGAGCCTCTGAGACAACAATCCCAAATTAACCTATGAAAATAATGAAAGAGAAATTCCCTCCCAGTCTACCTACTCGTTCATCTAGCACTTGTCTGCTCCTATATATGTCTGTGTATAATTAAAATGACAAAGTGTTTTCCTACTTTCCATATAAACTCTTCACATACACTATGGGCCCTTGGCAAACAAAAAAAAGGATTTATTAGTATAATAAAACAAGTACTACATGAAACTTTAAATGCATGTTTTAGAGCATTCTTTACAAAGTAATGAAAAGAAGAAAGACAGTAAATGGAACAAAATTGATAGCCTTAAAGGACTGGGGATCTAAGGATAAGAGAGAGAATCTAAATAAAAGTTTATAAGAAAATAAATAAAACTGCAGATGCTTAACCCTGGTAGGCAAAGCCCCTTTTACCCTAAAAAAAAAAAAAAAAAAAAAATACATGTGTACAAATTAAACGCTCACTTTCCTCCAGGATTCAGCCCTGTTTACCTCTTCAGCTTACACCTTTTTTTTCTGTGAACATCCCAGAAGCCCTGCTGGAGCAGGACAGCCCATCTGGTGTCCACCTGTCCTTCTTCCACCTCCAACTCTTCGGGAACCTATCCATGACACTGAGAATCGGACTCTGCCACCCATAAACATGAGATCAGGTGGAGAGACAAGAGGGAAACCAGATTTGTAAACATCTCACGGTTCCACTACTGCATTACGCTGTGAGAAACGTAGCGAGCGCTGAATAACTGTGGAATAAAGTATTTTATCGCTGTTGAACAAAATGTCAGAACAGAAGCGAGCCACGCATAGGGCTGTCTCAAAGGAAACCAACACAGACTCAAAGGGAAGCTTTGTAACATGAGCACAGTTATCACAACAGGGATATGTACTGGGAACAAAATATTCATAGAAAAACTTGAGGAAGATGTTATTTCTACGGACTGTCTCAATTGATATCCTCAACTACCTAATAAGGCGTATTTATTATTCCAATTTCACTGAGAAAACCTAAGCCCAAGAGATCAAATAACGTAACAAAGGTCTGGCAGTACATAGTTGGTGAGGCCTGCATTCTGGTTCAGGTCACAGGACTCCAGAGCCTGTGTGCTTAGCAAATATACAACCCATTCTCCATACACCAAGGGCAAGATCAGAGAGCAACTGATGAAGTAGTTTAAAGCAATTCCTTTAAAACCAACAGAATTTATCTATTCTCTGAGTCACCTCTTTGGCTTTCAGTCTGTCTTCTTTGATTTTTGTCTAACCATTCTCCCTCATGATGCACCTCTCTCTTTCATATCCCAAGCTGCTTGGATACACACAAGATGCTTTTTGACCCTACAAGTCCGGGAATGCCTTAATGAGAAAGGTTGCTTGGGAATTTTTAAGATAAGAACGACGAGTGCTTTATCGAATGTTGATCTGGAAAAGACAGAGTCTGGAGCCTGTCCAGTGCAGACCTCTCATAAATTGAAAAACTGGTTTTCAGTGATATAGAGTGATCTGTCCAGTCACAGAGCTCCGCAGTGATGGAACCAGAACAAGTACTCAGTACTACTTTCCTTTATCTGTTACTCCTTTTAGTATATTGTGCTGCTTTCTCTCTAATAGAATGTCTTGACAAAGCCTATTTAGCAATGCAAATGTCAGATTTACTGACCTCGTGGACTTTTTGCTGGCCCATTTGGCCCCAAGGAATTCTGCTCCCTTGATCTACAAATCTATTCATAAAACAAAGTGATTTTCTTCCCGCTGTGGGTCACAAGGATTCTTCCTTATTTTTTCTCACTTCATAATTACTAACCTGTAAATGTTTACTGGCATTATGCAAATCTAGTTTCTAAAAAGAACTTGCATTTAATCTGCAGTATTACTTTGACTTTTAACTTAGTGTGACAGATCTGTGTAGTGGTGGAGACGGATAAATGGCAGATGTCCAGGTTCTATGATGAGGTCAAAGCTCTAAGTGTTAGGAAGAAAACAAAACAAAAAAGATAAATAAGTGTCCCATTAATAAACTCAAAGTTTTGGAAGTTCATTCACTATTTGGTTATATAAATAATCTCATTATTGGAAATAAGCAACACTAACTGCTAAACTGAACTGTTAGTACACGTGTATTCGACAGCTTTTATCTGACCCACATGCTTACTTACACTCCACAAACTCCTGCCACTGCCACATATATTCCTATAGGTAGCTACCTGCAATAACCAAGAACAGGCTGACTTACTATTGGCAAACCACTTTCGAGATGCAATGATACAGCATCTCCTGACATGGAGATGAAGGAGAGCAAATGCCAGGTTTTACCTTGGGTTGGAGGAGGTCATCAAAAGGGTGTGACCCCTTGTTGACCCAAGAGCCAGACCTGGGCAATAGGAGGCTCCTCGCTCACCTCCACCATCCTTGAAATGCACGTACTGCCCATTATTTCCACGGCGGGAGCCATTTTCGAAGACATAGCCCTGAAAGAATAGCGTGTTGAGACCACCTGGATCGTATACCTGCCTAAAGAAGCCGGTTAGGGCCTCTTTATGAACTTTTACAATTCTGGCAGGTATAGGTAGAATTCCACTTTCTCTTTGCCCACCTAAGACAAGCCTCCTAATGCAAGTGTACTTACATGTTAAGCCTGCCACCTACCAATCTGAAGCAGCCTGCCTCTTTTTGTCTTTCTGCTCTCCTTGTTGTGATGGGGGCAGTTTCAGATTTCCCCCAGGAAGCTCCTCAGTTTGTGAACCAACACCTTGGCAATGACTTAACAGTTCCCACCAAAAAAGTAACCAATAATACTGGCAGAAAAACTCAAATGGGCAATATTTGTATGTTTTGACTACTTACTCCCAGAACTGGACATTTATTCCAAATAAATAAAATTCAGTGCTTGAAATTACTCATTTTCTATGAATATTTGCAGAAAAAAAAATTTCATAAATTACCAAAAATAAATGTATGATGAATTTTCTGGTGAGAATTTTTTAGTAGAGACATTTGAAAGGCACTAGAATGAATCTCAAAAACACCAGAGATGTAATTCCTTGATTTGTTAATTTGGGGTTTTTATTAATGACAAACTTATCCTTAGGTTCAAGAATTTTCTGTACTATTTAAATATCTGTTGCTTGATGTACAAGGAACTTTTTGAAGTTAAAATGAAAAAAATTCTTGGATTCAATGCGCAAAAATAGCCAAGTACAAATAGGGTAAGACTGGTGAACAAGAATATGCAAAGAAAAATAATTTTTATATAGTCAAATTTGCAGAAGCCAAAGCTTGAGAAAGTAAACTATGCTATTATTCAATGTTAACACACATCCATATGTAGGTGAGAGCTTTAAAAAAAAAAAAAAGTGTGACTGAAAAGTATTAATTCACTCCTTTTTCATTTTTGAACTGTAAATTTTTTTTAATTATACATGTAAAGTTCAATAAAAGAAAATACACTCTGCATTTTTGCCCATTATTTTTAATGTTCTTTCCATGTAATGATGAATAAAACAACCCAGAAGAAGGGGCTGCTAAAAATGAGGTACTCTAATGTCGAAAACAGAAGGTACATCATTTGGATGTAGGTAGATAAACCGATCTGTGACTCTGCTTCTATTTCCCAGCTTCTCAAACTCTCATAATACAGGTATGGTCACTGCAAGTTTCTTAAAGGTGTCCTGAGGGAGAAAATGCTAGCTTATGCCAGTTCGAAGTTTGGGAATTAAAAGTGATAGTTGATTTTAGTAAGAGGTGTCCAGAAATACATTAGCTACTATGCACAAAATGACCATAAATTACGAGATCCTATGTAGCCTGAAATTGCTTTTCAGCATATCTGAGTTTGCATTTCCTGAATCTTAAAGTATACATCACTATGTAGTTATTCCTTTAGGACATGGGGAAACTGCAACCCAGTTTTTGACAACCCTCTTGCCAATGAGCAGCCCATCTGTTAGGAAAGACAGCATAACATCAAAGAGAATAAAAGGCGAACCTCAATCAACTCAACGGATGTGTTCTTCAGAGGCTCTGTGCAGGCTTAGTCTTTGTTACGAAAATTTTATTTGAAATGCAGGAGGGATGCATATAACTTACCACAACAGTAATTACAATACTGTAAAGGGAATACTGGCTCTAGTTAATCAGCATACATAGATAGTGTATGCCATCATATTTTTTTTCTTTTGCCCATTCCTTGTTAGAAGGTAGGACAAAGACCCATCTCAAGCATCTTGAGGAATATTGGGGAGGGTGGGGGGTTACTCTTAGAAAGTTTTCCAGTTTGACAAGTCTAGGAAAAGAGAAAACAAACCAATTTCACTTATGCTCTTATGAAAACATTCAAAAAAATATTCTTGAAATACTTTCAATCTGAGAAGCAGAAATTGGAAAAAATAAGAAGTGGCAACAACTAAGAACAAAAGAAACTCAGTCAGGATGTTTTTAGCTACAAGTCACAGGAAAGTTGATGACTAACTGCTTAAACTTAAGGACATTCAGCATTTATGTCACAAGTCATTTGGAGGAAAGTGGTTCCAGAACACAGCACTTCAACAGCACAATCAGAGCTTGCAATCTCCTCCCCTTCACATTGGCTTATTCCATCTTCCCAAGATGGCACTTCACACAATGCTGAAGACACAAGCATGAGCTCCCCATTGTAACTGCCTTTTATTAGATATTACAACATTTCCCAGAAACCTAACAGATATCTCATTTCTCTTTGTCTAGAATTGGGTCACTTGGATACCCCTCAATGAAAGAAAAGCTTAGAAAGTAAATATCTGGCAAAAGATAACAGAATTATGCTCATGTCCCCTTAAAAAATCCATACTGTGTTAGCAAATAATTTGGGGGAAAGAGCAAAGAATAACTATTGGGTAGTAAACTACCCTTGATTTATTTCAAGACTATCTCTAATGGAAGCACTGAGATGAAAATTGTCACCCTCAAACTATGATAAGTGAGTCCCTACCTTACTTACAAATTTGCATGTAAGAAAAAAGCCAACAAGCTATTTCCAGTAGGTTTCATAGATCAGCCTGCAAGACAGTCCAGAAAAGACATTAAGGGATTTTAAATTCACATTACTATATTAAAGTGTAATCCTATAGTAATAGCAGTAACAAAACGTCTTAATTCAATGTTTCTCAAATGTATTTATTTTATTTTTATTTACAGAATCCATTGCTTTGGATAACACCCACGGAACCCGTTCTATGGCATATTCGTTCTTAGCAGACTGTAGACAAGTTTTTGGTTGGGTTCTCATGTTTACTAGGAAAGACTGTCTAATATTATTGATTGTCTAATATTATTCACTGCTCACCATGATGTCCGTAAAAATTGTTTGAAATACTTTTTTCTCTTTGAACAAAGTATAAATCAGGAATGAGTAAGCAATCATATAACTCTCATTTAACAAAAATCTGACAGAAATATATGAGTGTCACTACACAAAGGCAAAGCAGATTATCAAGCTACTGACATCTGGAATTATAATGTGAAACCAGTGAATAATGTTTTTGTGGAAAATAAATACTGTTTGCTGAGACTTAGAGAGATTTCTAAAAGTGGAGACAGACAATTCTCCTGTTAATTTCAGTGAATGATTTCATGTGCCTTTACTCTTGCCCCAAACATCTATTCTGCTAATAGTTTTCAAGATAAAAAATCATGGAAGTGGAGGAGCTCTGAAATTGCCATTTCTCTCACCTTATATCCTTCCCCACTCTCCCTACCTCTCACTATCCACTATCCTACAGCTGTCAATCCCTAAGTCATCAGAATCCGGGAAGCATGGGTGGGCTCAAATGCTCTCCTAGGTTCCAGTAATACTGAACCTAACCTTCATGACCTGCAGACTGACAGACAACACCAAATAAGTTTTTACCTGGACATACGAACTCTAGTTTTCTAAAGAAATTTCTCAGTATCATTTGCTAGCTCAGGGGAAAGAGGTCAAAAATCTATGCAGACCAGTCAGATCTGTACATAATCATTCAAAGTTCCAATACAATTCATGCAGAAATCATCATCCAATCCAATGTCTCTGTGGGCAACAATTTAAGTATCGTTTAACCAACAATTTCATGCACACCCAGAGACCAGAACTCCTCACTAGGACTCAAATTTTTCCTGAACATACAAATCCAACTGACTCTTTAGCTATCAAGAAGACCTAGCAGCATTTTACTACATTGACTAGGCTGGCAAATAAGAACTTAGGGCTTAGACCCTATAATTGAAAACACACACACACACACACACACACCCACCCACCCACCCACCTGGCTCCTCAAGAGACTTTTAGGTGCTGAAGTCTTTGGAGCTAGAGATTAAATTCAAATTAATCTAGTGATTAATCAGAAATGCTTCTCTCTCCTCCTCTATCTCCCATGGTTGCTTCCTTAGCCTGGTGTTGAGCTGCATGGGCCCACAAGAGAATACTCACATGGCTGGAGCCCCTAGAGCCTGAGAGAGGCGTAGTATATACTGGTCAGAAAGGAAAATAACGGTGAAGATTACAAACTAGTTCTCAATGCCAAATGCATGAATCTTCATGCTCAACACCCCCTCCCTAGAAGTATCCATCAATCAGATCCATTGGTCCATAGATCACCAAACACAGCACTTGACTATCTACCCTGACTCAGAATTCCCCAAGTTCCCTGCCCACAATGTGCTGGTGAGGGGAAGGCAGGGGCACTCAGGAGGCAAAGGGGAGAATCAATACCATCAGGCTGCCTTAAGTTAGTGTCTCCGCCAGAGAAGGCTTAATTGACAGTTACACATTAGTGGCATGCCTTAGGCAGAAAATAGAAAGTTTAATTCAAATGTAAGTGTCAGAAGTTTTACCACACTGAAAAGTGGTATTTTTTTCTTCACTGTGTTATGTTCACAGGACAAAAAACAGCAAGAGCTCCTCTTGCCTTTGATCCTAGAAAACTACAGATTCTATATAATAGTCAGTTATTTTCTGAAATTGTAAATAGCTCCTGAGAAAGGAAAGCACCTTTGCCCCATGAAGGTTACTGGAAATAAGCCAGAATAGGTCATAGCTACAGCGTCCACTTTCACCTGTTTGTAGTTTCTAGCAATGCTAACTGCCGTGATCAAAACCAGCTATAGGTAGGTTAGCAAAAGTTTCCTCAGAAATGTCATCAGGGCTTTGGTACTGTCACTGCTAACTTAGCCACATCATAGGTCATTGACCTAACAGTGAAGTCTTCAAACATTTTATAAATCCCTCCTCACCTCCCAGTCACTGAATGGGAACGACGCCTCGCTATCTTCATAATGCCCCTAAAGTCAAGTCCAAAGCACATTTCCTTTCCTTCTGCAGCTCTGTCCATTCCCATTCCTCACTTTCATTCTTGTCCCTGATGTCCCAGGTTTAGCTCTAAAAACATCAGCTTTTCCTAAAGTCTCACAGTATCCATCTGTTGGATGGATTCATACTTATTAAAATACATGTCAATGTGGCAACCTTGAAACTGACTCTAAGTTCTGCTTCAAGTTTCTTGGCCATGTCGAGTATACTTTCAGCCATTCGAAAGTATAAAAAGTATTTTTTTTTTTGGTTCGTTTTTTTTTTTTCACACTGAGATACAATTTAAAAACTAAGCAAAGTAGTCACGTTAGGGAAAAAACGGTTTGAAACAATATACTTGTTTTGGGGATCATTACTACTTCTAATACGATGTAAATTCTAAGGTATTTTCAGAACATTTGAGATCTTGCCTCCCAGCTATTGTCATCAGTTTTGGCACCAATAAACTCATGAAATTGGAGCAATATACTTAAGCAAATAAATCAATAAGAGGTACCCAAAATAAAAAATATGCACACCCTTTGATCCACTGGTTCAAATGAACAATTTTATCCTTAGAAAAATATTAAGCAAGACTCAATAATGGAACACTAAAATTTCTCATTATCATTTTACTTATAATAGTAAATCATAGAACCTACATACCCAAGAGTATACAATATTAGCTTTAGTATAAATTAAACATTTCTTAAAAATCACATAAGATTTATGACTCCTTAAAATGGCCATAGTTTGATAAGGGGGGAGGTGGGAAGAAGATACAAAGTAGTATTACAGGATGATGCCACTTTTTTGTTAAAATATGTATTGATTGACTAATCAAGGAGGCACAATCACATAGCCCATGATCTCATGGATTTTTGTAAGTTGAATCTGATTAATTTAGCTTTGGCAATGTGCTCTGTACTCGAGTGTTCTGTTGGCTTAAATTCATAATATTCATGAAGCAGAAAGAGAAACAGGAGAATAAATAAACAGGAGCTACAGCTGGAACTAGAAATCAAAAGCAGAAAACAAAGTGAGCAAAGGTCTGGAAGAAAACATCGATATTAGTGGAGCCCAGTGAAGAACAAGCAGGAGAACCACAGATGTAGGAGACCCAAGGGTGGGTGGTGCCAGGTTCCACCAATGCGGTGAGCCCCGCTCACAGCAGAACCCGGGCTGGGTGGCCTTTCCTCTCCCTCCTTTTCACAGTCTCAACTGCTAATCATGTGCCCAGCACTTATTTGCTATGTAAGATACAAGAGGAGGAGACACTGCTATTGCCTTCATGGGGGCTTTAAAATCATGGCTGGAGGGGGTATGTGTAGAGGGCCATATAAAAGGATAGTTAAAACAGTAATAAATGTAATAAATGCTAACTACAGATATGAGGGATGGTGTCCATATTTATGTGACACTTTTTGATCTAAAATTTATCAAGTGGAACTTTAGTCCCACATTAATCTGGTGGACTATGCAGAACAGACATCATCGGACCCCATTGTCACTTGCAGTGTTACCCCCAGTGACAAGAACAATGGTAATCTCTCACAGCACGGGAGAAACCAGACCGAGAGCTAGTCTGGAGAGGCTTTATGGAAGCCACGTAATTTGGAGAGTCCAAATAGGTTGACCACATAGCTATAATGTAAACTGCATGAGAGTAAGATTGTAATACTCATGCGCATTACTGAATTATCAGCACTAAAATACTCAATGAGCAATGAAGGAATAAATGAAAAATTATGCATGAACGGAATGCAGCTGGCTGCGGATCTCAGGCACGGCGGACACCTGCACACAAGGGTCCATCCCACACTGACCAGGATGTCAACAAGCAGCACACAGCCCCATGGAGGACTTTAGGCCATGCAGTAGGAATTAGCTGAAGTCAGGAGAGATAAGTATTCCTTTTTTTCCCCCATCAGCAAATATTTACCTAACACCCACTGTCAGATAAAAATGCCTGACTTTTCTGGCCTGGGTTAGGCCCTCTTGGGGTTTCCCAGGATCATAGCAGGGACCGTGCATGCCCCAACAACCACCTTTCACTCAGGCCTCCAGGCTGTCCAGGCAGAAACTCCGAGAGGACATCAGAGTTCCCTGTACTGGTCAGATGACACATCAACCTTGCTCTTCTCTCCACCTACACACAGGGGCCTTGACATGGAATCGATCTCTGCCAGGAAGCAAAGACGGAGTCTTAGTTCTTTCTCACTGAGGCCAGAAGAAATCAGAGGAACATAAAGCACTAGAAGCAATCTCACAGTCCCACACCTCCCCTTCAGAAACAGAGGACTGAGAGAGTAAAAGACTTGCCCAAGGCCCCAGCCAATAAAAAGCAGCTCCTTCCCTGCATCCTGGCAATATATCCCCCTCCCCCGCCCCCCCGCTTCTGAGGGGCATGTTAAAAGAGCAGGGAGTCCTGCGAGCACTGACCCTTTCAAAGGCAGCCCCTGCCCCCAGGAACACAGGGCCCCTTAACTTAAAATGAAAATCTGTCAGGCCTGTGGAAGTTGCTGCTTCCAGCCTCACTCTCCAACACAGAATGGGTCCCTGGCTGCTTCCTAAGAGCTGGAGAAGTATTAAACACAAGAAAATGGAATCTTAAAAAGCTTCCCTGTCAACTGTTATTTTACCATTTATTTCTAAATCGAGTTTAACCACACCACACCAACAGCTGCAATCAGAGCATGTAAATGACTTCGCCTGTCGATAGGAATACGGGTTTTAGAAGGGAGGGGGGTTCATGGGAGCTACACGGGCCACACATGTTAGTTCCCCCTTTAAGTGGCTGCAAGAGAGTTTACATGCTGGCTGTGGCCTTTAAGGAAAAGCTTTTTCTAGAGCTAAACCTGGGACATGGGGACAAGAATCAAAGTGAGGAAGGGGACAGGAGTGGCAGGAGACAAGGAAATGGGCTTCTGACTTGAGGGAGATTATGGAGATAGTGAGCAGTGGTTCTCATTCAATATGAAATCTGACTCTTCAATGCCAAGACTGGACAATAAAATATCCCCTGTTTAGGACTGTGTGCAGCTTTAAAAATTTCTCTCAAAGGGATTTCCATAGCTATAGTTTCACATCATTCTCATCACAACCCGAAGAGACAAAATATTTCATTATTTTCCTTTGGGAAGACAATACGCACAGACAAGGGCACTCCTCAGAGAGACAGTGGCAAAACTGGAATTAACACCGACATCTGTCACCTCCCACACCTGTCCTCTTCCACTAAGTCAGGGGGCAAACTACAGCCCTGGGCCCCTCCTGGCCCATAACCTACATCTGTAAATAGTTTATTTGCTTTTTTTTTTTTTTTTTTTTGGAACACAGACACATCCACCCAAAGCTACTTCTGAGATACAAGAGCAGAGTTAATTGTGACAGAGACCATATGGCCCACAGAGCCCAAAATATTAAGTGGCATTTTGCAGAAAAAATATTTGGTTTCTGCTGTGCACCCACACACTCCCTCCAGGGCAATTACATGCCCCTTTAACCCTGAGGCCCACCTCCTGTAACGCCTCAAGAGCTGGTTTGAAGCAAAACAATTTGCTCTGTTTCAACAACTTAAAAATCTGTCAAGACCCCAGACATCCTCTGTGGAGGGTCTCATTTGTAAACTTGTCTTTAACCTTCTTCAGCCTCAGCTCACTGTATCCAAGGGACAGTTTGTATTACTTGCATTTCATTTCTTCAGTAAAGATTATGGCTCTGAAAACAGACTTTAACCCTACAGATGACTTATGATTCCACATTTCTGAATCTGGTACCCTCCTGTATCCACCCCTCACATCCGTCTTCCCAGCCTGGTTCTTAGTTCAGTCCACCGCCCGCCACCCCGCCCCATTCATTCCATGACCTCACTGCTGGTTTCTCCCTCAAGACAACTTCATTTTCCCCTTTCCTGCAGGTTGTGAGACTTCCCGCCCAGCTGTGTAAGGGGCTGCATTGTGCCGTTTCCCCACAGATTCAGCTACTTCATCTCCAGGGGTCCCAGGTGTTCCTCCTCACAGCAGAATCGGGGGGGGAGGGGTTGGAGGAAGGAGAGGAGCGAAAACAAAGGGGAATTTTACCTGGATTATATTCAAACTGTGGCATTTTCATGTACTTCCACTGTACTGCTACTATGAAAGAGATCATGCCTATTTTGTTCGCCAGTGGTCCACCCTCCAAGTACCTGACACATACGTGACACTCATAATTACGTGTTGAAAAATGAATAGTTAAGCAGATTCAGTCCTTGACAAAGATTGAAGAGGATAAATTTTGCCTCAAATACATATTTTTACCAGCAATTATGACCATTGTGCCTAGCAGTATTGCTTTTCCTTGAAAAGCAGCTCAATCTGAAATTTAAAAGCAGATGCTGGTTCCAAGCATCTCAGCAGAGAGAACTTTGGTGCAGGCAGAGGAAACGCTGAAAAGACACCATTTTCAGCTCTACCTTTATGTAGCCGATATTTCCTTCAATTTTGATTTACAGGGACCAACCTTCCTAGAAACCAAAAGTTGAGATAGAAACCAAATTCCCTTAATTTAAATTTAAACCCTTTCTCTTGTATTTCTTTCAGAGGTTGTTTCTTTTTAAAGCACAGGCAAAATTTTTGAAGAATAAGGGCACATCAGGTCACACCTGCATACGATGTCAAGTTTTGTGAGGCAGAACAGTAAAACTGAATGTTTCCTCTTACCTTGTGTCCAGTAGCAGCAGGAAGGATTTGTCCCACATTGTGCTCCCTTGGGATCTTCCACGAGACGCCAAGTGAACTACTGGGGCAGAGCGGGCACCAGGTGGCGTGGCAACGAGCTTAAATAAGCAGGAATCATCAGCATGAAGATGGCCTGCAGTAAATTAACCTGCATGTGAGCCCTGAGTAGACACACCTGCATTGGGTCATCACCTGCCTTTTCCATCTAAGCTTGCATCATTTACCATGATTCCTAATTATCAAAGCTAGCTTCCAGCCAAGGCAAATTAGGTCCATGGATCTTTGCCCCTCAATTTTAGGAGCGCCTCTCCTACCAAGCAGAGACTTGTGGTCCAATAGCTACATTAGAATTCACAGTGCATGTATGTATGTACGTCTGTGGAAAAGATAACTATGCTAGATGCTATTGAACTAAACTTAACCTAAATAGCCATCAACGGGTTGTAGAAAAGCAACGTATGGTACATTCAACAGTAATTTTTTTTAAAAGAAGTGTATCCATATCAATAGTCCCCAAGACTGGCTGCCAATTATATTCATCTGAGGACTTTTCACCCTCCCCAGACTAATTGAATCAGAATCTCTGCAGGTGTGGGTGTTGTTTTCAAAGTTCTTCAAATGATTTTAATGTGCACTGAGAAACAGTCTCATATATACTAACTTGAGAAATATGTGAATGAGTTATTATCGAATAAAGAGCACAAGTTTAGAAACGATATGAACAGTATCATTCCGTTTTGTTACAAAAATCTACCAACTTAATTGTGAGTATATACCTTTAAATATACAAAGAAAAAACTGAAATATGGCAAAATGTTACAAAGACCGGTTCTTGAGTCCACGAGTGTCCATTATGTTACCCTATAATACTTTATATGTCATTGAAGGTATTATTTCATTTTTTGAAAAGAAAATAATGTAAAGCTATCAAAGAGCATTAAACTCAACACTAGATGTTTGTTGAAATTTTTAGTTTTTATAATTCAGGGTACTCCTTTTTGTAATTTTAAATTTCATAAAAAATTGATTTCTTTTCTCTCCTCTCTCTCTCCCTCCTCTCTCTCTCTCTCCCTGCACCTCATCACCTAAGGTTCATCTAAGAACAGATCACCTGTAAACACCTACTACCCCCTAAGCAAAGGAAGAAGGTAGACCCTCCTCAGCCCCTGCCGCCTCAAGCTGAAAACTCTTAGGGGCTTTTCACTTTTTCCAGGCTGCTCTGAATGTTGGGGTGCCAGCATGCCTCACAGTTACAGAAGTAAGAAGGGAAGAGCCACAGAGAGGAGGAGGCTCAGAGTGACTTTTCTTCAGACCAGGAAAAAGCCGCCAATATCAGGACCACCTTTAGATTTGCACTTGCCTCTCAAAGAATTCAGCTTCACAATTTTCATGTACTGTCACTAAAGATTTGCAGATAGCATTCTATAACCCAGTAACTGAGAGGAAGACACGGGAGAACAGGGTCTAAGGAAAGACAGTGAACAGTATCTGAACAATTTGTTAAGCTACTTGGAAGGAAAAAAATAAAATTGATATTAAATAAAAGTATGCAAATAAGCATCAGTTCTTTCAAGCCAAAAAAGTGAATAAAAAATCTTTTTTATTCTCGATTGGGGTATACTGATACACCGACCCAATCTTCTGGAGTGGCAATCATAACATGTAACAAGGGCCATACAAATCAAATCCATTTGATTAAATTTATAGCATTAATAGTAATATTATTGATGTAAGGCAGGGTCCAATCAGTAGTGATTTGTGGTGTTTTCCTATAGTAAGTCATTTTAGGCAGCAGGCAGCCAGATGAAAAGAAATGGCTGCAGTTAGAAGCACCTGACTCACGGTCAATAGCAGAAGTTCAGGGTCTTTTTACCAATTCTGCCCTTCAGGCTCTTAAGGTACCAGCAGTTTTCTCTGTAATTAGGCTGCTGGAAGCACAGCATCACTATCTGTTTACGTTTTGGAACCCAAGGAGGAGGATGAGTTGGAAAGACAGCTGGACTTGGATAGTTTTGCAAAATATAGAAATTAGACCTAGTTTTGCAAAATACAGACATTAGACCTTGACTCTGCACTGGACTAAGCTGGCAACTGAGAGTTAGACCCCTGATATCTGCATTTTATCAAACTCCTTAGATAATGATGGCACATTCCAAAAATAAAATGATCACAGGCACCTTTCTGATCTGATGATTTGATACCTACTTTTCTGGGCAAAAACATGGGTTCCGCAATGATCATTTGTTATGTTTACATAACAGCTGACTCCTTTTCATACCTCACATTTCAGCTAAAACATTCCCTCCTCATCCACTGAATCTAACATTTCACCTTCTGGCACTCCCTATCACATCACAATATTTATTAAATTTACATGATTTATCATCATCCAAAACTAATTATTCATTTCATGTATTTGTGGGGTTTTATCTCCTCTTTGTCTATCTAATCTATTACATTGAATAATGTTAATATTTGTTGAATGAATAAGTGAGTGAGTGAATGTGTCAACTACTTTTTATACATTAATTAACAATTGCAAATCCCTCTGACTCTAAGCGGAGTGACTTGCTCAAGACTACTGACTTATTTAACAAGTGAATAATAAGATTACATTTATTTTCTGTGGCTCCAAAGCCCATGCTCATTTCAGGTCACCACACTGAATCTAAGGATTGACGTCTATACATCTGCCTCGCCCAGCTCTACCAACTGGCTAGCTCGACATGCACAACGGGGGCTGTTGTTAGCATCTGTGTGCTGTATTCCTTCCACACCTTCTGTGTTTCTCCTTTCCCGGATCTGGTCCCCATAAAATATTAAGCCTAGATCCAGGAATTGGGTCCTCTGTTCTTGCTACCTTTACCAACACAGTACTTGGCATACTAGGTGTGCTCAAAAGTGCTGGATGAACTCAGTTGCAGTTATAATAATGGCCAACAAAGCACAGCATTTTACCGCATGTGGGATGTTTCATGCGTAGAATCTTCCTTGATTCCTGCAACAGCTCTGGACAGATAAAGAAACTGAGACACAGAAAGTCCTTTCCCAAGACTTAGTGACAGACTTTGGGCTGAAACTCAGGTTTTCTTTTTTTTTTTTTCTTCATTATTTGTTCACCCTCCAAATCTTCTATTTCACATTTTCACTTGGTGAGCTGCAATCCAACATCCAGACACAACACAAAGTTTACCACTTCTATATCAACTCCCCGAAGAAAGTTTATAGCAGGTTTAGTCAAAAAACTTGCAAACAACCAAAATGTCTTCAAACAGGGTAATGATAAAATAAATTATAGTACATCCATACAATGGAATAACACATAGCAGCAGAAAGGAATGAGTTATTAATTCATGTAAATACATGGATAGACCTTAAAAATATTTTGCTACTAAGTAAGTCAGGCCCAAAGGCTCTATGTGGTACAACTGCATTTATGAAGCATTATGGAAGAGGCAAAATTATGGAAAACTGATCAGTAGCTGCCAAGCGTTGAGGGAAGGGCAAAGAGTTGACTATAAACTATAAGCACAAAGGAAATTTTAGGATGATGGAACTATTGTTTATAGTACCATGTGGTGGATACATAAGTATACATTTATTGAAACTCAGATAACACTATGTCACAAAGAGTAAAAATCAAAAAAAAAAAAAAAAGTCACTCATAATGTTGGGAAATTTCAGGAAAGGATGCATACTGTGATAGATTAATTTAATTATATTATGAATGTATAATATAATCTAATTCAAGGGGTACAGGGAAAGTAGCTGATCTAAATAAATCTAGAAAACAGAATTTTGACTGGATACTATAAGGCTAAAAACAAAAAGAAATATATGGAAACACTATACTCTAGTTGGTAATTTTGTTTATGGCAAGACTATGGGTTAGCAATTCTGAAACTACCTTACCTGTATACTAGGCTGAAACCAAAAGTAAAAAATTGAAGCCAGTTGTTCACTGTCAGGAAAAAAGAAGTTACAAGTAAGAAAAAAATAGAAGGCTAGAATGAACTCTGTGCTGGATCAGCTTCAGTGATATCTTTCAAGGAAGGGAAGCATAACTCCCCACTCCTTAAATGTGGACTGTCCATAGTAACTTCCTTGCAAAGAAAACAATTCAGAAAGGAGGACAAAAGAATAACTTTATAATGGAGAAACCAGATAAACACCACCTAAGCTAAGTGACCAAGATAAATATCAACTGTAATAATTCATGTTAATTGACTGTATCCATGATATCGTGTGATGCAAATGGCACTTTGCCTATGTGGTCTTGCACCCTAACATACATGAACTTATTATAATCATGAAAAAACAGCAGATAAATCCTAATTGAGAAACAGTCTACAAAATACTGGAGGAGTACTCCTCTAAAGTTCTAGTGTCATCAGGATAAGGGAAACCAGAGAAAACTGTCACAAGCCAAAAAGAATGTAAGAAGACAGGACAACTAAATGTTATATGATATTCTGGATATAATCCTAGAAGAGAAAATATTCATTAGTAAATACTAAAGATATCTGGACAATGCATGGACTTTGGTTAACAATAATGTATTAACACTGGTTCATTAATTGTGAAAAATGTACCATATTAATGTAAAATATTAATAACTAGAGCAACTGGCTGTAGTGTATGTGGGAATTCTCTGTACCTCTGTTATCTTCTCAATTTTTCTGTAAATCTGAACATGCTCTAAAATAAAAATAACTTTTTAAAAAATATATAACTCTATACATGAGAAAACGTCAGACAAGTACCAACTGAGGGACATTCTACAAAACAGCTGACTATTCTCTTCAAAAGTATTCTTATCATGAAAAAGAAGGAAAGACTATAAAAATGTCACATATTGGAGAAGATTAAAGAGACAGGACGTCTAAATGCGATGTGGTATCTTGAATTTTGAAATAAAAAAGGCATTTGTGCAGTTTAGTTAAGTGTACTGCACCAATATTAAATTCTTTGTTTTGATAAATGTACCACAGTTTTGTCAGATGTTAACACTTGTGAAATCTGGGTAAATGTACACAGAAACTTAGAAACTTTCTCCCTTTTTCTTGTTTTTTTGGTTTTTTTTTGTTTTTGTTTTTGTTTTTTTTTGCAATTCCTATGAATCTAAAGTTATTTCAGGAAAATTTAAAATTTACAAATGTTCTGCAGAACATCCGCATCCTACTGTTTTCTTACACATACCTTACAATAGCTTACAATAGATTCTATCTTTTTATAGTAGGTTCCATTTCGTCTCATGTACAACTTTAGTCTATCGTTCCCATCCAAAGCAAAGAGAAAGGCATGCTTCTCAAAGGTGGTCATCAGTCTTGCTCTGGGCTGGTGCATGCTCACACTCTCATCTGTCATGACTTTTGGTTACTGCACGAATGCTTTCTGATCAGTATTTTCCTTTCAGGAAAGACAGAACCGTTGTCTATATGTTCTAACTAGAGAAATAACACAATGATTCAGATACACGAAAAGGTAAAGAGTAATTTTCATATTATTTTTGAAGAACAAAATAAGCTCTTCCTTCACAACAAATAGGCACATACTAAAAAATCCACCTCTTTGTGTGTGTGTGTGTGTGTGTGTGTGTGTGTGTGTGTGTCTGTATTTGGAGGGGGTCATTATTGAATAAATATGAAGTTTTGAGAAAAAAAAATTTCAATAATAAATATGCTTTGAATACTCATATTTAACAAATATTATTGTTTACTACTTATCCCAGAAAGCTTATCCTGTGTCCTGACCCAAATAAGCCCCACTAGGAGCTATAGAACACCTTAGACAAAAACCTGTCAGCATTTTGCTCCATTTCTGGACTGGAGTTTCTGATTTGCCAAAAATGAGCTATCCCCTCCTCAGCCTTTCTGAGATTTTTCTTTCAAGATACGAACAAAGTATAGGAGTCAAGCAGGTATTTTCCAACTTGGATAGTATTAAAAAGTAGAACTAATTCAAGTTCTCTGAATCTTGGCTTAATAAGTCTTATATGTTTCAAGAATTTGAATTTGCTGCTTAAATACAGAACTTCTATTAATTACTTAAAGCAGCAGGAAAGTTATTCAATTAGCATAAGAAGATTCAAGTTCAAATTGGAGGATTAATTTTCCAGGTTCTGATATGAAAGATATGGTGATTAAGTTAGGGAGTGAAGGCAAAAGACTCTCAAACCTGAATGGAAAGAATTTCTGATTCAATTATTTGATTAAACCACTCCTGGAATGACATAAAATCATAACCTCTAACATAAAGGTTGAATTGTAGGGTAAACCCTGTGGATAATATATCAAATGCTATTACCATGGTTTGCCTTAATGTAATATAAATCTTCACACCAAAGAAATAAAAATGAGCAATTATTTTAAAATGTGCACAATTTTTAATAAAAAGCTAAAGATGAGCACAAATAATAAAAATAACACTTTTCTGAAAATGTTTCTGGCAATTACAGCTGAAAACATAGAGAAAGCTACCAAACTGGATAATATGCATGTTTTTGAGGAAACATACTGGAATTAACCATTTCCTCTGGCTTAGAAGTTTCCTGGCTACTTGGACACTTGGATTTTGAAGACGATGGGGCTGAGATGGAATGGAGCTAGTCCTCCCCACTACAAGCAGGTATTATTATTTCCAAGGAATATGAATCAAGGCTCTAGTTCTTAGCTTCTCCCAAATCCAGATGCCCTCATCCAACCCCTTTCTCCTCTTGATTCTCCCCGACTTTAAGCCTCTCTACCCTTCACATCTCCGCTCTGGGCCCCATCACCATTTCTCTACTCGCTCTGCTTCTTTTTTTGTTTTTTTGTTTTTGTTTTTTAAGCACATCAGTGGCCCATAGCTTGTTTCTGTGCTGATTGTCCTGCTGGAGCAAACCCGCTGCTGGTTCGCTTCAGCTTCTGCGTCAGCAAGCCAGTGGTTGTGCCCAGGCCTCCCTTCCTCTGGGCAAGGCACAAGCCCCAGGCTCAGGAGCCCTTCCTCCTCTCCACTCGCTCCCTCTAGAGGGCGCCCTGGGCAAAACAGAGGCTCGGCAGGAGCTCTGCCCCGCTGGCCCAGGGTGAAAACCCACCAGCTTCCCCTAGAGTCCGACCCCTAGCAGCTCCGCGTCCACGTGCGGCCGGGAAGGCTCACATCGCGCACAGCCAGACTGGAGAGATGGCGCCTCCCCTCCTCCCCCCCACCCCTGGCCAAACTTTCCCCAACTTTTCCCACCTTTTCCCCACGTTGGACCGGAGAGGACTCCCAAACCCGAACAGCACTACGGCGATCTCCGCTGTAGGGGAGGGCGCTTAGGACCCGGACTCCATTCAAGTTGAAGGAGGGTCAATGAAGATAAACCTGGGGCAGGTGGTGGCCGCTTGAAGGGGGCGAGACACCGCCCGCCCTGCGAGGTTGCAGGCGGATGGGGCTGCGGGCTGGCAGTCGAGGAGGCAGGAGTGAGGGAGCTGTGCACCCGGGATGCGCACGGATTGCAGGCGCCGCCGCCACCTGGCCCCACAGCCCACTCCATCCCCTCTGTGCTGCCGCCAGTCCCCGCTAGGAGCGGGTCTCCAGGGCTCCAGGAACTTTGTCAATGTCATTGGAGTGCGGGTCAGGTGTTCATGGAGGTAAGGAGGGCGTCCTTTCTGTTAAGTCTTTGGGAATTGACGCCTTGATCTGACCCAGAGAGCAATCTCAGTGTCCTAGCCTGGGGGACATCCCGGAGAAGGAGGGCAGCAGCAGGGTTTGTGTGTGCATGTGATAGGGAATGTGAGATCGTGTGTGTGTGCGCGCGCGGTGCGCGTGCGTCAGCAGCAAACCGAAATGCCTTCTACTGGCTTTTCAATCCTTATAATAGGATTCTCCATTTAATCAATCAGGAATGATGTCAAAACTACAAATGACAATTACAATAAAATAATAACACTTCCAGTTTCTAATATATAACTTTGTTCTTCTTCATAAGTAAATGGTTACCTCAGAAAATATTTAATCCCTGTATATCTAATGATAAGACCTTGAAGAAAAAGTGTTTCTCATCAAAAGTGAAAACTTTTAGGTGATATCAACGAAAACTTACGATGGACTGTGTTCTCTGAGAATGTCTGCAACAACTGCACTCATCCCACATGTTCTGCTTATTTTATATGACTTTGACATCTCTTAATGTGGGCAGGCTGTGGCTCTGACAAGTGACATTATGTTACGACTGAGGTTAGGTGGCAGAAGACAATACGTGCTCTGCCTGGTTCTCTTCAGATACTTCCCTGGAGTTCAACCACCTGGCTATAAGGAGAGGTGCACAGGCTCCCAGACTCCAGCCCCAGGAGCCACAGCTGGCATCAAGGGCCACACTGGCAGCCCTGGGATGGAGCTCTCTCTCAGCCCCAGGGAAGCTGCCCCATCAGTGTCATGACAAACAGAAGGGCTGGTCCTGCCAGGCTCTGCCCAAAGGCCAGATTCCTGAGAAAAATAAGTGTTACTGTAAGCCACAAATTTGGAGCTGGCATGTAACACAGAAAGCACACACAGAGCCATCTCTCATCTCAGAAGCCGATCACTGGGAATAGTAAATGTTCCTTCTTCGGTGATACCATTTCTAACACCCTAGCTGACACAGATCCCTCACTAATTTTTTTTTTCCAATTATTTCCTTTGATTCTGTGTTTTGTCCATCTTCCCTACCAGATGGAAAGCTCTTGAGAATAAACTATGTCTGCTTTTCAAACTGCTCTGCTTCCAATGCTTCTCTTGGTATGTGGTTCCCTTTGGTGATCACAAAATATCACCCGACTGACTGAGTGATACTTCCACAGCAGCTCAATCTACAAAAACAGCACTACTTAATATTTATCAAACATTCACTATGTGCCAGGAACTTGCTACATGTTCTACATGTATTTTTTACTTTTTCATTTTTACAGAAACTATTTGAGGTAAGTAATATAATACAAGTAATAGTACTGTTAAGTAATATTATTTAAGTACTAATAATAGTCAAGCACTATTAAGTTACATAATTGCCCTGGTCACACAGCTATTTAGTGGTGGAGGCAGAGTTGAAACTCAGGCAGTCTTTCCCTCAATTCATTTTTCACTATTATCAGATAACAACTAGTGGGCAGTTATTATTTCCAACCCTCTTATAAGCACTTTGCGTTATTTTTAGTTATTTTGTACAAACGAATCTGATTGGACAACGTATCTGAAAGCAAAAGATGTGTTTTCCATTTCATATAATTATACTCTTGTGTTAGAAGAATAATGATCAAGTAAATAGCATGGTCACTGATCATGTAAATCACACAGTGTGAGCATTAGGTAACATTCTCATTTTACTCCCTTTTCTTCCCTCATAGGTCTTTCCATACTTGATAGATAATTTGGCTTTATGTTGTACACAATCACATGTCTTTTAATAAGAATAATATTTTCTAGTAATTAACAAAATACTTGGTTCCCATGGATATCAAAATGTCTTGTATTTCAGATCAGTTTCAAATAGAAATAATAATAATAATAACAATAATAATATTAACTGTGATAAAGATACTAGATGTACTCAAACCATGTCAAAGAAATGACAGATTTTTTCGAAAGAATATTCTTTAAAATATTGTCAACACCATTTGTGATTGCGCATATATAGGTTCTTTTTTTAGACATCACTGAATGTTAATTCTTGCTAACAAAATAGCTGTCATTTACTAGTTTGGGGTTTATTTGAATTGACAAAGCACAAAATATTCTTGCCCATCATTGTCACTACAGCTCTTAACTTGATTCTAAAAGAGCTTAATGCAGAAAAAAGATAAAATGATGATGGGGAAAGATTACAAAAGTAATGATCTGTAAACTCTATTTGCTGTTTTCATCAATAATGATGATATCAAAAGAATGGCTTCAAAAAACTTTTTTTCCTATTGATGAATAATGTGATAAATATGTATAAATATGAAGACTTTCTAGGTTAAATAAAGGAAATATTGCCATTTTTAAATTTTATTTTGAAAACTGTAAAGGGGAACCATAAATGCCTAAAATTTTGATTTGCTTGAGAGGAGGCCATCTGATAGAGAATTATAATTGTGCAATTTGGTGGTGGTGGCGGCGTTAATTGAAATAATGACTGAATAATCTATAAGATTTTATAAATACATTACAATCATCTCCATTGCAAACTGCCAGATTGGGGGTAAGATTTTCCATTTTAACTCACAAATGATATCAACCAGAAGTATGTCCGAATTGGATTTTATCCGTTTTTTATGTCAACATCTAATAAACATCTAATAAACAACTATTTTGCTGCAGAAACTGATTTTCTAAGACTCATATACCATAGCCTTGACTATAAGTCACATATTAAAGGATATTAAAAATTAATTTCAACCAGGCACAAATATATAAGACATGAGAATTTCCAAAGGTTTCAAATCATCATATGCAAAAGTTAAAAGACAATTCCATGAATGAATTCTAGAACTTTCGTATTTCTCAGTTAGGTGATATATATAAAAAGGGATTGGCAAGTAGAAAAAAAGGAGGATTTTGTTAGAAATATTTGAGAGAAGAGTTTTTCTTTAGAAAGAGCTATTGTTCTCTGATTCACCCACCACTTTGTCCTAATTGCTTCATCTCACTCCCAGTGAAAGAAGTCACCCTGGGTCTACTCAGTAAATTTGACCCCTCTGTGGCTGGTGTGACTCCCACCAAGGACAGAAAGAGTGTCCGAGAATGCTACTTTGTATAACATCCAGGAGAGAGGGCTGGTATTCACGATCAGCCCACCTTTGCGAGTCGATCAGAACAAGAAATGCGTAGGTGCTTCTAGCAGATAGATGGAGGCCATTGGAAAAAAGAACCATCCTGGCCAGGTTCATGCCAATTCTTGTCCAGCTGGGTCACCACCAGGGATGCAGAAATCCCAGTAGCAAAAAAACTAAGAGGGGCTTTGTATTTCTAAAGATTGCTTAATTTAGGGAAAACCACCATCCACAAAATGATGCATCTGCTTGCCCAGGTCATGTGAACTGTACTTGGAAAGAAAAACTATAAGTCTCTGATAGCAGCATAAAAAAAAGAATCAGCTTTAAATATCTTTGAGACACAGAAAGCATAAAAACAGCTTACTATTATACCGTTTAAGTAAAATATTTCACTTTTCCTTTTTGCTCTACTCTCACCCTTCTCAAACCCTGTAGGTGTCATCTTATCAGGAGGGTAAGATGAGGATAGAAAAGCACAGATAAAGGATTAGACAAGAAGCTCATCACCCTTCCCCCTTTTCCTATTGCAGGCTTCCATTCTCACTAAAGGAGCGATTTTAATGCTTAATAAAATTCAGAGTTTTAATTAATATCTTAATATACTGGATTGGACATTCTGATTTCTGAATTGAGAGTTGTTTTCATCCAAAGGCAGAGGAAGATCACCTTGACTTAAATATATTTTGAAGAGATGATGAAAGAAAAATAAAATGGTTTGTTGATGTTAGTTGTCAACGATATGCTGGTTTTACGTGCATGGACACAGGACATTTGCTTCGATCTCAAGCCATCCAGAGAGGCATAGTGAAGCCTGGTCTATGCACTGAAGCCTGTTCCATAGCAAGTCCACATGAGGACACAAGGATAGATGCGCTAGAAAACACTGACTGTGAACTTAATTCCAGAATCATTGATAAAGCTAAGGACCATGTTCACAAGAGCAATGTGAGAAAATGAATCTAGACCTTCCATATTTGATCTAAGCCCTTCTTGCAGCTCTAGGTCTATTACCTTTTTGATAGATCTTAGATTTTAGACCTGTGTATTTACAGGCTGGACTAAATTATCTTTAATAATTATGGGATGTGAGCCTATGAAATTCCTTTTTTTACTTTTATTTTACTATTAGTTTTAAGTATACAGTACATCGGTTAGATGTTTATACAGTTTATGAAACAATCCCCCTGGTTACTCTATCTTCCCTCTGGCTCCAAGCATAGTCATTACGTTACTGCTGACAGCATTCCCTATTCTGTGCTCCCCATCCCTGCGACCGTCTATCAACTACTAATTTGTACTCCTTTAACTCTACACTGTTTTCTTCAAGCCCCCCACCCCACCCCCTCTCCTCTAGCTGTCACCAGATTGTCCTTTATATTTGTGAGTCTGTTTGTAATTAGGTTGTTCCTTTTGTTCTTTAGATTCTGCATTTAAGTGAAATCATATGGTATCTATCTTTCTCTGTCTGACCAATTTCACTCAGCATAATAACCTCTAGGCCCATCCATGTCATTGCAATGGATTAACTACTGAAATGTAAGACCTAAAACCTTAAAACTTCTAGAAGAAAACACAGGCAGTGATCTCTCTGAAACTGATACTAGTAATTTCTTTTAAGACATATCTCCCTGGGCAAGAGAAAGAAAAGAAAAAATAAACAAATGAGACTAAATCAAATTAAAAAGTTTTTGCACAGCAAAGGAAACAAACAAAATGAAAAGACAACTTACTTAATGGAAGAAGATATTCACTTATGATACATTTGATAAGGGGTAAATATCGAAAATTATATGAAGAACTCATACAACTCAACAACAACGACAACAAAAATCCATTTAAAAATGTGCAGAAGACCTGAATAGATATTTCTCCAAAGAGAAGATACAGATAGCCAATAGACATATGAAAAGATGCTCAAGGTCACTAATCATCAGAACAATGCAAATTAAAACCACAATGAGATATCACCTCACACCTGTCTGAATGACTATCATCAATAAATCAAATAAAATAAGTATTGGTAAGTATGTAGAGAAAAGAGAACCCTCATACACTGTTGGTGGGATCGCAAATTGGTACAGCCACTATGGAAAACAGTCTGGAGATTACTTAGTAATAGCACTTTTGGGTATCTATCCAAAGAAAACCAAAACAATAATTCATAAAGATCTATGCATCGTTATGTTTATGCCAGCACTATTTACAATAGCCAAGATATGGAAACAACCTAAATGCCCAACAACAGATGATCAGATAAAGAGGTTATGGTTCATATATACAATGGAATATTACTCGTTTCTCTTGTATCAGTGAAATAGAAAATTGAGCCAATAACTAATTTTTCTCTCATCTAATTCTTCTTCCTCTCACTTCAATGTTAAAAATATAAAGTAAGATTGTGAGATATATTTCTTTTTTATGGCTTAGGCCATCTATCTCCAAAAGTTGTTGATATTTACTATCCCCAAAATATTACAGTCTTTTGGCAGTAGCCATGTTATTTGGTCAATATTTTTAATTAGTTCTCGGGAAAGGATCTGGCATATTTATGTTGCTTACTATTACTGGAATTATTGTTTGTTTAGTACTTTCAATATTGTGAGCTATGATATATGAGGATTCTTCCTGGTTTCTCAATGTTCAGCTTCTTCCTCTTTCCACATTCTCCAACACATCTGTATAAGCTTCAATTTCCTCATCTATAAATTTGCGACAACAGTAATAACCATGTCATAAGACCATTGTGAAATCAAATAAATTTATGCATGTAAGATGCTCGGTTTGATGCTAGGTACATAATAATATACATTAATAATAATATTTATTTTTGGTTTTCATCTCTGTTAACTATGAACTTAGGGATTAATCTGGTGGGTCAATGATCAATTAACCCAAGCACAAAGATATTTTTATTCCATGGGATCATCCAGAAAAATGCAATGCCAAGTATTTAAACTTCAACAATTATTTCATCCCTTTTAGATAACAGACATCGAAAAAAAAAAAAACCTTTGCCTGAAGTTGATGAGAGCAAAGCATCTGAGGACACATTTGTGGGCCATGTATAATTGATTCTCTTTATTATTTATAGCAAGATTCTACAGGACGGAAAATTCAGAGTCGCCCATTCTTTCCATTCACAGGAATGGCCAGGTTAGATCAGGGAACACAGCCTTTGTTCAGAGGCCCATGAGCTTTAAATAGCTTTAGCTAAGAACATCCCAATACTTTTAGCAATTGTATGTAAATAATTTCAATAGAAAATTTTTTCAGTTTGCAGAATCATTATTCTAATATCCCCAGGTTGCATATATTCACTGTATGAAATGGTTGGATAGAAAATTTGTTACTGCAGTAAACTTACTTCGAAATGTCTCAAAAGTCTTAAATGGAAAACAAATGTAGACAAATTCTAATTTTTTTTCTACACAGAACAATGAAGCCTAGAAAGGAGGTGTTGAATCCCTATTTATTGATGTAAGTTGTCACGGAACCAGGTGCCATTCCTTGTTTTATCATTTAGAGTATGGTTATATGTTCAGCTCAATTACTGTTGGGGGAAGGATAAGCTGGTCTCCAAAATTAGTGACACCTGTAGGGTGACTTGGGAGAGCTGTAACTACAGCAAGTCACACTCTGCTCTTCAGTCCTAAACTATATCAAGCAAATACACAGTGTAAATAAAAGCCAACATCTTTTATATGTAAATAGCTTCAATACAAGTCTTGGAGTTCCAACTTCTAAGAGCATTGTGTCTTTTCTGTACAGAAAACTAAGAATCTTAACAGACACTATCTGCAACTAATATTATGAGAATTTATAAAGCAGCCAAAATGGAAACATCCACAGTTTGCAATACACTGTAGCAGTCAACAAGACTACAGAAAATATACAAAAGAACAAATTTGCTTTGTTAAATCCTGTTTAAAGTGTATCTCACATCTACTTAGACTAATCCAATATAGCCCTGTCAGCGATAGTAGTTGGAATGTAATTATAATTGCCCATCTTATATTACCTGAGCCCTAGCATAATTTGTTTATAAACAGTTTATATCAGGTTGATTGTTCTCTCTCCCTTTCAATATAGAAATGGGGATGGTTGAAAGAAATTTTGCCAATACGACTAAATTGCAGAGCTCAGTCCATCACAATGTCCAGGGAAGCATAAAGCTCATTAAACATAAATGTACATTACAATAGCTCAAGTCCAGGCTAAATTGGTGCATTTACTTTTCAATTGCATTTGATTATTCAAGTAATGTTATTGCCATGATTATAACTGTTTTAATTTACCAGTGTGGATAAAACGGCTTTTCTTAAAACAAAAAACTAAAGACAAAAAATAAAAAATAAAATAAACAGAAAAAAGAAACTGTGGCCACAAATATAAAATGAAGATTATAATTTTTCTGAGCACCTGTTTGGAGGGCAATTAATCAGAGAGGATTCCAAGAAGCTTGAAGCTGTGCATTAGAGGCAGAGCTGTGTGGTTACTTAACAACCACAGGGAAAGATGTGGGAAAAATATTGAACTTGAAAACAAGCTCTGCCACTGAATTCTTGCATGATATTAGACAAGTCGCTCCTCCACTATGCAATTTTTATCCCATGCACTTTTATTTAATGCTGCCATGACTTTGCTTAAGCTGTCTCCTCTGCTAAGAATGCCCTCCTCCTTTTCACTCAAGACACTACCCGGTGAACTCTAACATATGAAGTTTCAACTCAAACATCCTTGTAAATAATGTCCTTTCTGATCTTTTCTGGTAGATTTAGCTGTATAAAGCACATAAAGTATAAAATTCCAGGTTGACAGGTACTTTTTTTTCCCTCTTTTAGCACTTTATATATGCCTTTCTGTTGTCTGTTGGCCTCGAGATTCTGCTAAAGAAGTTGCTGGAATTCTTATTTTTATTTCTTTCTGCTTTTAAGATGGTGTTTTTCCATCTTCAGTGTTTGGCAGTTGACTTAGATGTACCTTAATAGATTTTCATTTGTTTCATTTGTTTATTTATCCTACTTGAGTTTCACTGAACTTCCTGGATCTCAGAGTTGCTGTTCTTAATGAAATTTGGAAAAAAAATGTAAATCAATGTGTTATCACTTACCTTTTTTTCTTGTCTTTAATTATAATTTGATGAATGTAAAATGTTTGATACAGCCTCAGAGATGATAAATATTCTGTTTATTTTCTTATTTTTTTCCTCTCTATCCTTCTTTTCCTGTGTTGTCTATTTTCTGGTCTTCATGTTTATTATTCATTTCATTTATTATATTCTTTAGTTCTAATTAAACTTGGTTCTTCTTTATGTTTTATTATCTGTCCTAAATTCCCAATATATTTACCTACATATTCATCATTTCCAGTGTACTTTTAATTTTCTTATCAAAGTTATTTTAAAGGTTTTGTTAATTTCAACATTTCAGCAATTGTGAATATCTTATTTTACAGTAACGTTTCTCTTCACTCAGGCTGATACTTTCTGTTTTCTTTCCACGTTTAGTATTTTAAAAATTTATTGAAGATTGTGGGTGATGTATCATTGAGACTCTGGTTTATGCAATCATCCTCTGTAGATAGATGATTTTGCTTTTCTATTAGTCAGTTAAACCACTGACACATCAAATTGACTTATAAAGCAGAGATTGGCAAAATACAGCTCTAGACTAAATCTGGACCACCACCTGTTTATTATAAATATTTACAAATTTATTGGAAAATAGCCACACCCATTTTTAAAAGTATTATCTATGGATGCTTTGGGGCTAGGACAGCAGAGACAAGTCATTGCTATAGAGATTGCAGGGCCTACAAAGCTTTTAATATTCAACATTAGGCCCTTTGCAGAGAAAGTTTACCAATTCATGTTCTAGGGTATAAGTCTAACATGTATATTGTGGGAAAAAATTCCAGATTATTTTAATGCATATCCTTATGTAGAAGCCACTCCATTAATATCAATTAGATTTCTTATATTTTTTGAGTCTTTTAATTCTAGCTATCAGTGTAGATATTGAAGTATAAATTCATAAAATAGAGCTTGAAACTTTAATCCTAAAATAAGGACACAAAATCCTCACTCTCCTATTGGTTAATTGACATTGATAGTGTTACTCTATTTTTAATATATAAAAAAAAAGTTATTTGGGAGGCTAGAGATACAAAAAAAAATAATCTCAAAAATATTTAAATATAGTTGTGTCTGAGATTCAGAGTATATTATCATATTTTAGGTTTTCTTATTTGATTTACTTTGTTTTTTGTTCCTTTTGCTTCTTTTTCAAACTGGTTGTAATTCAAATGGCCAATATGCAGCACTTGGCCACAGGAAGCAAAAGGATATCCAAAGCAGAGGAGGCACACAATATAATTTATTTGGGAACAATGTACAAGAATTTTCAGATGTCTATTTCAAGGATTTTGGACATAAATGAGGAGGGAAATGCTCATTAATCAAGCCCAAGCTGCCTATTTCTCAGCGGACACAGAATCAATACAGGTCAAATTTTCCATTTCCCCAAAGACTATCTCACTAAACACCTTGAAGGAGACTTTACGGGCAGTTTTCCTGTAGATTTACTGCTTGGCATGCAAGAACATCAACCTCTTTAAATGTTGTGCAGACAGAACTTTAAATTGTGAAACAGGTATGCCTGATCGAAGGGTAAAGACAATCAAACACCAATTCTATTCTATGGGAATGCATTCTATAATAAGATAGTTATGTGGATGGGTGAATTTTGAATTTTCATGTTGCGTTATTTGTTTTAGAAAGAATGATTCCATAACTCTCTACTCCTGAAACCAAATACATAAACAAATAAAAACACTGCCTTTACCAACACAAATTAAAAAATCAGATGAAAATATTTCAAATATATGAGAGAAAAAGTTATATAAATATAGAGTTCCTATTATCAATAAGGAAAAACAAATATTATAATAGATTAATATCCAAAATATATGTTTAAGTAAGTATATTAAACTCTAGTTTTCACTAATACTAAGATATGTTGATTTAAACACCAAAATTTTATTAGTAGTATATTATATCAGAACAAAATATTGTTGTTGATTTTTATCCCTAAAGGTACACACACATATGAGAAGTGGCCAAAATGTCCTTCAGTAGCATAAATAAACAAACTGGTACATCCAGAGAATGAAATATTAATCAGTGCTATGAAGAAATGACTTAACATGTATAAGAAGAGGTAAATTTCTCTAAAATTCCAATTTCAACAATATGAAAAGTGTTACATACCTCTTTAAATATATTTTTATTTCAACTCCTAACATTGCTTAAAAACATACTGACAAAGTTGAACAGCTTTAAACTGATCATGCAATCTGACAGACAATTTTCTTTAAATAGTTCAGATATGTGAATGAATGAATCTTATGTCATTGCAGGAATACATCTTTCACTATGAGATCTATCTGCCACAATCAAAATGCATGACAGATTGAATAAATATTTGATTCAAAGTAAGACTTTGAAATTGGCCTTGGAGCAAAACCTAACACTTGAGGGTGAGATGGCCGTATGTGTATTATTTCTTCCCGAACTATTAAAGAATAATATAGATAATGTTACTCTTTTAGTCTAGAATTTTTTTTAAGGTAGAAAGATTTTCTCTCAAGTTGCATTAGAGCTTAAACAAGTGATCTATCCTCTTTGCTTGGCATAGCCGTAGGTCTGTAAAGTGCCCCAGATATATACATATGTATATTTTCCAAAGTGGAAATATCAACTTATATCCAGCCTTATAAATAAAACCTGTACTCGGTCCTATAAATAAAGACACACAACCCAATTAGGCAAACAAAAAAAAAAAGGGCAAATACCAAACTAAACAAAGAAAAAAATCAACTTATGTATGGACTTCATTTCATAAAAGAAGATATCCAAATTGCAATGAAGCTATGATAATGTATTCAGCTTCTTTAAGCATAAGGCAAATGCAAACAAGACCACAATGCAAAATGTCTACACATCTTTCAAAAGAGCTAAGATAACAAAGAGTAAAATAAGGAAAATTTTAAATAGCAAAAAATACCGAAAGTTGGTTAGAATGTGGGATTAACTATAACTCTCAAACAATACTAGAGGGAGTATAAATTGATATGATCACTTTGGAAAACTATGGCAGATCAGTGACATTGCTGGCTTCATTTATTTACCCCACCTTTTATCAATGTCTCTTGCTCTCAAGAATCAAAGTACGATCTCTCTTCTCTCAATTCTACATTCATTTCTCTCACTTGCTTTAGACAGTGTTAGTGAATGTTACACAAGCAGAAGCTTGTAAAAGCATTTTTGCTTTTCTACTTGTGCCCTTGCATCTTTGCCTTTGTAATGAGAACACACCTAGACTATGCTGCTAGAGAATAAAAGGCACATAGAGATATTTATATTACTCTTGCCCCAGCCAACACTAGCCTAAGTCAGCCAACAGGCAATGTCTCCACACACATGCTAGCTAGCTCAACCACCATCAGTACAATAATTTAGCCAAACCCCAGTTGACCCCAGTGGAATACACTGATGAAAACTATTCCATGACACTTCATTGTATTCCAGGTAAAATGCATACTCTGTAGTATAGCTTGGATGATGCCACCCAGTTTAGCCCTTTATTATTATAGTTATTATTCTCTTATTTTTCTCTACTTCCTTATATATATATCCCTAAAACAAAAATGTGAAAAGCAATTATAATATGTCACCTTTACTTCAATTCCCCTCCCTTCTGTTCTCATATATGAACCTTGGTAAAGAGCAGACCCTCTGTAAACAGGGTTGTTTTGAATACTGTCCCTCTCATTTACCCTTCCTTGGGTTTCTACTTTCTTATCTATATAATTGAAATAATAGTAGTTAACACAAAGGGTGACTGAAAATATTGAGTACAGTAACTTATGCCTGGCAAGCACTCCACAAGTGCTAGATATTATCATTAATATTCTTATTTCTTTTTTTTTTTTATCATATAGCCCTTTATCCCTTTTTAACATGCATATCATAAATACTCAAATAACCCTTTGCCGACTGTCCTTGCTGTATCCTACCCCTTCACTTTGTTCCTATTATGCCCTGGACACATATTTATAGTAGTTCTTGCCAATAATACTATAGTAGTTCATCTATTTGTCTCCCCTCAGAGGACTGCGAGCATCTTGAGGGCAGAGACTGGGCTTAATTCACTTTTGAATCACTATTACCAGCATCTCATCCACTGAAGACGTTCAATGAACAAGCTTCCTCTTCAGAATTTTAGAAATATTAAAACACAGTTCTGGCAAAGAAGAGAATCAATTGTCATAGAGAGAAAGGTTGTCAAGAATGGAGAGCTCTTGACTCCGTTAAGGCTGTTTACTCGACTGTCTTCTGCATCAGTGACTGGAAGGAATATTTTGCCAGCCAGCTGGGTTCTGACTAAAACGAAATGCTGGTAATCCAGGCATCCTACCAGGATCCTGGATCTAAATGACTGTGATCCAGCCAAGCTTTGGCTCATGACAAAAACAGCTGATTTTGACTCTAGTCTTTTCATGCAGTTACAAATTCATTTTCCTTCAAAGAATTCTATGGAGCATTTTTCTTCAAAAGTGCTAACTGTTCATTTATTGTGGAAAAAACTGCCATTGAGAAGCCAAAATTTGGGGTCAACATGAGAGGTCACCCTCATCGAGGTCATGATGGAATGTTGAAGAAGTCACTTTGGTGAACCTGCCAATTTTCTACACTTTTCCAAGGGCAACAAATCTGAATGTGATTTTCTCATTTGGAATTTCAAAGGAGTCTCATTAGTTTGGCTGCATTTCTCTTTCAAGAAAGATTATTATATCCAGAATTAAGAATAAGATATTCTTATTCCTAAGGCAACTTCATTTTTAAGCTCGGTTTCCACTGTAGAAGAGGTATGTTTTCCTTCTAATTTTTTCTCTCAGAATACAATGAACTAAAGCATCATCAAAGAATACACATGAGGGATTCAAATACATGCACACACACATTCATATAAATAACTATACACACACACACACACACACACACACACATAAAATTTTCCCAGATTCTAAGCACAATTGTTCATCCCACCAAGAGTCATCTTCATAAATCTCTGCATTTGCATTTAGATAATGGCATTCCTTTTTGGATTGCTCAGGATTACTTGGCAATTACTAGTGCAATTTTTGTGGACATAAGTAAAACTCAGATTTTGACTGTTAGTTTGCAAGTTGACTCTCACATTCTAGCTCTTTCTCATTCTTTTCTTACCTTTTCATCTGACTTAGACAACTTCTAGATTGCTGTATTGCTTCAGAAGATGTAGATAATATATCTTTAACTTTTGTAGAACTTTTCACTCCGTGGACAGAGAGATCTGAGCTATTTATGCAAACATGTATCACTGCCTCTAGTAAATTTTGATAACCCTACAAACTAAAAGCAATAAGATAACCAAGTAACAAATTCCATATTGCCTACTCATTAATTCATGGATAAATTAAATGCCTTATTCATTTGGATTTCAAATATCATTTTAGTCTAAATAATGAAAACATTAGAAAGGAAAGCCAGTCATAGGGTAATTTCAATAAACTGCCAGTAACTCACCATTTCATGTTTTGCTGTTTTTTGTTTTGTTTTGTTTTGTTTTGTTTTGTTTTTGTTTTATGTGTCAAAGGGAGGTTTACTGATGGTAGAAGTGCCTGAAACCAATCAGGTATTTGAGGACATAGAACTGTTCCATCATGTAAGTATATAAATACTATACTATATAACAGGAATTTAGAGCATCTGCTCAGCATAAAATATTATTAAATGTCATAAAAACATGATATAGTTGATAATAATTGGCATGCCCTGATTGGCTTATTGACTAAACACAGACAAGGTATTGAGGGAATGTTCCCAGATGCCCAACGTCAGTGGAGATTTTCAGGGGAAATTGCATTTATCTCTGGAAAAATAAGAAAAACAACTGTAAAGGGGACACTCTTCTATTACTAGCATTCCTGATACTCTTTGATCTGTACGTATTTTTTGCAACCAAACAATCTGCATTTTATAGTATCTTTAAAATTGAGATTATTCCTGTGACACATGGCAGAGCAAAGAAGGTCTGAAACTGATCTCACAACGTGGTCTGATAAGTGCAAGATATTGGATGACTACGTTCAGGATAAGAACATTCTTCATGACCAAAATAGGAGAGCACATACTCCCTTTAAGAGCAGCATGAGAAACCATGGAAAGTGGTGACCTAACTAGACTACAACTCTATTAATTATCCAGGAATTAAACCCATCTCAGTATGAAATAAAAGTATTTTCTTTCTGGAACAACGCAATGGACTATGAAACAGATATCATATTATTATACGCCCAAAGGAATAAACTAACTAGGCACACTAAACTAGAGAAATGATTTAAAGGAAACATGAATCTTCTCTCCTATGAGGTAAATATTACTCATTTTGACTTTTCTGGAAAAATGTCCAGGGGCTAAGTCTATTGAAAACATTAATGTGATTTTCAATGACACCAAACTGGACCAATAAAAGAAAGTCAACTATGTCTTCCCCTCACCATTCATAAAATAGGCTTCCCAGATACCCAGTTTCTTTTAGATGGATGACTGAAGGCTGCAGACCAAACCATGCTGATAGACAGAAACAGACATGGTAACTGAGGTATGATTATGCTTTCAGGCTTAAAAATCTGAATTGACTATTTAAGATACAAGCTATTTAAAAGAAGATAAAGGAGCCTTAAATCCCTGGTGATCAAGTAATCGGTAATCAGAGTGGAGAATTACACAACACAGAGTCCCCTTGTCCTGTCAAGAAAGACCACTATCTCTAAACTTAATAGTTTATTTAATCGTATGCAATATTTTATAGTGCTGTTAGTCAGTGGGGTGGATGTGTGTGTATGGGTGAGTGTGTGTTGAACTTGCCTCAGCTATCTGCAGTTCTGCAACATATTACATGCATCACTGGTCATTTCTCATGGTGTCTTCAAGCATCTCTGTTAAAAGAGATGGAAGCAACAAAGACTGAAAATTGATTTGTTGAGAATGAATAAAAAGCCAATTTTACAACCTGGAGACCATTTTAATTTAGCAAAATTTGGTCTCCTGTGACAAATACAAATCCTTTCACATTTGCATTGTCCTATCCTGGAGAAAAGAATAAATTAAAGAAGTGAACAAAATTCTCTGCTCATCACATTGATATTTCTCTGCCTTGCTGCAGCTGTGGAGATATTGGAAATTAAAGTGTTTAACACCACAGGCGCTGCCCCCACTTCCTTATGAAAAAGGTCATCTCACTTGTGTTTGTATTATTGTGGTATGTTTTTTCATATTCATTACAGAGTTCTGTATGGCTCTTAGGACAGCATCAATTAAATGTGGATAGTCTAGAGCATTAATCAGACAAATAGTATTCCATTTGGAAAATCATCCTTTCTTGTTGCCTCATTTCATCTTCTTTTTGCCCTTGCCCTTTGATTTAATTTACTCATATACTTACAGACACCACCTCAGTGATCAGGGGTAAGGTGACAGTCACAATTTTTCTGTTCAAGGTAGAGAAATTACAGAGGCTGGTGCTTGAAAACCAGGCAAAGGTATTAATCTCTTCCTGAGAGTATCACCCCATCCTATGTCTTGCTAGATTGCTGTGTCCAAGAGCAGATTCCACAGCCAAGTAAAACACACCATGGATAGTATATTTATGAGTTACGAGGTTCGGAATAAACCTCTACATTCAAATTTCTGCTCCTTCACTTACCCCATAACCTCACAGTTACCATTATTTAACTTTTTGAAGCCTCACTTTCATTATCAATAAAGCAGTAAGGATGAGTGAGAATACAATAAAATAACTGTAATGGAAGTAGCCAGTACCTAGAACAGAGCTTTCGCTCAGTAACTGTTAACGATAATCCCAGGGATACAGGAGGCTTAAGGAGACCTACTTCTTATGGAGTCGACGGAACCATCTGGAGCTGCTAGTTAAAATGATATGTTTTTTTTTATTCTCTACCCAATAGGTAATAACTTAGATACTATGTTTACTACATGCCTAACAATCCTTCCAGGTGAGTCTGATGGGCAGTCAAACTTGCAAACTGCTATCTTATTCATCCCACCCTAAATTTCATTACTCAAGTCCCTTTTGCAATACTGCTGCCAAACGTTTCTGTAACCTCTGTTTAAATACTGAAAACAGTGAACACGAAATGTCTTTGGAAACATCTCTGTCTATATATAACAGCTGTCCAAAGTGGTTTCTTCTACCCAAGCAAAATTTCTCTCCAGTACCCCTTATTAACTGATGCAAATTCAAACCTCTAGAGTCATGCAGGGAAAAGCAGCAACCCTTCTGTGTGTCTAGTAGCCATTCATCCATTTGAAATCATGGTTGTCCCCATGTCTCCTCTCCTCCAGACTAATATATCATTCACCAAATTGTTATTAAGATGGTATAGATGTCTCAAACCAGAAGCTTCTAGGCATGTTTTGTTGACTTCATAGACTCAGTTCTTTTTATTGTTGTTGTTTTAATTTAAGCTTATATTTAATAGTTAGAAAAGATTAATTGAACTAAGTATTCATGGATTAACTAAGGCTTCGGACATATAAAGAACTTGAAGTGTGAAACAAGATAAACACAATTAAGTACTAACATTATTAATTCAGAAGAAAAGTACTCAAAAGATTTCAAAGATGATAGAAACACTTTCCTCATCACCCTTGAATCTAAATTTTAAGTCCTATCAAATGATTCTTCTCAGATAGTTTGGTTTCACACTAGTCTCACCCATCCTTTTTGCTAGAGTTAATGTAATTCTTCCCTCATCGCTACAACCATTTCTCAAGTTCTCACTTATGTCTCCCCATTGATTTCTTGAGGAAGTTGCTTGGTATATATACAATCTCAGTGTATATTATGTTAAAATGATAGATTCCTGGATCCAAAATCAGGATGTGTGATTCAATTGCTTTTGGATGAATTCAGAAATGTACCTTTGTTAACTTAAGGAAGGTGAGTCAAATATCAAACTTTGAGAAATTCTTCCATAAATCCTTCAGTGTCTGTGAAGTATTTTGTAGAATGCTCCTTATTTGGGTTTGTCTGATATTTTCCTCATGATTAGACTGGGGTTTTGGATTTTAGGGGAAGAAAACTCCTGAGGAAGTGCAATTCTCATCTCCTCCTATCAAGGGGACACACAATCATCATGACTTATGATTGGAAAAATGCTGTTAAACTATAGTGGGCAGCTGCTATGGGATTCCACCTGATGGCTGCTCTGTGAAAATACTGCCCAGTGTTGCCCGATCTTAATTTTTCAACAGAATCCCGAAACCTGTTTTTATGTGAAATAGCCAACTTTTAAATATGAACATATAATTCAACTTTAAAACACAATGGTCCCACATTTGTGTGGGCCAAATAAACCATGTATGTGGGCCACTGTTAGTCTATTATCACTACTCTGCAAACTTCTGTAAATATACAGGCATCATTAAAAGTTTTTTTAATTAAGGTATAATTGACAAATAACATTATCTTAGTTTCAGGTGTAGGACATAATGATTCAATATTTATATACATTGTGAAATGATCTTCACAATAATTCTAGTTAATATCTGTCACCATTCATAGTTACAAAAATGTTTTTGTCATGTGAGGAGAATTTTCAGGATTCATTCTCTTAGCAACTTTCAAACATGCAACACAGTATTATAAACATAGTTGGTTTTAAAATCTCTCTGACATCCTCTCCTTGACCATGGATTATAAACCAACACTTAAAAACTTGAAGTTGCTTTTTAGTTTGATGTAGTCCCATTTGTTTATTTTTGCTTTTATTGCCTTTGCCCAAGAGTACATACCCCAAGAAATATTGTTAAAATTAATGTCAAAGAGTTTACTACCTATTTTTTCTTCTAGGCATTTTATGGTTTTAGTTCTTACATTTAAGTCTAATTCATTTTGAGTTTATTTTTGTACATAGTATAAGAAAGTGGTAACCCATCAACGACAACAAAAGGCAACCTATTGAATGGGAGAATATATTTGCAAATGATATATTCGATAAAGGGTTAATATCTAAATAAATACAAAGAACACATACAACGCAACATCAAAAAACAAACAATTGAATTTAAAAAAATGGATGAAGGACCTAAATAGCTATTTCCCCAAAGAAGACGTACCGATGCCCAACAGACACATGAAAAGATGCTCAACATCAGTAATCATCAGGAAAATTCAAATTAAAACCACAATGAGATATCATCTCACACCTGTCAGAATGGCTATCATCAATAAATCAATAAACAACAAGTGTCTGCAAGGATCTGGAGAATAGGGAACTCTCATGCATAGTTGAAAGGATTGTAAATTGGTACAGCCATTATAGAAAACAGTATGGAAGTTCCTCAAAAAATTAAAAATAGAACTACCATATGGCCCAGCAATTCCACTTCTGGGTATTTATCTGAAGAAATCCAAAACACTAATTCAAAAAGATATATGCACCCCTATGTTTATTGCAGCTTAAGTGTCCATCGATGGACAAATGGATGAAGAAGTGGTACATATATACAATAGAATATTACTCAGACATAAAAAAAAAAGAAATCTTACCATTTGCAACAACATGGATCAACCTAGAGGGTATTATGCTAAGTGAAACAAGTCAAACAGAGAAAGAAAAATACCATATGATTTCACCTATATGTGGAATCTAAAACACAAAATAAAAAGAACAGATACAAACTCATAGATACAGAGAACAAATTGATACCAGATGGGAGACGGGTTGAGGGCTGAGTAAAAATTTGAAAGGGACTAAGAAGTATAAATGACCAGTTATAAAAAGTCATGGGGATGTAAAATATAGCATAGAGAATATAGTCAATAACATTGTAATAACTATGTATGGTATCAGATGTGCACTAGACTTATTGCGGTTATCACTTCATAAGTTATACAAATGTCTGACCACCACACTGTACACTTGAAACTAATATAATATTTTATGTTAACTGTAACTGAAAAATAAATTTTTAAAAAAGAACAGGAAGCACAATCCCACTGGAATAACTAATCCAGGGTCCCCACAGGGTTTCCTTATCTGTAAAATGGGAGAAATTTATAGAATTGCTGAATTGCTATGAGGAATTAATGATAAATGCTAAATAAAGTGTAACACATAGAAAGGAGGCAACTAAAAGAACAAGGGGCTTCAGAGTATGACCGTTCTGGGTTTATAATTTATCTGTTATCATATAACTTGCAAAAGCTACTTAAATTGAGCCTTAATTTCCATATCTATCAAATGGGTAAAACGCTAGGCCTGGAGGAGGCCTCTCACACCTCTGCACAGTCCTCCCATGTGTGTGCGAGGGATACGCCTTCCTTCAGTTTATCCCATTTTGCTTTTCCTCTGCTTGGGATTCTTCACAATTGCTCATCCACTGAAGGTTGTCCTTCTATATTCAAGAGTGCTTATGGATTTTCTGAGTATCCTGTCTAGCATTTCAAAGGATTTGGAGTAAATAAAAGAGGCTGTATTTCATGCTGAGTTCTCTGTATTGAATCAATTCCTAACGTGTACACCAAATGGACATTTACCATCAATTCACACCCTTTTCTAAGAATGCAGCTTCTTTCTTTATAAGGAAATTTCTCTAATTGTATGTAACCTTTTCCTTGCAAAAAGTTTAGCATATGTTATCTACAGCTGTCCCCTTCTGCAAGAAGGAGTCTCTCTCTCATCCACATACTGATTAAGTGACTCCTTCGGAATGAGCTTCTTAAAGATTTTGAGAAAAATTTTCGTCCTACTTATGGTAGGTATATCCAGGGTAGAGGACAAGCTGATCTTTTCACATGTTCATGACTTTATTGCCCCTGCACATAGTTAATGAACTGAAAAACAAAACTTAATTAGGGTTGATCTCTCTGAAAACAAGTGTCTGGTGGAGCCAAGCTTCCCTTTTTTGTGAGATAAACAAAGACTGGGAACTGCTCACCCACCAGCCTAAGCTGTCTCAGCTGCCTTCAGTAAAACTGAGCTATACCACAACCACTTCCTAGAATGAAAAACCAAATCAGCTCACGATCAGGCTGCTAAAGACACAAGCATACACATTAGCACCCAAGTACAACAGCAGAAGACACTCTTCACAAACCTCCAGCTCAGTGACTTTGAGACATCTATTAGAGAAAAAACTCCAGAATCACACTATCATATTGCCATTCTTCCCCACTTTACTTGTTATAAAAAGCATTATGTATATAAACATGTATAGCATTTTATATAACAAATATATAGTATACTATATACAAGTATATAGAGTATCAACTCATCACTGAGTAAAAGTCTAAAAGTCTAATCATGGAAACTAGGAGAGTAGTTTAATTTCGAATCTAACCAAGAGTTCTCTTCAAATTAGGTATCTCAAAGTGGAAAATGTGTTACAGGACAAAGTAAACTTAGAAAAGCCCACAGTTCCTTGCCCAGATCTTTCATAGCATCATTGTCAGGACACAAGTTAAGTAATTCAAGCCCTGAGGATTGATGGAGAATCTCCAAACCCAAATGAAACACTGAATATGTGTTGTTTGGTTCTACTAAAAGTAAAGATCAAATTTATGTTCTCTCTCAAAATTCTGTACCCTTATTTTGGAGTTTTTGTTCTATGATTTCAATGAGTCTGTTGCAGTAGGTTTCCCTACTAATGCTTTGAGAATTGTAAGTGAAAAGTATCAACAATGTGGTCTAGATTTACAGGAAACTCATTTTCATTTTCCTGAGTCAAGTGCCAAATTTACATCTACTCAGTCTATGGCATCAAGGTGACATCCAGGAATTTTATAGTTTAGGAGACGGCTATTTCAGCTGTGCATATGGGTATGTCCACTTTTATTTATTCAATTATTCAAGCTATTCAATTTTACTGTCAATTATTCATTGATTTATGTGTTCATTTATTTACTTTTACTAAACATCTATTAAGTGCTTGGTATGGGAAGTACCTGGGCCAGCCAAAGTTGCTATTAGAAGAGATGCTGGTGGAGGCCGGAAGTAACTGAAGACAGACAGCTTCTCTAATAAAACAATATCTCCCACTGATCCTCCATTACCTCTAACTACACCCTGATATTTATAAATACCAATTCCTTTGAAAATATATAGAATGCACAAGACGGTACAAATGAAAGGAGTTATTTATATATCTGTGGTGATACAAAAATACCCTTTGAAGAGGCAACATAGTAGTCTTAACTATCCTTAGTTTGCTGGACTGAATTTGTGTTTTTATTTTGGCTTAGTTTTTTCTTTAGCTATTTGAGTGTTAAGCATCTCTGAGACTTTGAAGTTCTGAGACAGGCTACTCTTTGCTGCCTTAAAGAGTACAAGAACAATAGCAGGCTTGTGGAGAAGGGGTGGCACAGGAAGAAAGAATATTTCTTCTTTTTTTATTCTTCTTCTTTTCACTTTTAGTTTGAGATGTCTTTGGATGTCAGTAGGCAATGCCAGGCAAACAAGGAGATGCACAGGTGGCAACGGTAGGACTGACTGTGTTAGAGACTTGCGTGTGGAAGTTCTTAGTATGTAAACAAAAGCAGCAGCCAATCACATGGAAGTATTCATCCAGAGAGGTTTTTTTTTTTTTTTTAATGAGAAGTGATGTTCAGAAAAAAAATCTAATAAGGCAGATAATATGCTCCCATCAACTGAGGAAAATAGGTCCCAGGGAATTTATTTAATTTTCTCTTCAACACATAATCAATGATAAAGCCAAAAATCTATTTAATTTTTAACTCAGTGTCCTTTTCACTAAGCCATACTGTGCCTTAGGTCAACAACTAACTTGTTGAGTGTCTACTATGTGCCCCACATCTACAAGCTACATAGAGAAAACAAAGTGAGGATAAGGCAAAGTCTTTTATCACTTTGGAACAGTGTTGTACATGTGCTACTTGACTACTTGCTAGTGCAGATGCTAATCCCCAGGCTTGGAAGCTCTTAGCCTATTTTTCACCCTTCTAAGTCCTAGTTATTTATGATGATTATCCCTCTTAATCATCTCTTTCCCTAGGAAGCCTAGTCACAGCAATGTTGGTGATAATTTTGAAGAAGATATTTTTAAAGGTGAATTTGACACATAATGTTAATTATCTTCTTGTATATATATGTATCTTAACTGGTCAACTGAATAGAAGAATCTTCAAGAATAAAAAAATCTACTTGAGATGTTCTTAATTGATCTCTTCTAATATAGGAGATTAAAGAAATATTTATTAGAAAAAAGAAAGAGAAATAAGAAATAAGCCAATTTAAGTGTTATAAGTGATAAAAGTAAATAAAACAGCAGAAGTACTTATTAACAACTTGGCTAATGGGTAGAAGTTCTGGTTTGAGGTCCAGAAATCATGGGTTGTAATTCAGAGAATGAAAGAGTAAAATATAACCACATGAAACCCAGTTTACACTATTTATAAGATGTAAATAAAGCTACTTTTCCTGAGTTTTGTGGAGCTGTTTTGGAGAAGTGAAAATAATGCTCATGTACCCTAAAATCAGTATATATTGTTGGCATTCCAGCCTCTGTCTGACTCAGTGAAATATTTCTAGCTTAGACACTTTAACGATTCTGCACTGTACCTGGGTGGCTGTACCTCAGAGAAGTCTCTAATCTTGACAAATCCTCATTAAAATGAAAGGTCACTGGAGCCCCTGGAGGAGGGTCCTTTAGGAAGCCAATTAGCTTAGTTCCAACCCATGATCCTATCTGTTCATTACTTTAAGGCTGCTATCCTATTCTCTAATATATTTTTTGATCTGAAATTAGTTTTCATTCAGTGTAATATCCATGACCACAAAAAGAATTTAGCTGTAACATCAGTATAGCCTGATCAAAAATGATTCTAAGAAAGGAGAAAGTGGGATAATTAGAGAACCTCAGGATAAAACCCAATTGTCAGGGATGTGTCACTAATTTGAGGATAAAAATGAAACTTCTCATGGTGATGCCACACAGAACTCCCTCCATTGTAGCTGTGAGATCCTGCTGAGGATAATACAGGCAACTAAAAGAAATGATTCTGATATGATGAGTTACGGAAGGGAATACAACATGATTCTTGGTCTTGGTTCTGAAATAACCTTTTCACCCACCATCAAAGAGTAGAGAAGGTCAGGGCAGAGCTAGATCTCAGGATACGGTAGATAGAACCAGTCTTCGATATACAGTGAAGTTAGGTCCAATTTGAACTCTCAGTTTCTGCATAACAAATCATCTCTAAACCCCATATCGCAAACACTTAGCGATGCTCCCTCCCCACCCCCTACTTGCTCTCCAACTCCCCATTTGCTTGAAAGTGTCTATGACTATGCTACTCCTCCCCAGAGTATATCCATCAAAATTCATACTTTATTTATTTTGTTCCATGTATTTGATCCTCATTCTGCTGAATGCTGCCCTCAAGGACTAAGTAGGGTAGCCGGAGTAAGGTGAAAACAATATTTGTGGTTCACTAACTATTTAACAGGCCAGACTATGGAATACAGTTTTTTATTTAATATCTATCACGATGGATGGATCACAATACAAGTATCATTGTCTATAAATTTTAAGATGCAAGAGCTGAGATTCAGAGAGGATAAATGATTATTTCAAGGTCACAGATTTGTTACTGGTAGATCTTTGATTTAGTTCTAGGTCTGCTGACTTCAAAATTCATGCTCTTTCTACTGCAAAATGTGTTTATAAGTAATTGTAAAAAAAAAAAAAGAGTAAAATAATAAAATAAATACTAGCAATTGTAAGCAAAAGCCGGGAAATTAGAAGGGATATTAACTCAGAGAGTTTCTTTTTCAAAGTCATATCCCTGGTATCTGGCATAAATCCTTAGAGAATTGAGACTTAGTAAATATTTACTGAGTATATATTCTGCCTGAAAGTGGCAGGAGGATATAGTTGTCAAGGGTGTGTGTGTGTGTGTGTGTGTGTGTGTGTGTGTGTGTGTGTAGTACAATTTGAGATTGGCCTTAAAAAATGAGAAGGTTTTAGATACATTAGGAATTAACTGATGACTTCCTGGTATATGGGGACAGATAAGGAAAGATATCGAGGCAGAAAATACTAAAGGGTTTTTGAAGTTGTAAATAGTCAGAGCTCAATTAGTCAAATCCTTGAGACAGAAACAGAATTCTCCTTTAGAATCTTAGATCTTAACCTACTTGTATATAAATAAGGAGAGTGATACTTTTGGGTAAGAACCATCCTATTCTAACTTGAACTTCTCCACACATAGATTGTCACAGATAAGTTTATTTCTGGGACTTCCCCACAGTAGTAGTTCTCAATAAAGTCCTCTTGGGGGACCTCAGGTAACCATGTGAAATGGCCAGGTACAACTGAGACATCTCTTTGAAGCACGTATTCATCTTTAAAATACCAGTGATTTTGCATTTATTCATGTTTGGTTTAGTATAAAACGTGTCTCTCAGATCATTGAGCAAAATGAGCAGTCCTGGGAAAATGGGTCATATGTACCTATGACATCAGGTATCCTGTGACAAACTGCCTATACATCATTGACGACCCAATTTGCTGGTTAGAGTCTGGTTGTTCAAGAATTTAACTTGCTGACATATCTTCTTTTCAGGAAAAATAAAATAAAACAAAAAATGGTGTGACATTTATTTGTTATTCCTATTTAGAGAAAATTAAATTCATTTTAACAACTTTATGAAGGTATCTTTAACATAGAAAAATTATATATGTTTACAGTGTACAGCTGGTTGTTTTGATGTATGCATACATTGTGAAAAGATCACCACAATCAAGCTAAATAGCTTGTCCATCACTTCTAAATAGTTACCATTTTTCGGTGTGTATGTGTAGTGAGAAGATTTCATTTAAGATCTATCTATCCTCTTGGGAAATTTCAAGTGTATGGCACTGTTAATAGCATCGCCATGATGTGTTAGATCTCCAGAACCCATTTATCTTGTATAACAAAAATTTTACACTCTTTGACCAACATCTCATTTCCCTCTAATCCCCACTGTCAATCACCCTTCTATGCTCTGCTTCTATTATTTGGACTATTTTAGATTTTTCATAAAAGTAGAATCATGCA